>QKWP01000434.1:241897-316229 GCA_003550325.1 Gigaspora rosea
TTTTTATATTAAATAGCGAAAACTTGTGAATATTGTATATTTAATAAATTAAAATATTATATAATAACAATAAATAAATAAAAATTTATAATTAAATTGCGAAAACTTGCAAAAACCTGTAAAATATTCAAAAAGCATGATTATGTGAATATAATAATTATTAATTGATATTATATCAGATATATATCGATTAATATCGATATATATCGATATATATCAATTACTATCACTATCGATATATATCTTACCAGTTAGTAATCGATATATATCTATATATAAAATTTGCAGATGTTTCACATCGTTACTTGTATCTTATTTTCATTCAACAATTGTTCTATGAATATTATATTATGTTTATTTATACTTTGTTTTATCTTACTCACTTCTTTCATTTTATTTATTATTGAATTGATTGTTGTTCTTTGTTTTGTTACTAGAATTGGCCACCTACCGTATATTTCCAAAAATAAGCTACTCCGAAAATAAGCTACCCCCTGATTTTTTTCAAAAATCTCAAAAACGCGTTAGTAGTTGCTATATATAAACCTTTTTTTACTAAGTAAACTTCAAAAGTTCGATTAAGTAAAGTTGTTCAGTGTATCAAAATATAGTTATATTAAAAATTTGGTGTTATTTGGACAAGTTTTTATTAGTACGTTTTTCAATTTTTCAAAAATGTCTATACACTAAAAATAAGCTACTCCACGTTTTTTCATGTAATTTTTGGCCCAAAAAAGATAGCTTATTTTCAAGAATATATAGTATTTAGTCCATAATTACTATTTTTTATACTAACTCATACTATTATCTAATTTTAATTCTAACTTTAACTCTAAGTTCCAATCTTTACTTTAATTCTAATACAACAAAATCCTTAGCAAAATATAGCATAATATATAATATTAGTGACAAATGATAAAAAGGTGCACTATATAGCAATGAAAACTACTAATAAATAACATGTCTAGTGATGAAAAGAGGTATCAAAAAATAATATATTAACAATAAAAAAGGCTCAAAGAATAGCTTATCAAAAATGAAAAGAGTACTAACGAATAACAATACTAACAACAAAAAAAAATACTGACAAATAATATCAGCAACAAAAAAAAGTACCAAGAACAATACTACCAATGATAAATAGCAATAATTCCATATTCTGATAAATCTAACAAAAAACTAACCATATTAAAAAAATAAAAAAAAAACAAAGAAGAACTTTTGCTTTACTAACTAATTTTATGTTTTACAAAATCTAAAAAAGTTAAAGAAAAGAACAACCTAAGACTAACTTTACAAAAATATCAGAAAAAATAAAAGACAATCCTTAGAGAAATACAAAAAACTACTATAGGACTACTTACATAACCACTTGTAAGACTTTATCACAAATACAACAAAAATGGCAAAGAAATATAAAATGCTGAACTTAGAAAAAATCTAATAGCAACATCAATGATAATACTAATGATAATACCAATTATAATACCAATAATAATACCAATAATAATACTAACTAAAACAATAGCAACAGCTTAATGAACAATAACAAGCTAATAAATGAATAAAGAAAAAAAATTAGTTAGCAAAAAAAATGAAGAAAGCAAAAGCAAATAAAAAAATAAACAAATAAAAAAAAACAAATCAAAAATGATCAATGCTTATCTATCTGAATTTGGCAATGCATATCTGATTCTGCATCAGCAATAAGATCAATATATGAACTTTTAATTATATAATTTTTCTGTTGTTTAATTGGCCAAAAAGGCTAGAAATATATAAGCTATTTATTTTTAGCTAGAGATATTTAGAAAAGCTATATTTTATATATGTGGATAAAATTATTTCAAATTTTAAAATTGAAATTAAAATTTGAAGACAAAATTATTTTTGATCTATTTAACTAAAAAAACAAAATTTTTTGATAGTTTTTTAAATAAATAAAATTATAAAAAAATATAAATATAAATTTTATTTGCTTTTTCTTATAAAAAATCAAAATCTATATATTACACCTGTGACATTCAATACCAGTAATATATAAAATTACATGTAATATGTAAATCAACCCAATTTTATAAAGCAAAAATTAAATTTTAATTAATATTAGGATTAGAGTTAAAGTCCGAAATAGAGCAGAATATAGTTTATACCAAAATTTTATAAAAATTTTTTTTGTTAAAGCCCAAAAGTGATTTTATAAATAAATTTTTTGTATTATAGTTATTTTAAAAAAATATCATGTTCCACTTGATCTTTACATTATACTGCAGCTTATAACAAAAATAATAAGGGGAGTAACAAAAATCAGGTGATTTTTTAGAGAGGGAAGGGGTAAAAAAAGTTAAAATTATATATAAGAACCTGACTTTTATTATTGTACTTTTAGTAATTTACTTGTAAAAATTAAGACTTGTATTAGAAGTAAATATTTTTATAGATGGAAATATATAAAATTTAGAAAAATTTAAATAAAATTTTTTGCTTTCTTCATAGATAATTAAATTAATTCCCTTTTTTTCTACGAGTTTTCTAATATATAATAAAAGTTTCAATATATATATTTGAACTTTTATTATTTAAAAATTTAAAAAATTTTTTAAAAAGTTGATAAAACAAATCTAAAATTAAATATTTTACTTAAAAATATATTACTAAAATCAATATTTAAGTTTTTATTAAAAAAATTTAAATTTATAAAAAAGTTGCGGGCAAATTTGCCTGCAATACAATTTAAGAAATAAATTATTCTAGTCAAATTTGTTTAAAAAAATATTATAAACATGTTTATATTTTTCAAATTTTGAAATATTGTTTGCAGTTAAAGAGTACAAATTTCATAGTAAAAATCAGCAGATATATAACTAGTTATTTTGTATAATAAGTAAATACTATATCTAGCAATAAACTGTCGAAATCGGATCATTGTGAAATTTAGGGGGCTCAATTTAAAAATATAAGCCCACATATACTCTTTTTCTAATAATTCTAATCCTAAACCTTAACCTAACAAAAAGACACCAAAAAATTTTAAAAATCGTACATAAAATAAGTTCAAATTTCATTATAATCTGATTTCATTATGCATAGCATTCTTTATAAATATGAACATAAGTGCGCAAATTGCAATAGTACATGGCGCGGTTGGTGCCAAACATGCGACCTTCAGAAAACAACGCAAGGATGGAGAAATAAGGATGTCGATGATTACATTAAAGAATTTCAAGCTAAAAATTACGAAGATGTAATCGAGTGGATTCCTTTTAATAGATTGGATAGTGTTCATAAAATTGATAATAAATTTTTAGCAACTTGGTTGGATGGTGTACGATATGTATGTGAAGAACTTGATGAGACCAAATATGAATATAAACATAGACAGTCACGTACACCATCATGTAACGTGGAACTTAGAACACTAACTAGATCACAAAATTTGAACGATATGCTAGAAGAAGTAAGATCAAATATCTAAATTATTACTGCACTATAACTATTGTGTTTAAGCTTTAGTTTAACGTATATTTATATTTATTTAATAAAGTTTACAGGTTATATACAAGATGGTAAATTTAAAGTATATGGGTTAACTAAAAATATAATCACAAATGAATATATGATAGTATTTGATGAATTTGGTTCTCAAAGACATATAAAGAATGGAAAATGTGCAAGTTGCAACCGATATAATACATCGCAGGCTTGGTGTCAAACATGTGATCCTATTAAAGCAGCGCAAGGATTGAAAAGTGGAAATAAAGATGTCGATGATTACATTAAAAAATTTCAACTTAAAGTTACAGAATATGAAGATGTAATCGAGTGGATTCCTTTTGATAGATTAGTTAATGTTCAAACGATTGATGGTAAAATTTTAGCAACCTGGTTAGATGGAATACGATATGTAAATGGAAATGAATATGAATATACGCAGTCACGTGTGCCGAAATGCATAATTTCACTTAAAATATTGGCTAATTCACAAAATTTATTAAATGTTTTGAAAGAAGTAAGGTTATATTTATTTTATATTTATCTTAATTAATTCTGTAGTAGCGTGTGTATCAGGCATATTTAACTTTTATTATATATTTTATACATTTTATAAGTTTAAAAATCATGTGCAGTCAACGGATATAAATGTTTATGGATTAACTCTAAACATAACCACAAATGAATATATGTTGGTATTGGGAAATTAATAATGGAAAATGCGCAAATTGCTCTCGATATAATACATCACCAGGTTGGTGTCAGGCATGCGACCCTCAAAAAACAATGCAAGGCTGGACAAGCGGAAATAATATTGTAGATGATTTTCTTAAAAAATTACAAATTAATGCTACAAAATACGAAGATGTAATCGAGTGGATTCCTTTTTATAAATTGGATCAACCAATTAATGATACAGCAACCTGGTTGGATGGTGTACGATGTGTAAGTGTAGTAGGTGAACAGTTACGTACAAAATCATGTAACGTGGAACTTAGAACACTAACTAGATCACAAAATTTGAACGATATGCTAGAAAAAGAAGTAAGATCAAATATTTAAATTATAACTGCATTGTAACTATTGTGTTTAAGCTTTAGTTTAATGTATATTTTATATTTATTTAATAAGTTTACAGGTTATATACAGAAAAGAAATGATAAATTTAAAGTATATGGATTAACTAGAAAGTCATTCACAGATGAATATATGATAGTATTTGATGAATTTGGTTCTCAAAGAAATGTTAGGAATAAAAAATGTAAAAAATTGTAACCGATACAACACATCTTACGCTTGGTGTCAGACATGTGATCCGCAGAAAACAACACAAGGATGGACAAGCGGAAATAAAGATGTCGATGATTGTATTAAAGAATTTCAATTTGAAGCTACAAAATATGACGATGTAATCGAATGGATTCCTTTTAATAGATTGGTTAATGTTCAAAGGATTGGCGATAGATTTTTAGCAACATGGTTAGATGGAATACGATATGCAGTTTATTATAAAGAGAAGCTACGTATACCTTCATGTAAAGTAGATCTTAAAGCAGATCTTAAAGCATTAACTAGATCACAAAATTTATTAGATATGTTAAGTGAAGTAAGGTTATATTATTTTATTTGTTGTTTATTAATGAATACTGCAATAATGTGTATCAGGCATATCTAATTTCCATTATATATTTTATACTTTATAAAAAAGTTTAAAAATCAGGTGCTGTTAAACAAAGTTTATGGATTAACTCTAAACATAAACACAAATGAATATATGTTAGTATTCGATGAATTCAATTCTAAAAGAGATCAAGATTATGGAAAATGTGAAAATTGCAACCGATATAATACATCGCCAACTTGGTGTAGAACATGTGACCCTCAGAAAACAACACAAGGATGGACAAGTGGAAATAAGGATATTGATAATTACATTAAAGAACTTCAACTTAAAGCTACTAAATATGAAGATATGATTGAATGGATTCCTTTTGAAAAATTAGATATTATTCAAAAGATTGGTGATAAATTTTTAGCAATCTGGTCAGACGGAATACGTTATGTAGATAAATATAAAGATAAATATAAAGGTGGATATATAGATAAATACAAACGGTCACGTACGTCGACATATAGTGTGGAACTTAAAATATTAAATATTCTAGAAGAAGTAAGATAAAAGATATTTAATTTATTATTGTACTATAGTTATTGTCGCAGATCATAATGAAATCGGATTAAAATGAATATTTAACCTTCTAAAAACCCACCTATACTTGTTTAATATAATATACATATTTCATTTTAATCCGATTTCATTTTAATCTGTCACAATTGTCGTGTGTTTAGACTTTAGTTTAATGTATATTTTTATATTTATTTAATAAGTTTATGGATGATGTGCGGTTAAAGAATAGTGAACTTAAAGTTTATGGATTAACTCTAGATATGAACACAAATAAATATATGTTAGTATTCGATGAATTTTGTTCTAAAAGAAATAATGATAATGGAAAATGCGCAAATTGCGACCGATATAACACATCGCCAGTTTGGTGTCAGACATGTGACCCTCAGAAAACAATAAAAGAATGGACAAGTGAAAATAAGGATATCGATAATTGCATTAAAGAACTTCAACTTAATGCTACAGAATATGAAAATGTAATCGAATGGATTCCTTTTGATAGATTAGTTAATGTTCAAATGATTGATGGTAAAATTTTAGCAAGCTGGTTAGATGGATCACGATACGCAAATAAAATTAAATATAATGAATATACACAGTCACGTGTGCCTGAATGTATAATTTCACTTAGAATATTGGGCATTTCAGAGAATTTATTAAACATTTTAAAAGAGGTAAAAATTATTTATTTGCAGTTTATTAATTTGTAGTGTGCACATATAAATTGTATTTATATATTTTATATATTTATAAGTTTAAAAATCATGTGCAATTAGAGGGTAAAAATGTCTACGGATTAACTCTAAACACAACTAAAAATGAATATATGTTAGTATTTGACGAATTTAGTTCCAAAAGATCTAAAAATAATGGAAAATGTGTAAATTGCAACCGATTTAACACATCAAAAGCTTGGTGTCAGGCATGTGATCCTCAGACAGCACAAAGATGGACATGTGAAAATAAAGATGTCGACAATTGTATTAAAAATTTTCAATATAAAGCTACAAATTACGAAGATGTAATCGAATGGATTCCTTTTAATAGATTAGATATTCAAAAAATTCATGATAAAGTGTTTGCAACCTGGTTAGATGGGACACGTTACGCAAATTTTAACGGAGGTGAATACTGTATGTACAGTCACGTACACCATCATGTAACGTGGAGCTTAAAACACTAGCTACACTAGCTAGACAACAAGATTTGAACGATATGCTAGAAGAAGTAAGATAAAATATTTAAAGTATTATTGTACTGTAACTATTGTGTTTAAGCTTTAGTTTAATGCATAGTTTTATATTTATTTAATAAGTTTATGGATTGTGTGCGGTTAAAGAATAGTGAACTTAAAGTTTATGGATTAACTCTAAATACGAACACAAATGAATATATGTTAGTATTTGATGAATTTGGTTCTAAAAGATCTGAAAATAATGGAAAATGCGCAGAATGCAACCGATATAACACATCACCAGCTTGGTGTCAGACATGTGACCCCCAGAAAACAATAAAAGAATGGGCAAGTGAAAATAAGGATATCGATAATTGCATTAAAGAACTTCAACTTAATGCTACAGAATATGACGATGTAATCGAATGGATTCCTTTTGACAAATTATATGATATTCAAAAGATTGGTGATAGATTTTTAGCAACCTGGTCAGATGGAATACGATATGTAGATGGAAACGGCATTATAAAGAAATATACACGGTCACGTAGATCGTCATATAGAGTAGAGCTTAAAAAATTAATCGGATCACCGAATTTATCAGAAATATTAAAAGAGGTAAGTTAAATATTTATGTTGTACTACTATACATTTGATTTAGTCATATATAAACATTTAATAAGTTTATGGATTATGTGCGGTTAAAGAATAGTGAACATAAAGTATATGGGCTAACTCAAGATACTGTAAAAAATGAGTATATGTTAGTATTCGATGAATTTGGTTCTAAGAGAAATAAAACATATGGAAAATGCGCAAATTGTAACCGATACAACACATCTTACGCTTGGTGTCAGACATGTGATCCTCAGAAAACAACACAAGGATGGTCAAGTGGAAATAAGAATGTCGATGATTGTATTAAAGAATTTCAACTTAAAGTTACAAAATATGAAGATGCAATCGAGTGGATTCCTTTTAACAGATTGGATAATTTTCAAAAAATTGATAATAAATTTTTAGCAACCTGGTTGGATGGAATACGTGATCTAGAAGGGGAATATGGTGAATATACACTATCCCGTATACCATCATATATAGTGGAGCTTAAAACATTAACTAGTCAACAGAATTTATTAGATATGCTGAAAGAAGTAAGATAAAATATTTAAATTATACTGCACTGTAACTATTGTGTTTAAGCTTTAGTTTAATGTATTTTATATTTTATTTAATAAGTTTAAAGGTTATATACAGATAAGAAATGGTAAATTTAAAGTATATGGATTAACTAAAAATATAACCACAAATGAATATATGTTGGTATTTGACAAATTTGGCTCTATAAGAGCTAGTTTATGGGGAGAATGTGCAAACTGCAACAGATATAACACATCGCCAGCTTGGTGTAGAACATGTGACCCTCAGAAAGCAACACAAGGATGGACAAGTGGAAATAAGGATATTGATAATTGCATTAAAGAATTTCAGTCTAAAGCTACTAAATACGGAGATGTAATCGAATGGATTCCCTTTGAAAAATTAGATGATATTCAAGAGTTTGGTGATAAAAAATTTTTAGCAACCTGGTTGGATGGAATACGCTATATAAAAGACGATGATGAGTATAGTATGGATTTTCAATATACAAAGGAATATAAGTCACGTATACCATCATATAAAGTAGAGCTTAAAATATTACATGATTCTCAAAATTTATTAGATTTTATAAATGGGGTAAGTTAAAATTTTAGTTTATTATTTTAAGTTAATAGGAAAATCTGTATATTCGGAAGCTTAAGTCGATTCTGAATCACTTAAAATGGATTTTGGATCTTAAAATGACTTAATAGGGATTAAATATTTAAACCAAATATTGTTATATTTTAATGATAAAAGCAAAGGAATATTTTTCATGGTTGATATTTTGGGTTGACGATTGATTTAAATATAGCGATAGCTATTAAAAGAAATATATTTGGTTTTATTGTTTCGTAATTACTTAGTTACGTAAAATACCTTCACCGTTTAAATATTTTTAAGAACTGAAATCAACATAAGCTGATCCTGAATATACACATATTCCGTATCCACTTATAACATTATTTATATACATTTGCTGATATTTATAAATTATATAAGCTTAAAAATTTTATGCGATCAATGGTCAATCAATTTAGTGTATATTATGGAATAACTCAAAACACCACAACAAATATGTATATGTTAGTATTCGATGAATTTGGTTCTAATCGGTGTGGAAATGGAACATGTGCAAATTGTAACCGATACAACACATCGAATGCTTGGTGTCAGTCATGTGATCCTCAGAAAACAATACAAGGATGGACGAGTGGAAATAAAGATGCCGATGATTGCATTAAAGAACTTCAACTTAAAGCTACGAAATACGTGGATGCAATTGAATGGATCCCTTTTAATAGACTATCTAACGTTCAAAAGATTGGTGAAGGAGGACATGGCTCAGTTTTTTCAGCAACATGGTTGGATGGCAAATA
Source organism: Gigaspora rosea (assembly GCA_003550325.1). Taxonomy (NCBI): domain Eukaryota; kingdom Fungi; phylum Glomeromycota; class Glomeromycetes; order Diversisporales; family Gigasporaceae; genus Gigaspora; species Gigaspora rosea. The sequence continues at coordinate 251,271 of QKWP01000434.1, forward strand.
CAGATCACGTACATCATGTACAGTTGCACTTAAGACATTACCTGGTTCACAGAAGAATTTTTTAAGAGAAGTAAGTTATAATAAATGTTTTATTTTAATAATTTAATATAGATATATTATCAATACTAAATTTTATTTATTTAACAAGTTTAAAAGTTATACAGAATGTAGATTAGAGCTCAAGGTGTATGGAATAACTCAAAATACAACCAATAATGAGTATTTGATGGTATTTCAATATGCAAATAAAGGAAGCCTTCATAGTTTCCTATCATCAAATTTTAGAGAACTTAAATGGAAAAATAAATTGAAACAACTTGTTGATATATCAAAAAATTTAATAAAAGTTCACGAAGCAAACTATATTCATGGGGATATTCATAGCGGTAATATATTGCAAAATCAATATATTAATGGAGATCTAATAACTTACATTGCAGATCTCGGGTTATCTAGAAAAAAAGACGAGACTGATTTAGAAGATAGTGTTTATGGAGTTTTACCTTACGTTGCTCCGGAATTGTTATGTAAACGATCATATACAATAGCAGCAGATATTTATAGTTTTGGTATTATTATGACAGAAATGTCTACAGGAAGACCACCTCATTATAAAGATGAATATGATCGAAGCTTAGCTTTTCGAATATGCGGAGGATTACGCCCTGGGTTTGCTCAAGGCACTCCTGAGTGCTATGTCCAATTAGCAATTCAATGATGGATGCTATTCCTTCTAATAGACCAACTGCATCCTATATCTATGACGAATTATCTAAATGGTACAAGATAGTAGATGGTAATGCTGCAAAGGACAGAAATAAATTGACAATCTTAAAAGCATTCCAATCTGCCGATGCAATTATTCCAACATTATCAGTCGAATTGCCAATTTGTCCTAAAGTTAAACTTACAAGTAAACTGCTTAATTTTAAAGACCTTATTGAGCCGACTAATTGCGGTGAATATGGTGAATTTTTAGATTTATTATATTTGATTTTTAATTTATCGATAAAAGTTCTTAATTACTTTTTAATTTTTAGGTTCTAGAAAATTGGATTTTTCAATTTCTGATGACTAATATAACGATTTTTCAAGTGTATATTTTAATTTACTAAGATATAAGAATGCTCATTAATATATAAATACTTTTATTTTATAGCTAATAAAAAAGTTAAAATATTTTAATATATATTTTATTTCTAATAATCGGTAAATGTACTGTTTATTTAGTTATTTTAAGTTTTAAAGTAGAATTAGTTGATTTTATTATAATTAAAAGTTTTTATACTTATATAGATCGTGTTAATTTGAAAACTGCTAATTTTTATTTGTAATACCACATTTGATTGAAATAAATAAAAAAAAAAAAGGCGTTGCCAATTTTTATTAGTAGAATTTCTGGTTATACGTTTTGCATAAAGTTACAAAAACAACGTTGTATTATACTATTCAAATTACCGTGATATCATAGGAAATCTGTGAATCGGGAATTTATTAAAATGCAAGTTTGTGATTAAACTAACCTCGAATATCGAAAATGAACAGACATTATCAAGATAAATTCATTTGAAGTTTGAGAAAAGTTATTAATTTTAATGCTTTGGAATTTGACAAGGAATCTTTTAAATTGTGACTTTTTAAGTGGCAATTTTTTAAACTGAAAATTTCAAGGAACTTTACAGATTTTTGTGTGTTTGACAGTAATTTGAAAAGCATGTATCGCTAGCGGTGATATTAATGATGCCCACTATAGATCATCTTTTGCTACACTCTAGATAATAAAAATTTGCCTTCAATTATTTATCTAGTATATTTATAAAAGAAAAATATAAGTTTCAAGTAATAAAAATATCAAAAAATAAAAGCATTAGAATTGTTTTTTAAATAGATATTGAAAATAATATCAGAAAAATAATACATTGATACCTTTTCTAATCTTTTTGTTTTTTTTTTTTTTTTACCTCTAACCTAGTTTATTCCAAAATTTAAAGAAGTCAAAATAGTATTTTTGAAAATGCTACCAGTAATGCTTTTCATCTTTTATTCAAGATAATTATTACTATCACCAATATTTGAAACCAAAGTGCCTTCACTAATATCCTTTTTTTCTTGTTTAAATTACAGACAAATTTATTTTATAGACTGTTTATTTTACTGACAGCTTATTTTATAAACAATTTACTTCATCAATAGCTTATTTTGTAAATTAATTTAGTTATTGTCATTAGAAACAAGGGTTAATTTTAGTTCAATTTATAAGAAAACCTTTTTTTAAAATGAGCTATCAGTGAAAAAAACTGCCTATGAAAAGTGAAATAAAAATATTTATAAAATAAACCTGCCTGTGAATTGATTGTAAAATAAACATGCCTATGAATAATTGTTGGTAAAATAAGGCATCTATGAAGCAATTGTTAGTGAAATAATATAGATTTATTCAAAACATTACCGAAATGTCTCTGCTTTACTCTTTCTAATCTAAGTTGATTGCTCTTAAGCTTCAAAAGTCAGAAAATGTTCTGACAAAATGTCTGCATTAATGCTTCTTCTTCTCCTGATTAAGTTGATGTTCACTAAGATCTATTGAAATTAGAATTGCGTTTTTACAAGTACTTCTGCTAATATATTTCTTCTTTATTAAAGATTAGTATAAAGTATTTTTGTGAAGCGCTAACATGTAATACACATGGAAAAGCTATAAATTTAATTAGTTGATCTGAATATCAATTACTACACACATATAATTAAATATGAAGTATGTGTTAAAAATTTTACCAAAATTGAGAATTTTTTCTTAGAGCACCAAGATCAGTTTCAAAGGCAAATCTTAAAGCAAAAAATTTTTTTTCTTAATTTAGTCAATTAACCTGTCAAACATTCTGAAAGTGAAATCTATACCTACATTTGTTCAAATAAACTCATGCCTGCCATACATTGTCAATATGTAAAATAGGGGGTTTCCCCGATTAATCATAGTTGTTTTCTTTCACATCATATTGAAATTGAATTTTAATTCTTATCAATTGTCAATAGATGAAATATAAATTTTGCCAAAAAAAAGATATATCGTCCAAAGTACCCTTTTCAATATCCCCTTTGCAAAATACCCGGTGCAAAATACAAAGCCTCTATTAATTAAATATAGGTTTTTTTTTTTAATTTTTAGACTGCCTTTTGTAAGTACAGAATATGTATATGCTTGAAAATTTTTTTTATTGCGACACTGACACGCTGCTGTATAATATACCCAGGTCTTTTGTAAGTTTTTTGTTGGGTATTTGGTATTAGACCATGGTCAGTGCACTACGGTATCTTATGCATTTAGCGGCACTAATTTAGAACTTGGACCTAGAAATACAGTTATAATGTTACCCAAACTGGATCCTATTATTTTCCTGACACCACTTTCCCGACAATGTCAAAATCCTGACAAGTTAGCCCGCATTAGGTTAAGGTTAGGGTTAGTTCCGGTCAATTTTTGTGTGATTTTATCCATCGAGAAAGTGGTTGTGGGAAAATGATAGAGACCTTACCTTACCTCTTAAGAATTCGGGGATAACTAGTTTCTTTAGCGACTGATATCGTATGTAATTAAATATTACGCTAAAATAAAGTATATAGTCTATTGCAAGTATGTGCCAATAGAACAGGGACGATGATTCTCTGCAAAACGCAGAATTTTTGCAGTAATCAAGATTTTGTCAGAATTTAGACTAGAATTTGATTCGAACCAATCAAATTGCTTATCCGACATGTCTTAGTGACCATCTCCTAATACAGACACAAATTTCCATCACCTCTTAAGAGGTAAAATAAAAATTTGTGTATTTGTATTAGGAGGACGAATAAATTACACAATAATTGTTTGTTGTTTACATCAGACATGTCGGATAAGCGTATTATTGGTCAAATTGTGGCTGATAATTGCTGATTTCTTCACAGCAGATACCGCATTATGACTTGACCTTCGGCCACGTCATAAAACAGAAATCTGAAGAATAGATAATCGATTAACACAAAACACGATCGTGGTTTGTCAGGAAGTTTCAATACATTAGCAAATAGATTTTTTTTGCGCAGAAATAGAAGATTCTTTGTGCAGAAATTCACAGAATTTGAAATTTTTTTTGCGCATAAATATAAATTTATTATTGCAGACTTTTAGGAGTAAATAACCGCAGAATTTGGGTTTAGTTGCTGCAGAAAATCATCGTCCCTGCAATAGAATTATACGATTTGCTATTACGAAAGAGGCACAACTAAACATACGTGAAGATACAAGTAGTCGTATTAGTGATCAAGAATTTACGAACCACTATTGTCACGTGATCGATATCGAAACATGTGTATGAAGACACAAATTTACTTATTAATATATTAAAATTGTCGAGCTGTCGATTCCATGGTGGATATCGGGGCTATTTATACATGTTTGTAGGTCATAATCATCGTTTATTACATCTAGCGGATAGAGGGATGGTAAGTGACCTTGTCATTTGCCAAATTTTTCAAATGATCTCAAATGACCTCAAAATGACTGGTCATTTGGAAATGACTCGTGACCAAATGACTCCGAACAGGAAAAACTTGTATAATGCATTTTTTAAATAATATATATGTTCGCATTATTTCTCAATTCACTTCAATTATTAATTAATTAACATGCCATTTGTAAATTCGAAAATGATTTATATCATTTTGCAATCGGTAAATTATTATTTACGAACTTTTTTTTTTAAACATTATTTTTTTGTATAATGTTTTTTTAATCACTTCATACCTGATCTTATGATTCGATTGGAATGTCGCTTTACAACAGGTATGGAAATGACCTAGTTATTTAGCCAAAATACAAATGATAACTGGTCATTTGGGTCATCAGTTATTTATCATGTATAATAATTTTTATTGGATAGTATCTAGATAGTAAGGAGTTTTTTGTTGATCATCACTGATAATAATAAAAACATATAAACATAACTTTTGATAGAACAGTTAGCACTAGTGAAATTATATTTATTAGGTTCCTTTTAATATTTTCTCTTTAAAGAAATGGCCTTTTTTATGAGCTTTCTTAAAAATTATTTGATTTTTTAAACTATTTTTTGCTTTATATATTTGAGAAAGACCTTTATTACTTTAAAGAGAATATTAAAAGAAATCTCATAAATATAGTTTCACAAGTATATGTTCTGTCAAAAATTATATAAATTTAAAGTTTATATGTTTTTATTATTATCGACAAAAAATCCTTACTATTGAAATTTACCATCAGCTATTAGTAGGGTCCGGAATGGGCCGGGTTGGGCTGGGTTTCACTAAACCCGGACCCGGCCCATTGGATTATAGGCCCGATCCGAGCCCGCCCATCGAATTATAGGCCCGACCCGAACCCCATATGCCCGACCAAAGCCCGGCCAGTTGAATTACAGGGCCCGCCCGTGTTCATCGGGCCGGGCCGAGCCTATAATTCAATGGGCGGGCCAAATAAATTTATAGTGCATTATTTAATGTCGAGACTTCACAAAGTTAATTTCTTGGTTTTCATAAACATCAAATAAAAATTTTGACCCGGCCACCCGGATTTTTATTTTTTTTAAAAAAAAAATTTTTAGCAATAAAATTCTAAAAAAGTGATCCACAAGGCTTTTGAACTAAGCTAATCTCCTTTATATAACTAAGTAAATAGATTCTTTGGATCTTTATGATTCTAATGGTGGCAAACATTAAACTTGGCCTTGAAACCTGGAGATATGACCTTCCAAATTTAGGCAATAATCTAAAAACTAGTGTGTAATATACACAATATGAAATTAAATTTGAATCCAATGTATATGGTTAAGATTAAGCTGATTGTATTATAATTATCATCATTATTTAATGCAAAAAATTCTGTTATAAAACTTTTTCAATAGAAAAGAGAGAAATATATTTTTAGGACCATAGGTTTTTAAAAAAGCCACGTTAAGTCACATTTTTACATTTTTGATCACAACAATGATCATTGCAGTTTCTACTCAGAAACTTTTGAGTTCGATTAATTCTGCTAGTAAAGATGTGAAAACATGACTTAGCATGGTTTTTTTAAAACTTTTAACTAGATTTAAAAACAGATTTCTCTCTTTTCTATTGAACAGCTATATTTGATGGCTGAGTTAGTATTAGTACATAAAAAATTTTGCTACAACTTATTCGTTATTTGATGACCACAATATGTTAAAGTTAGTTTGTTGCAAATAGTTTCTACTATGAATTGTTTCGGTGATAAATTCTGTTACAGACTTCATGTTACGTATTCTGTTACTATAGTATGTGGTTAAGATCTGGATTAGTCTGCATTAAAATTTTCCAAGCACGTGTGGTGCAGTGCAGGCCTAGTACGATCAGCCTATGTAAACTCAAAAATAATTTTATTAGTTGTCACTTCATATTGGCAGTCGAGGAGCGATTTATAGGAGTTAGGAGGGAAAGCCCCAGCACCAATCCCGAAAAAGAGAGAAGTAATGTACCTGAAACACGGAACGCCCAAGCAGTTTATAACCATAGAGAACGGAGAGCATGAAGGAGCCGAATGAGAGGAATCCTGGAATGATGTAGCGTATTTAAAGAAAAATTATATAAATTAAGATACGGAGACTATACAGGACCTAAAATATAAACTAAATCGATGTTACAAAACCTATTTAGCATGCTTAGTCAATAAATGTTAAAATATCGCGCATTTTGAATATTTTGAGCCATTCCGCTGCCTAACTCTTAAAATTATCGCACATTTTGAACATTTTGAGTCATTCCGTGCTAATCGTGTGTATCATACACGATATGCATGATGCACATGCTGCACATGACTTGCACATGTTAACTTATAACACGAAAGGGTGAAACCCGCGCTGAGGTGATCACGTTATTGATGCAGATTTAGCTTAATTAGGGTTAGGGTACTATTTTAGGATAGTTAGATGGAGATCCGTATCAATAACGTAACTATGTCGTCGCGGGTTTCACCCTGTCGTATTATAACAATAAAAGTAAGCATGATTTGATGTGCATGATGAATTGTTAACAAATTCTGAATCCTGATTGGCTAGATCAGGTGTGACATAAAAAAAAACAATCAAAACAATAAAACTGATCCTTATTGGCTAGATCAGATGTGGCATTTTATATTTGTCCTTCGGTTTCCTAGAATTATATTAAAATATTAAAGCGCACAATTAATGTTAATTGACCATTAACTCTGAATTAGATTTATGACGTTAAGATAGTAATTGTCATAAATTTTTATGCTTTGCCACGCTAGATTTGCAGCAGCAATATATTTCTATTGGCTAATTTTTTTTAAAAAAAATTGAAATTTAGATTCTGACCCGGCCGGGTTATGAAATCCAAGAAATTAATTTTGTATGGCCTTATTTGAAGGAAACCATCAGAATTTTAACAAACGGTATTATAGCAGATAGTTATTTCTGCATTACGGCATTACGGCGTTACGGCATTACGGCATTATGTCATTACGGCATTACGACTTTACGGCACACAGCAATCACCGTATTACAGTAATTTGTAAAATTAATTCTACCGCCAACTATTACTCCTTACCGGTACTAAAGTTTAACATAAAGTTTGATAGGTATTACAGTAACGGGTTTTACCGGGACTATTTATAAAGCTCGATCCCAACCCGGATTTTATAAACCCGGATTAGACCCGGCCCAATATTTTCTAACCCGGTCCAAACTTGGCCCAATTAATTAACGGGTTTAAAAATTTAGGCCCAAACCCGGACCTTAGCTATTAGGAACAATAATCAATTTTGATTGGCTAAAAGTATTAGATAATCAATTAACCTGAGTTAAATGACTTTCTTAAGTCATTTGGGCCGTGAAATGGTCATTTGTCATTTGAGTCATTTGGGTCATTTCAAGTCATTTACCATCCCTGAGCGAATATGCATATATCTATTCTATCTGTTAATTATGCTTGATACATCATATCTAATACCTATAATAGAAGAACGGATATGTTAATACTAAAATCTACACTATATCTGTAAGAATAATAGATCTCATTCTTGGCATTCGTATAAACATAGGCGATCACATGATTAATAATCTCGGAAACTGGGGGTGACTATCGGGTCAACGGCGTACTATGTAGTTTTGATGTGCCATACCTGAAAAATTTAGCGCACAGTACGTACAGTTTACAGTTCTTTTCCGGCTTCTGATTGGCTGGCAAATGTGATCGGCAAAAATTTTAGCGTACAGTACGTACAGTACGTATAGTACTGTACGTATAATGCGCGGCACATCACTAGTACTATGACTTCCGGTTTTGTTTTTCTTTTCATAATAGTGGAAAGCAGAATTTTTTATCACAAATTTTTATCCTATTCAAATGTTCGGATTGTCTACAAACGGTTATCTGAAATGTTTTAATTGATAATGAAATAAGGTATCTGTGATTATTTATGATGTTACTCAGAAACGGGTTACTATTGTAATATAAATACTCATTTTAATCATTTTCTCTTTTATCAAACTTTATCAATATCTGTTAATACATTAATATTTACTGTTTCCATCCCTTTACATTATACGTAATTTTATATACCGATATGAAAAATATTTGTTTTTCAGTAAAATTGTTATTATTAAATTTGTTAATTTTTATTTCACAACTACAAACCCATTCTACTGTTTATGCTCAATATCAAGAACCATTAGCAGTCTTATGGGGGGTAGAAGCTAACGAACTACCTGACAAATTGAATGATGAGAGAAATCTGATAAATGTGGATGAATTATTAAAACCACTTCTAGACGATATAAACTTTGGAGGAAGTTGGATAGATGTAAAAGAGGACAAAGTATTTATTAATACATTAAATGTATCTAAAGAAGAAGAAATAATTGCTAAAATGAGTGAATATAAAGATTATTTATCATTTATACAAACAAATAAATCTCTAAATGAATTAAGTTCCTCATTTGAACAAATAAAAAGTTTAGCTAATGAAAATGAAGCAGAGGATATTTATGGTTATATAGATAATTCAGAAAATAATATCGTGATATATTTGGAACAAAATGAAGGTGATAACAAAAACAAAGAATTTATAGATGCCGCCAAACAATTTGATCCGATTTTTAAATATGGTAATCCAGCTGATTCTGATTCTGTTTCTGATTCCAGTCCTGATTCATACGATCCTAAAAAATTTGGTTTAGACACCAGACAACAGAAATTGGTGCTTATTGGGGATGGTCTAGTTAGATTAATTAAATTTGCAACATGCACTGCAGGTTGTTTAGCAAGAGATAAAAATAATCCAGATACGAGATACTTTGTAACATCTGGACATTGTTATGATAAAAAAAGGCCTGACAGGAATGATTTTTTTTATTCTCCGTGGGGTAAATTATATACGGACGATTTAGTTGGAAGAATGGTAACTGGTTTTTTGAAACCACACGATTTTGGCTTACTTGCCATTAAAGAGAATGACCTCAAACCATTACCGATGATAAGAAATACACAGTCTACCCTATATAGACCATTATTACCTATAAATAATTCCATACCACAAGTATCTAATCATGGTGCTCATTTATGCAAATCTGGCCATTCTACATATGTTACTTGTGGAAATATAAAAGGATTTAATGGATTTAGTAGAGATAGTAAAGGCATGGAAGAAGATTTAATCGTCACGGACATGTTGGCAGACGTTGGCGATAGCGGTGGACCTCTATTTCAATTTTTACAAAGTATGAGCTCTACGAGTATAAATGGTATACTCGTTGGAGGTAACAAAGGCATTGCCGTAGGTGTGCCATTAGACATAGTTCTCAATGAAGGTGATATAGAACTAATTACGAATGTCTAGGTAAATTAAGAATACTGTAAGTTTAGTTGCGCATTTATCTTTCATTTATCTATATTGCATACTCTTTTGATGGTCAAGTCTAACGGTGTACCGTAAACTTGAATTTGGATGTTAAAATAATTACAAAAATATTATAATTTAATAATTTCATAATTAAATTTAGAATTATATATAAAATAAAATATTCATACAGCTTTATTTTTTATTATCCCCTAAACATGGCCAAATTTGGCTGCTAAAATTTAAAAACCATTAGATCTGATCTAATTTTAATAAATATTATCATAAAATATTTTAAAAAAATTTAGATAATAATATTCAAAAATAAGGATTACAAAAATAATAATATTTATTTTTAAATTATAAAATATATATATATATATAATATAATTGCTTATATATTAAAAATATTAAAAATTTAATTTTTTTTTTTTTAAAAAAAAGGTTTATCTTTATTATCTGACAAGCTTTTTAAAATTTAAAACTTACTCCCTTATAATCTTAGGACAAGATTATAAAATTGGTTTTAAAAAATAATTTTAATTTATAAAAATTTTTAAATAAAATTTTGTTTTTAATTAGAAGTAAAAAGCTTTTTTGTAGTTCATATATAAAAATTTAAAAATCTTAAAAAATTTATAAGAAAAGTTTAGAGTTATCAATATTCAAATCTCCCAATTGCAAATTAATAAGTTTGCACATGCTATATAGCAATGAATTGATGCTAATACATTAATATTTAATAAAACTATTTATTGTATTTTAGAGAGTTATCATTCATCACCAGTGCTACCCTGGTCAACCAATCAGAATACGGAACGATTGAATTTTTTTTCTTAGAATTTTGCCTATGAAAAAAAAAGATTCCTTGCAAAATTTTGGTCAGTGGAAATTTTTAGCTAGTGCCCTGGCCTAACCCTATTCTAAATCTAAGCCGGTTGATAATTTCCTTTATGATAATTTTAACCTAAATAATGCAAAAACTATTTTCTGATTTTTAGTAATGTTTCTTGCATTAAATTATTAATAATATTTCGATTTTAGCCTTTATAATGCTAAATTATTTTAATTAAGTTTACATCACTAGTCGAATCTAAACGAGGTATGTTTCAATGTATACATATAAATATTGATTGGTAATAATTACGGTATAAAAACGCTTAAAATAGTGATTGTACCCGGGTAGAACTTGCAATTGTGTGACATAGTAATTTATCCGGATATCCGGGTAATTTAATAGTAACCGGGTAGATGTTTTCCCACCGGGTACAATTTCTAGCTTAAAAACATGAACTGCTTTAAATTGATCTCTTTAAATATTTAAATAAAAAATAAAAAAATAATACAATATTGGGAAAAGCTAAAAAGGCTTAAATACCACTTATATAATGACTGTAAATTCTATCGATATAAAGTCCCCTAAATCCTTAAGTCTTAGTAAAATATTCTTAACCGTTATCCTCCAGTCGTGACATTCTAACTCTTTGTACAGTAATTCATTAAAAAATCTTGTACTGTATTTTTGTCTCCTACCTTCAAATAAATTTGGTGCCATATTGAATCGTCTGTGTAATAACATGCATAGCAAATTCAATTTATTTGATATACATAATTTATGTACAAATAGATACATACGATTAGACTTAGGGTCTGAATTTTTAATTTAATTCACATCGTCATATCAATCTTAACGAATTATTAATTCAAGGATAGGGTCTGAATTTTTAATTTAATTCACATCGTCACTATCAATCTTAACGAATTATTAATTCAAGGATATTCTGTGCATATTCATCCTGTATTACACATTCTTCCAGATGATGGTCACACAACGAAATTTTATTTTTAAAAACTATAAGCCATTAAAGAAAATCTGCCAAGTGAAAAGTGAGAAGCATTAAAAGAATTTAAAGTTTTAGGTAAACGTTTTATTTTTAGATACAAAAAATGAATGTTCAATAACCAAATTATAACAACTCAATCCTAATGAACACAGGAATAAGGCTTTTCGAGCAAGGCGTATATAAGTTTGGTCCGAGGAATCAGGGGCCTTTGTTTTTTTTTGCCGTGGCAATCACGGGATCAAGAATTGGTTTGATGGTTCTGTTAAGCCAACAGCCTGGCCGTTTAGCTAGCAGACAATTTTATTAGACAGTTGATCTATATTAATATTTTGACATAGCCTGTCAAGAAATGCTTGTCCGCCTTCAACATTTGTAGTTAGTGATTTCACCAAGGATTTGTCACATTTCAATGGAAATTTGTGCAATGTTAATGATGAATTTAAATTTATGTTTGTCAACAGCAGATAATATATTCGAATATAATCTTCAAATTTAAGTCCAGACCATATAATAGTCATCAGACATGTCCTATGTGATTGAATGCTTTCCATGTAACTTATTCGGTCACCTCCTAATGCAAAATACAAAATTTCACTCACATTTTACGAGAGTATATAGTAAATACGTAACGTATAATTGATAAAGTATGTATAGTAGAAATTGAGATGCTATGTATAGTTCGTAAAAGAAATTCTCTAAAAAATTTAATCTATAGCCTATACCAACCCTAACATGTAAAAGGACAATATTAGCGTTCACCCTAACCCTAACAATTAAAAGGGGATTACTTATAAAAGATAAATTTTATAAGTATTGCTAACCATACATACTTTCATAAATTTTTTTTGCATGTACATTACTTAGATACAGGTTTATACAACACATATTTCTGTAATACCCGTTTTACGAGATGAGTGAATATTTGCATATTAGTAGATGGTCAAATAAGTTCAATCAGTGCTTACGTCAGACATGCAGGTAACCAAGAGTTTTTAGTAGTTGAATAATCAGCGACACGACTAATAATTAGTACATATGATATCTTTATTCGAATATAATATAATTTCAAGATTTTGCTTAGCACAATAATACCACATGAACATTAATTTTAGTTTAAACATTACCGTTAAAAGGAATCTTAATACTTTTTTATTCCGTCGGGCCGATCGGATATTCCTAAATTTAAAAGCCTTGTTTCACCGGCAATCACCTTATTCCATCGACAATCATGAACATCTCGGCAATTATTAATTGCCGCCGGTCATTTTTCGAAGATTACAACAGATCGAATAATCAGAATTGTATAGTACGGGTATTTTACACCCAATTTGGTTAACTTTATAATATATATAACACCGGTACAGATTTTAAAAATTCAGGGTGTACTATACTGATCTGCTCTACTGATTTGCGAAAATACATTACTGTAGAGGCATAGAGTACCCTTCCTAGTATTATTATCATATGATATTAAATATTAAATTGATATCAATAATGGCAAAATAAATAAATAAATTTAGAAATTGATTCTTTAAAGTAATTCTTTTATTATTGTGTATTTTTTTTTCTTTCGACTAATGGATCCGCAAAATTATTCGTTTCTGACCCGTGAGACCTTTGAACGAATATTGGAAACATACACAAATCAAAGAAAAAACAAACGAAGCTAGATTAATAGAGAACGTTACAATGAATGTCTTAATATATTAAAAAATCCAGATGTTTCGTATAATCCAACATCTAAACATTGGTCCATTAATACCTTTAGAGTTCATCGTATTGGTACTACAGAATAATTTGCGCTGCTCATCAAGCGGCCAAGAGCGAAATGTATGAAAAAAAAAATTTTTATAAATAAAAATAAAGTTTTTTATTTAATCATAAATAGATCCATGTTCGGCATTGTTATATTCCTCAGCAGTTAGTAGAAAATTCAGTCAATGAATGTAACGTATGCATTACTCGAAGAGTTTCAAAAAGAATCACACTAATGTACCCAATCATTTCCGAAGCCTTCCTGAATTATGTTCAGGTGAATAATTTATTTAAAAAAAACTTACTTTATATATTATTGTCATGTAGTTATACAACTACGCTTGTATTTGCTCAGGTTTATGGGTCTTTTCACGCTTGGCGTATCGTACCGGTACGCGAAGACGGTACAGTTTTACAATTTCTTTACTAAAGGTTATCTTAGGAAACCAAACTTCTGGTCGATTCTCTTGAAGAATCATGATCCTACGTATTAATAACTATTGCATTATTACATGATTAGACTTTCTACAGATTATGCAAAACCTTAGATTGGATCACGTTATACGATCCGATCACGTGGGTATCGTAATTCACTGCGACAATTATAGTTAAGAAACCCAACACAAGAATGCTCAACCAAAGAACACTTAACTCATACATTTCTGAAGTAAGTAAATGAAAAAAAAATTGAATTTTAAATTATTTAAATTAAAGGTATACTAATATAATTTAATTGAAATAACGGTGCAAATAATAATGGTTCAGGCAAAACCTCGCCCAGATACTTGCAATTGCCAAAAAACAAATTGCAATACGAAATCATGCTTTTGTAGAAAAAACAGTTCGTTATGCTCAAGATGAGTTATATGTAGACAATGCAAAAATTCTTGGTTTTATTAATAAATTTTAATATATTTTGCATAATTTGAATATTTTCGATTAAATGTTCGTCAAATTATCTTTTAAATATTTAATATAAATAAATATTTTCCACTTTTTTTTGTTTTTTGATTTGTAAATTTTATACCGATTGAAAAATGACATGCGTCAGTTAATCATTAACAGAATTTAAAAAATGACGCATAACATGTCCAATGTCAAATGAAAAAATTGAATATTGCAATGGTTACCGATTGTTTAAAAAATCGAAAAAGCTTTTGAAGGAAAAAGTAGTTATATTGGGTGCTTAGAACAGGCAAAGGTATACTTGCTGGCACAACACGGACAAATCCCAAATTCAAAAAAACAATTGCTATTTGTAAAAAATTAATCAAAAAAAGTAGTCTTAAAACTTTGCAAATATATTATCTATAACTATAAGATTATTTACTATTGGTTTAAACAAAGATTATTAATAAAAGTTTTGAGAAATTAATTTGGGATGTATTTGGGATTTGGGCGCGGACAAATCCCAAACTATATTTATACTTTATTTCCAAGTCATACAAACTTACTCAACAAAAAAGTGGATAAAAAGTAATGAATCTGATTTTTAAACAAGTTGAAAGATAGTTAATGATCCGAAATCTTGAAAATGAAAAAAAAGCCAGGAAAACATGGGTGGGAAGAAATAAAATTACATTTTATTGGGAATAATAACACTTCATGCGGTGGTTGATATATGTAATAAAAAATTTGTCGATAAATGTATTTTTTATGAAAAAAGAATTAATGAATATATGGCAAACTATTCATGTTCAATTTACAGTATAAGTAAATTTTTACTAATATACAAACGAAGCAGGGACGTGGATTTTGTGATCAAAGCAAATCGCAAAAAGCATGTGGTTTACTGCGATTTGCTTCGATTACAGCAAAAATACAGTATTTTTTCGAGCATATTAAATTAGTTATGATGATTATAGTATTCTGTTTAGCTAAGTATAGTTTGTAATACAGTTGGTCCTCTCAAAACTGATCCTGTCAAAATGATAACCAGGATGATGTGGAGCATACTCTACCAGAGTAATACACAAAACCACACTACACTAGAGTACTCCACCTCAGACAAACTCTATAATTAAATACTGAAGTATTAATTTGTTATAAGCCAAATATATAAGTTGGGGCATACTCTGAAGTATAACTCAAAGTATAACCCATATATATTCCAGAGTAAATCTAAATTTTAAATGTATAATTCCAAATAAATTGCTTGGTTTGTAATTAAACAAATTTATATGCTTAATTTTGTTCACTTTTCATTGATTATAAAACATTATATCTTCCAATAGGACCCCGGACATCTCTTATATAGGTCATAACTGGATTTTGCCCAATTTTGGCCCAATTTGCTAAAAACGACAAAATATATTTGTTTAAATAACTTTTGATCTAGTGATCAGAATTGAATGAACTTTTTTTGTTAGATGTGCCTCATTGAGAGCTTCATTTTTAAAAAAACTTGGTTCAAATTGGTCCACTGGATGCCAAGATAATTGGCAAAAACTGTTTTTTGCTTCTCAAATTTTAGGGGTTTTTGCTGAAAAAAAACAAGTATGACCTCTATACTAGATGTCCAGTGTCCTTTTCCAATTATCAATATTATAAGTTGAACTTAAGCCATGTTTCTAGTTATAGTATAACCGGAATAATGTACATACAAGTCCAAAAGTTGTTTCCTCTATTTGATATCACACAGAGTAAAAAATATAAAAAATATATACCTACAACTAATCAAATACCAACCTTAACTCTATATGATATTGGGTAAATAGAGAACTAATTGCATTAGCAGCCTATATATTTAACTATTATAAATTTAATAGCATGTTAAAGTATGAATGTATTAATATTTTGCTTAGTTAAGCATAGTATTATTGCACAATTTTGTAATCTCTATAATTAATTTTTTTATAATTAAATAGCAATTGTTAAAGATAGCCAATTTATTATAAGCTATTTAATCATACAAACTGCAATAAAACTGTTTTCTAATTAGCATATAAATAAGAAATGCTTTGTGTAATCAGTTTGTATAACTTTATATCAGTTTATTTTTTTTATATATTTATAAAATGATTTTATATTTATATAATAGCTACTCCAGTGTATAAACTACTTTACAGTTGATATAAGGGTAGTGACATATATTACGTAATATAATTTTACTATACCCCCTACCCCCTCCCCTATATAAGAGAAATTTGATTGGCTATTATGAACTTCTATATTTAATGTAAGATTTCAGAGACCCCCCTCCCCCCTAAAATATTACATAAAATCTGTCACCACCCTAATAGTAGCTCCAGAGTATAAACTATTTTACACTAATAGTATTATTCTAGAGTGATTTACTGTTTTTAGATAAATTTTAATAAGCTAGAATGAAATAATACCTAAATCACATTGATATAAAGTAGCTTATACTTCTAAGTTACTCTGGAGTATTATATACCATTAATATCTCTATTTGTTAAATCTAATAAGAAATTAATCTACCAAGTTTATTCTTATTATATAAATCTAATAATTTGTTTCACACTCTAAAAAAATAATTTCTTGAGCAATTTTACTAAAAAACCTCCTATCTCTAACTTTAGCATAGATCCTAACCCTAATTTATATAAGTTCAAAGATTTTTTTAATATGATTGTAAACACTATCATGTAACAGATTATTAAATGTTCTAGATTGCAGATCAGTGAAGATCAGTCAGTGCTACTGGGGTTAGTGTTGGATTATAACCTATTATAATCTATAAGATCTATATAATCAGTCATAATAAAAGTTATATAACTGTATAGCCAAGGTTATTTGGTCAGCCAATAAAATAGCTAGATTAGTAGTATATATATTAACTATATTGATATATGGGGATAAGTTAGTAGAAAAGGGACAAATTTATTAGATAAATTTGTCCCTTTTCTACTGACTCACCCCATATTATAAATGCACTGATGTATGCTACATATCTCTTCAATATATATCAATTTTATTGATGTATACTATATATATCCTTAAAGAATTCAATAAAGTTTAAATATCCAGTGCTATTTGAGCTGAAATGCTTCTATTGTATTTGTTTAGCTCTTTCGTTATTATAATTCACAAATACAATATAAAAGGCATAATTCCAGAGTTTATATTCAGACAGCCAAGATTAGGGCTCCGAAGTCCGGGTCCGGTCCGGTTTGGGTCCGGCCGGACCCGGACTTGAACCCAAACTCGAACATAAATTTTGAAAATTTCGAACTCGGACCCGAACCTAAAGTACTGAACCCGAACCGGACTCAAACATAATTATAGGTTCGGTCCGGGTCCGGTTCGAAGTTCGCGAACCTGTCCAGGTCCGGGATTAGCAGTAAAAAAAAAAAAACAAACAAAAAAAAAAGATAAAAGATTTCTTATGCCAATCTGATTCGTAATCTGGCATAGATCATAAATATATGCAGTACAAAATGTAAAAAAAAACTTAAAAAAAAAAAAAAACTATACCGATTTTTAATTTATTACAATTTGTTGCAACGATTTACCAATTTTCTGATTTTTTTTTTTTTTTTTTAGATCATCCAACAACTGATTCGGACGATTTTTGATATAACAGATTAATAATAGTAATAATAATAATAATAATAAACGCAGTTTCATTCGTATTAATTTATGTAAATGCAATAATTTTTATGCTCCCAACTAACCGGATGCAAATAAAATAAATATTTAAATAGTCATAAATTAACTTAAATTAATAAAAATTCTTTATATTTACAACATTAATATGATTAAATAGTATATCTTATGAATAGCTTATTATAAACGTTTAGTTTAATGAATACTTACTGATTAAAATTAAAAGCAATATTCACAAATAGATTATTTTAAATACTTAGATTATCGAACTTTGTTTATTTGGTGAGTCCACGAATACAACATGAATAGCCACCCTATGTTCATCATATTTTATGAAATTTATTTATGTATAAAAGTGAAATAAGGTGAATAATTAATTGAGTTCCGAAATGTAATAAAGTTGAAGTGACTACTGTATTATAATATGGGACTCAAAAAAAAATTGCAAATATGGTGAATTAAATAGCCAGTATTTATGAAACTTATTTTATACTTAGATTAATAAACATCCTCTGTGGATTTATGACAAATGTTTGCGAATAATTTATTTTAGATCTTAAATTAATACCGTAAATATTTTTTATGCCACTAAGTTCTATAAGCGTAATGAAATAGTAAATATCATAACTTGAATAACTTATTTCAGACCTAGATTATAAAATGTTTTTATATTCACTAAGTGTTGTTAAATTTATAAAATTAAATAATAAAATTCATAGCTTGAATGGCTTATTTAAATGCATAACCTCGATAAGAACTAATTACGAATGTCTAGGTAAATTAAGAATACTGTAAGTTTATTTGTACTTCTATTTTTTATTTATCTATGTTACATACGCTCTTTTGATGGTCAAGCCTAGTAATGTACCGTAAACTTGAATTTAGATGTTAAATAATTACAAAAATAATATAATTTAATAATTTCATAATTAAATTTAGAATTATATATAAAATAAAATATTCATACAGCTTTTATTATCCCTTAAACCATGGCCAAATTTGGCTGCTAAAATTTAAAAACCATTAGATCTGATCTAATTTTAATAAATATTAAAATATTTTAAAAAAATTTAGATAATAATATTCAAAATAAGGATTACAAAATAATAATATTTATTTTTAAATTATAAAAAAAAAATATATACATAATATAGTTGCTTATATATTAAAAATATTAAAAATTTAATTTTTTTTAAAAAAATAAGGTTTATCTTTATTATCTGACAAGCCTTTTAAAATTTAAAGCTTACTCTCTTATAATCTTAGGACAAGATTATAAAATTGGTTTTAAAATATAATTTTAATTAATAAAATTTGAAAAAAAGCTTTTTTGTAGTCCATATATAAAAATTTAAAAATCTTAAAAAATTTTATAAGAAAAGTTTAATTGTCAATATTCAAATCTCCCAATTGCAAATTAATAAGTTTGTATATACTATATAGCAATGAATTGATGCTAATACATTAATATTTAATAAAATTATTTATTGTATTGAGTTATCATTCATCACCAGTGCTACCCCTGGTCAACCAATCAGAATACGGAACGATTGAATTTTTTTCTTAGTTTGCCTATGAAACTGCTCTTTTTTATTCGAAAAAAAAAAGATTCCTTACAAAATTTTGGTTAGTGGGAGATTTTTAGCTAGTGCCCTGGCCTAACCCTATTCTAAATCTAAGCCGGTTGCTATTTGGTTTGTTTTGATTAACGTGAAATCAAAACAAACTCAACTCACCACTGGCGATGAATGATAATTTCCTTTATGATAATAATGCAAAAACTATTTTCTGATTTTTAGTAACGTTTCTTGCATTTAAACATGTTAAATTATTAATAATATTTCGATTTTAGCCTTTATAATGCTAAATTATTTTAATTAAGTTTACATCACTAGTCGAATCTAAACGAGGTATGTTTCAATGTATACATATAAATATTGATTGGTAATAATTACGGTATAAAAATGCTTAAAAACATGAACTGCTTTAAATTGATCTCTTTAAATATTTAAATAAAAAATAAAAAAAATAATACAATATTGGGAAAAGCTAAAAAGACTTAAATACCACTTATATAATGACTTTAAATTCGATCGATATAAAGTCCCCTACATCCTTAAGTCTTAGTAAAAGATCCTTAACTGTTATCCTCTAGTCGTGACATTTCTAACTTACTAAAAAATCTTGTACTGTATTTTTGTCTCCTAAATTTGGTGCCATATCGAATCGTCTGTTCTGTGTAATAACATGTATAGCAAATTCAATTTATTTGATATACATAATTTATGTACAAATAGATACATACGATTAGACTTAGGGTCGGAATTTTTAATTTAATTCACATCGTCATATCAATCTTAACGAATTATTAATTCAAGGATATTCTGTGCATATCTCATCCTGTATTACGATGGTCACACAAAAAATTTTTAAAAACTATATAACAACTCAATCCTAATGAACACAGGAATAAGGCTTTTCGAGCGAGGCGTATATAAGTTTGATTCGAGGAATCATGGGCATTTGTTTTTTTTGCCGTGGCAATCACGGGATCAAGAATTGGCTTGATGGTTCTGTTAAGCCAACAGCCTGGCCGTTTAGCTAGCAGATAATTTTATTAAACAATTGATCTATATTAATATTTTGACATAGCCTGTCATGAAATGCTTGTCCGCTTTCAATATTTGTAGTTAGTGATGCCACGAAGAATTTCAATGGAAATTTGTGCAATGTTAATGATGAATTTAGATTTATGTATTCGAATATAATCTTCAGATTTAAGTCCAGACCATATAGTAATCATCAGACATGTCCTAGAACCATGTAACTTATTCGGTCATCTCCTAATGCAAAATACAAAATTTCACTCACGTTTTACATATTTGTACGTACGTATTAGTAGATGGTCAAATAAATTATACAGAAATCAATCAGTGCTTACGTCAGACATGTTTGTAGTCGATCATTATTTATCGACTAGACTAAGTCGATATTTAAAAATCAGCTTAGTCGGCTAAGTCAGAGTCGATCTTTCCAAGCCAGGCTTCGGAAATCAGATTTTTGTCTTGCTCATATTTTGTGTTCGTTGATTTTCTTTTCGGAGTTTTTCGGATCCTAATAAGTGCATGTAATATAAACCACTGGACCGGCCTAATTTGATTGGGTATTGTGATTTTTAATATCAGTTACAATCTACGAAACGACTAATAACTAGTACATATCTATATTCGAATATAATATAATTCTAAGATTTTGCTTAGTACAATAATACCACATGAAAATTAACTTTAGTTTACATTATCGTTAAAAGGCATCTAATACTTTTTAATTCCGTCGGACCGATCGGATATTCCTAAATTTAAAGCCTTGTTTCACCGGCAATCACCTTATTCCACCGACAATCATGAACATCTCTACAATTATTAATTGCCGCCGGTCATTTTTCGAAGATTACAACAGATCGTATGGTAGAATAATCAGAATTGTATAGTACGGGTATTTTACACCCCATTTGGTTAACTTTATAATATATATAACACCGGTACAGATTTTAAAAATTCAGTACTATACTGATCTGCTCTACTGATTTGCGAAAAATACCTTATTTTTCAAATGACTTTAGGTCATACTTAATGCAGATCATTGTCCGAAGGACATTACTGTAGAGGCATAGAGTACCCTTCCTAGTATTATTATCATATGATATTAAATATTAAATTGATATCAATAATGGCAAAATAAATAAATAAATTTAGAAATTGATTCTTTAAAGTAATTCTTTTATTATTGTGTATTTTTTTTTTTCTTTCGACTAATGGATCCGCAAAATTATTCGTTTCTGACCCGTGAGACCTTTGATCGAATATTAGAAACATGGGCCAAGAGAAGACCTGGTGAAATGTTTAAAAAAAAAAAATTTATAAATAAAAATAAAGTTTTTTATTTAATAGATCCATGTTCGGCATTGTTATATTCCTCAGCAGTTAGTAGAGAATTCGAGAATTCAGTCAATTAATGTAACGTATGCATTACTCGAAGAGTTTCAAAAAGAATCCCACTAATGTACCCAAAGGCTTCCTGAATTATGTTCAGGCAAGTGAATAATTTATTAAAAAAAACTTACTTTATATATTATTGTCACGTAGTTATACAACTACGCTTGTATTTGCTCAGATTTATGGGTCTTTTCACGCTTGATGTATCGTACCGTTACTACCACCAAAGCGAAGACGGTACAGTTTACAGTTTCTTTACTAAATGTTATCTTAGGAAACCAAACTTCTGGTCAATTTTCTTGAAGAACCATGGCCTTATATATTAATCATAATTATTGCATTATTACATGATTAGACTTTCTACAGATCATGCAGAACCTTAAATTGGATCACGTTATACGATCCGATCACGTGGGTATCGTAATTCACTGCAACAATTATAGTCAAGAAACCCAACACAATCGAAGAACACTTAACTCATACATTTCTGAAGTAAGTAAATGAAAAAAAATTGAACTTTAATTATTTAAATTAAAGGTTTACGAATATAATTTAATTGAAATAACGGTGCAAATAATAATGGTTCAAGACAAAAACCTCGCCCAGATTCTTGCAATTGCCGAAAAACAAATTGCAATACGAAATCATGCTTTTGTAGAAAAAACAGTTCGTTTGCTCAAGATGCTGTGGATGAGTTTTATGTAGACAATGCAAAAATTCTTAGTTTTATTAGTAAATTTTAATATATTTTGCATAATTTGAATATTTTCGATTAAATGTTCGTCAAAATAACTTTTAAATATTTAATACTGTATAAATAAATATTTCCACATTTGTTTTTTATTAATTTGTAAATTTTATACCGATTGAAAAATGACTTGCGTCAATTAATAATTAACAGAATTTAAAAATGACGCATAGCATGTCCAATGTCAAATGAAAAAATTGAATATTGCAATGGTTGCCTCCGATTGTTTAAAAAATCGGAAAAATTTTTTGAAGGAAAAAGTAGTTGTATTGAGTGCTTAGAACGGGCAAAGAACGATGATATGAAGAAAACAAAGAAAAAAAATTTTTTTTTTTTTTTTAAATGCAAAAGAATCTATATTTTTAAGTTATTTGAATTTTATATTTTTATTTCCAAGTCATACAAAGCTTACTCAACAAAAAAGTGGCTAAAAAGTACTGGATCGGATTTTTAAACAAGTTGAACAGATAGTTAATGACCCGAAAATCTTGAAAATAAAAAAAAAGCCAGGAAAACATGGGTGGGAAGAAATAAAAATACATTTTATTGGGAATAATAACAATTCATGCGGGGTTGATATATGTAATAAAAAATTTGTCGAAGCGACCAAAAAATTATTAAATTGCATAAATGTATTTTTTATGAAAAAAGAATTAATGAATATATGGCAAACTATTCATGTTCAATTTACAGTTTAAGTAAATTTTTACTAATATACAAATGAAGCAGGGACGTGGATTTTGTGATCGAAGCAAATCGCAAAAAGCATGTGGTTTACTGCGATTTGCTTCGATTACAGCAAAAAAATATTTTTCGAGCATATTGTAATAAAATCATTATAGTATTCTGTTTAGCTAAGAATAATAAATTACTATAAAATAATAATATAAAAGTTTATATGTGTTTGATTTTTTTTTTTTTTAATCATATTATTATTATGAATCCAAAGCGAGTTTCATTAGACGGCCGAGCATTAGAATTTAAGGAGGATTTTGTAAAGGACAGAAAAAGCTAATTGCCAATTCTGTCACTATAGTGTTGACTATAATATTCGATCAACGATAATTTCACATATTGAATATTTTATACTTTAACGGTTCAAACAAATACAACTATATATATACAATCTGCTTGTAGAAGTCAATTTAAATTTTTAGTGCAACTTTAAAAAAAATCGCAAGTTTTTTTTACTAATATATATAATCAGGATACAGTATTTATGTATAAAATCTAAATCATTGCTCGTTGAATTCTCAATTTCAAATTTTAAATTTATTGATGATAACCGTGTTTTCAAAGATTTTAATCGAAGTAATTCAGTGGTCTCTGATACTTTTGATCAAAATATAAAATGCAACATAAATCACATGACCGGAAAATTTTTTGTGGGTGAGCTACTATCGTCTTCCATGGATTGCATGGACGACATGAGATTAATGCATCGATCTGATCAGTATTGGAAATTAGTGTTCTCAGAGTTCTCATGAGAACATTATTATAAATTTGTGAACAGTATAAATTTTTTACTGTTCACTATTAAAAAAGTTTTTGAGAACAGTAAAATAATAATACTGTTCTCATAAATATATAATAATTAGCTATATAATTTTATGTCAACCCAAAAATCCTTATCTAATTTTTATGTTTGAGGTTTCAATTCGCTATAATAACTACTTATTTGAGGTACACTTCATATTTATAGTATTCTATTATTATTATTATTATTTTTTTTTTTTTTTTTTTTTTTTTTTTTTTTTTTTTTTTTTTTTTTTTNGTGAGTATAAGTGAGAACAATAACTAATTGTTTGAGAACACTTGTAGCTATTATACTGTTCTCATGAGAACAGTGTTTGAGTCTGAAATTTCCAACACTGGATCTGATACCTGACAAATGACGAAACGTTCTCGTAGAACCCTTGACGAACAGCGAAACCTGATGAAGCATATGTTGTCATTTGTTTTCTTACACCTATATAAAAAGATAAACAAATTAGTCCATATAACGTTAGTTTTTTTTTTTTTTTAGTTTCATTATTTTTCTATCGCTATTTTTTTTTATATATGGGTGTTGCCAAGAGAAAACCGGCAATTCTTCATCTAATAAGAATTACAGGTTTTTTTTCTTGGCGGCACTCATATTTTACCGGACATCACCCAAAGAAGGTTACTTCATAGACACTTTATATCAGATTATTTTACAGACAAAATAATTCTAGCCATTGTCATTAAGACTAGAGTTAAGGCTAGTACAATTTATAGAAAAAAAAATTTTTTCTGTGAAATGAGCAAGAAATGGGCTGCCGGTGAAATACTTGTCTGTAAAATAAACTTTTCTGAATTAATCAGATATCTATGAAATGATTGTAGACAGTTTTATGAAGTGAATGATACAGATCCAATAAGACTTTACTTTTTCGGAATATCCGACGGAAAAAAACTAATAAAAAGTATTATATTAGTAAAACTATCTCCGACCAATTTTGGAATTTGTGATATAATTTAGCAAATTATATATGTTTTCGATACTAGCAAATTATTTGATTTGCTGCTGATTAATAATAATATATGAATTTATCACGTTTGATTTATTTATATAATAAAATTTAAAAAATTTGTCTACACAAACTAAAAATCTTTAGAATCCTATTCAAACCTAAATACTATGCAGAAAAGTCCAAATTCTTCAAAACTAAAAAATCTCAATTTCAAAAATCAAATACTAATCTTAAATCTCAAAAATTTATATTTATACAATAATATATAAATGCTGCCGAAAACAAATACAGTCAGACCTCTCTAAATGCATATCGTTGGGACCAGCTCTGAGGTATGCATTTAAGGAGGTATGCATTTAGAGAACATTTATTTTTATAAGTCAAAATGGCGAAATGTGGCGTGCTTCCATCTAAAAGTTTTTTTCTTACTAAGCTAACAATACATGTCCACTAATTGAAAGTTGTAAAGCTTGTCGAGGCGCATCTAAAGGTGGTTAGATCATCCAAATCGGCCCAGTGGATGGTGAGATATCGTCGAAAAACGATTGGCCGACTATATAAAATCTCTATGTAAAACAATGTTTGTTTACATAGAGATTTTATATAGTCGGCCAATCGTTTTTCGACGATATCTCGCCATCCACTGGGCCGATTTGGATGATCTAACCACCGTTAGATGCGTCTCGACGAGCTCTACAACTTTCAATTAGTGGCCATGTATCATTAACTTAGTAAGAAAAAATGTTTTAGATGGAAGCATGCCACATTTCGCCTATAGTGATTTTCATATGTAATTTTATAAAGTCGGCCAATCGTTTTTCGACGATAACTCGCCATCCACTGGGCCGATTTGGATGATCTAACCACCGTAGATGCGTTTTGACGAGCTCTACAACTTTTAATTAGTGGACATGTATCATTAACTTAGTAAGAAAAAATCTTTTAGATGGAAGCACGCCACATTTTGCCATTTTCCAGTTGATAGGTGGATTATCAATTAAGCAAGTCATATGATATACAATATCATATCATGTAGTCCTGATTGGATTGGCCCGTGGTCACGTGATATGCATTTATAGAGGGATTTATATAGATGGGCCAAGAAAATAGTATGCATATGCAGAATAAAGAATATGCACTTATTTATTAAGCCCGTTAATGGGCCAGACAATTAATATGCATTTAAAGAGGTTATGCATTTAGGGGGGATGCATTTAGAGAGGTCTGACTGTATATAGATAAATATTTAAATCGTTACTATAGTGAACTTAACTAAAAAATTGGAATACTATATAAAAATTATTTATAATAATACTAAACATTTTTAAAAAAAAAACAAATATATTAAAAAAAATAATAAAAAAAAAAGATTTAACCAACTTTAACCCGAGTAATGCGTATCATCTTATTATAAATTTTTATAAATTTACTATTAAAGGTTAGGGTTACAGTAAGTTAGGATAAAAAATATAACTTATATATATATATATACAAAGTTAGGCACTAAAAGCTTTTACATATAGTAGAAATATAAAGCTACATAGTTTTCATAAAATTTTGGGTTAGGGCGGACTACTTAAATAGGCAACAAAAAGTTGCACATATGGCTAGTTGTACTTTCATCCATGCAAAACTTCAGAGAATAACTGTGACAGATTAAAATGAAATCGGATTAAAATGAAATTTTTCTATTTTTTAAGCAAAATTGTAAAATTTTTAGGGGACATTTTTTGGGGTTTTTTTAGCATTAGGGTTAGGGTTTAGGGTTAGGGTTATTAATAAACAAGTATATGTGGGCTTTATAAGCTTTAAAGGTGAGCAAGAGAGGTCACCAGTTTCATTTTAATCTGATTTCATTTTAATCTGCGACAATAACTACCGTATTGTCGCGAAATAACGCACTCCTGCGCGCTAATTTGAGTATATGCGCATTATTTCGAGGAACGCGCATGGGCGTTATTTTGAAAACAAATATAAATTTTTATAAATCTTCTTAATAAAAAATATATTAGCAAAAAAATGCTCCGAAAGTAGGTTTACTTAGTATTAAATCTACTTTCGGGCACTTATTTTATTAATATGGAGTACTCGTTATTTTGGGACGCGCATGGGCGTTATTTTGAAGCCATATATGTTATTTTTAAGGGTGCGATTTTTCCCCATGCCTGTTATTTCGCGACAATACGGTAATAAAAATCCAAGTCCCCAAAAACGGGCACCTTGAATAAATAAAATTTTGAGTTATTTTTTTTTTATTTTTTTTTAATTCATTACACAAGATCTTATTATCTGATTAGTTCTACATATAGTGAAGTGAAATTATCCAAATTATCCCAAGGGCAGTTAACAACAGTCTTATAAAAAATATAATTTTAAAATTTTATTATTTTTTTATAGATATAAAATAATATGTACATATATCCTATAAAGTTAGATATACTGTAATATAAAAATCCAAGAACCCTAAATCATTATATGATCCACATGACGAAATGAACCCCAAATCTAATAAAACTATTATAATAAATATTGATAACTAACTATCATAGTCAAATATACTGCGTCAGGTAGTGTAAAAAATTCGCAGTAATTATTAGAGTTAAATATACAGTATACACCTGTATAATAATTCTCTTATCAGTATCTATTTTAATTATTAACTACAATATAAATTCACGAATACTGTGATTATATACAGTATGTATGTATTTACTAGTTATTTGCATCATTATTTTTAGAAAAAATTTAAACAGTGCACCCCTATGAATTTAGTACTCCTAATAGCCCTAATAAGTATAATAAAAGTTAAAAGTTAAAAGTTAATGATAGAGTGAGTTAAAGTTAGGGTTAGTATTAGGATTAGGGTTAGTACTAGGTTAGGGTTAGGGTTGGGTTTAGCTAAAATTGCACCCCTTGTCACTCTTTCAATATCAACATTTTACTAGGCCCTGTCGTGTTACTAAACGAAAATGCACCTTTCGCACTGAGTGCACGGTGCACTGTGTAATGGATTCCTTATTTTTAAACAATTTTCAATACATAATATCTTGTAATTTAGTAGCCAATTTTTGTTTACTATATAATAACTATTATATATTACTTGAAGTAACTTCTACTATAAACACATACGTAAATTGCTTTCTTTGCACTTCTTGTTATCCACTTAAAAATGCGCTAACAAAACTTTATTTCTAAAATTCAAAAAATGTTGCTAAAATTTGCAGGTTTGATTTGAAAATATCAACCTTACTATATCTATATGTACAATTTTATTGTAAACTTTTGATCTTAACTTTTAGCCCAACCCTCAAGAAAAAACCAAAGGTTTTTTAAGTTCGTATTAAAATAGCTTCAAATTTTAGTATTAGTTAAAGCATCGCAACAATATATTTGAAGCTTGAATACATGTTAACAAATATCAATTGACAGAAAATGAGGCATCTTTTTTTTTTTATTGTTCAAAATATAATCTCATTAAAAACATTTAAGTCATTTTTAATACATTTAATAATTTTAACTTTATGGTATCCTATTTTCAATATCGTTATTTAGCATCAAATAGCATGTCAGAATTGAATCTCATAAGGTGTAGACTATCAAAAATGCATTGGTCAGATCATACAAGTAACTTTCAGGATCGATGCACACTTTGATATTTGACTCATTATTCTCTTTAAACCTTCTTATCTGTTATTGAATCGGCTAAAATTTATCTAACTAGACAATTTATTCAAATTTTGTTTTTCCTTTGTTTATTTGTTATTATCGTACAGCTCGTTCCAATTTCAGTATTACTTAATGAACCATCACAAACGCTTACCTTTAAAAACTTTAATAAATGATTCATAGTGTTTTTTAGCGCCGGCATTATTGGATTGATTTTGCAAAAAGTTCCGGCTGGTACAACTTTCAATGAATCAAGTAGTGATGCTAGTCAACGTTCTGACGTTTCAAATGTAGCAGATAGTAATATGGTTCATGGAAATGGTTTAGGAAAATTGGACGGCTTAAAAAACTTGAAAACTGAAACGTATTTTGAAAGTTACAGATAGGGTTGTTATAACTTACTTGACAACATACTTTACATGGTAAATTACGGTAAGTTATCTGTAACTTACCTGGGCCAATATGTAAATTATAATATAGGTATTAAAGTTGGCCAAATCATATGACAATTTCTACCAGCATTAACATCAACTTGACCCAGCCTCAATGGCTAAATAAATGGCCAAATTTATAAATTGAGTTTATACGTATAACTTATACCTTACGACGTAAATTACATGTAACTTACATGAAATTTAACAACCGAAATTTAAAATGCATCGGTATATTTATTGACGTAATGTTAATGTATCGATATTTAGATTTTGCCATTACAATAAGTCACAATCTACTACAGCATATTAAAATACAAACGAGTGCAAAAATAAGGTTACATGGAATTGTATAAATCGAAATATTAATACCAATTTGCTTTATTCTGATCCAACTAAAATAAACTATAACCCTGATATTCATAACATGAACAAATCACATGTCATTCCGATGACATTTTTACGACCAAAACTTTAAAGTCTATAATTTGGGTTGCAGGGATGGTAAACATATCCACCGATTTGATTTTTAGGGGTCTTCTTTCGACACAAACTTCTGCTATTAAACATGATGAATAACAAACGAAACCTTCAAATAAAATAGTTTTTTGGCCTCTATATGAGATAAATAAGCAATAAATATTCAAAGAACAGCTACGCCAAGCTGTAAAAGGAAGCACTATCACTAGTTGTTGAAGCGTTCGGGTATTTTCGAGTAGTGAAGGACGGTTTGTCATTGAACGATCGGTTGTATAATGGGTAAGGGTAAATTCGGAGCACTTTTCAGAAAAACTACCTTTTTAACTTACTTTCAGCTAATAATTAAACATGTAGATATTGAAATATTCTATACACTTAATTATGGATTAAAAGTAAGCTTAAAAGACCGTTGATGTCAAAACTCACTTTGTAATAAATTTTAATAGCAAATTCTCGATCATGATTGGCTAATTTTGGGTGAAACCAAATCGGTGTATAAATTTGTGAACAATATAAATTTTTTACTGTTCACTATTAAAAAATTTTTTGAGAACAGTAAAATAATAATATTGTTCTCATAAGTAATATAATAATTAGTTACATAATTTCATAGCAAACCAGAAACTGATAAAAATTCTTATCAAATTTCCATGATTGAGATTTCAATTTGCCATTATAGCTACTGTAATTTACCATGGAAGTTACACCTTTGATCAGTACCTCCCTTGATTTGTACCTGATATATTTCAAGGTGGTGTTTTGTACAATAAACAATTGTTTGAGAACACTAATAGCCATTCTACTGTTCTCATGAGAACAGTGTTTGAGTCTGAAATTTCCAACACTGGATATGATGGCTTTAAATGACCCAAATGACTCAAATGACAAATGACCAGTCATTGATCATTTCACAGCTCAAATACTTAAAGGTCATTTAACTCTGGTTAATTGATTATCCAATAACTTTAGCAGCTACTTTAGCCAATCATAATTGATTATTGTTCTCTGTAAAACGAAACGTTGCTAGATGCTATCCAATAACTATATATTACACGTGATAAATGGCTGACGACCCAAATGTCCAATCTTTATTCGATAAATGAGTGGCATTTGTATTTTGGCTAAATAACTAAGTCATTTACCATACCTGTTGTAAAGCGACAATCCAATTGAGTATAAAGTGATTAAGAAAAGAACACCAGACAAAAGATAATGTATTTTACTTTTTTTATAATAATTTACCGATTTTCGAATTTACAAATGGCATGTCAATTAATAATCGACGTGATTGGTAGGATGTTAACTATATGTAAAATGACCTAATGACCAAATGACCCAAAATTTGAATGACCTCAAAGGACCGGTCATTTTGAGGTCATTTAAGGTCATTTGAAAAATTGGCAAATGACCAGGTCATTTACCATCCCTGGTGTGTTGGGCATAGTAAAATGCTTTTTTTTAATGAAGCTTCCAAATTTATTACTTATTAATTTCACTATTCACTTATCTTCTTTATAGAAGTTAGGTAAAAATAATAATAATAATAATAAAATAAAAGAATTTTTTGAATTCATTTTTTAATTTTGCGCTAATGTCATCGTTATTATGTTTGTTAACTTCATCGTAATTTTCTCAGGGGATAAGTCCTTTGCTTTGGCACTCAAATAAACTTAAATAGTAAGCGAATTTCTACTTTAATATAATATATAGATTTAAAATTAAACCGATTAATTATTAATCAACATATTATGTCTGAAATTATAATTTGACAGGAATTCTATAAAACTTCTTTTATAAAATATCATATTTTTAAATCTAACTTTTTGAAGTGTAATCCACACTGTGATTGAGATTCTTCCTTTAATGCCTGAGTAATTCCCCAAATTAAACTCTAATAAAAAAGTTATGAAAGTATCATATTCATAATTGTTATTACACCTAAGTAATATAAAATTAGCATAATATAAAATTAGTCGCGTCAGTCAATGCAAATGTAAAGAGCAAGTGTAAAAAAGTAAAAATACTACTAGAATCAATTACTGCCCAAATCATCATAAATGTAACTAGATTATAAAAAAGTCTGATGTAATTTAAGAAGTTGACATTGAAACTCTCTATTAAATTTTTGTATTTTAGACGCATCTTTGAAATTCCGATACAAGACAGAATCTAAAGTTTAATAAATTAATTTTAATATGCGAGCATCCAAATGTGAAGATTATAAACTTAACCAAACCAAGGGATTTTTATGCCTTTATTGGCGTTAGCATTATATTCGTTTAGGTATATTAATAAAAAAAAAATCTTAAATAGGTAGTTTAGTAAGTGATGATAATATCTAACTGCGTGAAATACAAATATTTAGTGTGAACTTGGATAATTATTTAATTATGTGGATTAATAATTTCAATAGATTAATAATTTCAATAGATTAAACCATGGAATAGCAAGCTATTAGGATGTTAATATTAAAATTGTTATCGCACATAATCGAAATTTCCGTCTGATTAAGACAAATTATGGTACAGTTTTAACCAGTTGAAAAATTTTCATTTTATGATAAATTTCGTTCAAGTTTTTTTTTTTTTTAAGACCCGAGGTAGCATTTACCTGGGGACGTCATGTGACGCAATTTACGTCCAAGTTTTAAATTTACTTATTTACTTAAAACGACGTCGGGAAAAAGCCGGTTACATCACACATAAGCTTTATTAATTATGAGATATAAAAAAAAACGTTTCATTGCTTTTTACTACTGTATAAATCTTATTATCCGGTAGTTACTATTGATCATGTTACCCATATTAATACTATATCACGGTATATCAATGTTTATTCCATGGTTCGGAATTTTAATATTTAATTTTTTGGATATATATCTTTTTTTNNNNAAAAAAAAAAAAGGAAAAAAAAGAAAAAGAAAAAGAACCAGAGAAAGAAACCACATATCAATAAACTAAACTTTATGAAATAACAATAATTTACAGAATTAATATGCATGATCAATGACCACTCCCGGATAATATCGTTATCAGGTAGAAAATGTAGATGACATTGGGTCAGCATCATTTAGCGGCCATTTGATTGACTCAGATCATGCCGCGAAGCGGCATGATCTGAATCAACAAATGGCCGCTAAATGACGCTGACTCAATATCATCTACATTCTACCTGATAACTATTAATTATTGTATGACGAACTCTTATCATATTACTTCGCACGAGATATCAGTACGCTAGGTTAATCTCGTGCGAGGTACGTACATACGTATATCTCTAATTCTGACTTTTTATTTCATTATAGATAAAGTTTGAAGCATAGAGGAAAAAGTAAATATACCCTATAAATTCTATTTATTCAATTATTTCGGATAATATAATAGTCACCATACAAGATTTTTGCACTCTTCAGTAGCATACTTCCTTTTTTAATTCCATCATGACTTTTCATGTCCTTTTCATTCGCATCAGCCTTCCCAAAATTATCTTTATTCTCTACATCTTCATTTCTCAATTCGCTTTCAATTTCTGTAGTCCAAAAACTCCTTAATGGCTCTATATTAGAAACATCAACATTTTGTACATGTCTTACAAAATTGCACAAGATACTTATATCTTTATTTAATGCTGTCTGAGAATCAGTTGTTTCGCTATTTATTAACTCTACATTTGATTGCTTGTTGTTAAACGAGTTATGATTAATCGTAGATGAATTTGGATGCTTTAATCTTGCCATTTTTAATAAATTTATAAATTCATGTTGCATGATTTTTACTTCTTGCTGTTCTTGGCCATTGATATTTGTTTTATCTTTTGCTGGTGGTGACAGTAATGATCTCACTGACCACGTTGGAGATTCAGGCTTTATTGTTTTTAAAAATAAAAATTTATTAATTAATATATACTTAGATAATCTCGTATAAAATATTTACCAAACAGTCTTCATCAACTTTCAAGTTATTGTTGGATGAAACCGTTTTGCTTAAAAGACGAAAAACGAAACCCCTTGGTAAAATGGTAGAACCCTGTATAAAGGCGTTACCACTGGCGAAAGGTGGAACCTTTGACAAAAGGCAAAACCTCTGGCAAAAAACAAAATTTCTGATGAAAGAAAAACGAAACTTTGATAAAGGCCGAGATATATTTTTACAATGATGTGAGGTGTACATCATGGTGGTGGTTAGACAAAATGGCCACTAGACACCGGCTTGCCGTCAAAAAAATCAGATTTAGGGTTAGCGGGTTGAATTTATAATTCACCTACCTGATCCGGTCAAGTGTAATGTCAGGTTTTGACAAAATTTATGACGATCTATATTTATTTCTTTATAAAAAAAGATAGTTTTCATAACATTTGTATCTTACAATATAAATAATTAGTATTCTTTATTATAACAAAAATTTTTGATTTTTATTATCTTTAATTTTTTTTTCCTTTACGCCAAAAACCTTTGAAGTATCTTATTTTGAAAATGGCGTTTTGAGACCATCGACGAAATCAAACTCGAAATTTGATTGGTTGGCATTCATGTTACTTTACGTTTATTATATAGATTGAATTGTCATAAACAATTTAAAAGATCTAAACTGAATTCGCTTTCAAGACACAATCATTGCCTAGAGGTTTTTTTTTTTTTACATATTTTAATATATTCTCTTGATGATGGCTAAATGGTATTTAAATGTCATTTAGAAAATGTAAAGAGGCTAATTTTCACTTTATTATTCTCTAACTAGATATTATTTTAAGGATTGATTATAAAATATTG
Organism: Gigaspora rosea; assembly: GCA_003550325.1. Lineage (NCBI taxonomy): Eukaryota > Fungi > Glomeromycota > Glomeromycetes > Diversisporales > Gigasporaceae > Gigaspora > Gigaspora rosea. The sequence continues at coordinate 285,912 of QKWP01000434.1, forward strand.
ACCACAGTTCCGAGATAAATGCGATTTTGGTTTTGATTATATCAACTAATTAGTTTGATACTACTATTTACATTTATGTCAAAGTTTCTGATATGCTTAGATATTTTTAGCTCCGTTAAAATTTAATCATTTTTTTAAAAACTTCAAAGTTCTTCCGCTGACCATGTATTGATCCGCTTGTGAACGGAGTCACAAGGTGGTACATTATTGCGAGGTTCACATAACATTGTTAATGGGCGGTTGTATAATCTGATATTAATTTGACTTATAATTGCATAATATAGCTTTACCGTACAATCCTTTTCACATGATTCATGCCGAAAGAGTACTTACGTAGTTATTGTCCCGCTTTGCATTTAATAACTACAAAACCAAATCCTTTTATGCAACTATCCACATAATTGGTCGTCTATTCGCAGTTATTCGCAGGGATTACACAAATTTATCGATATGGTCCAGTGCAAAAACATTTGTACACCAAATTTAAACCATTTTTTTGCTACAATTAAAAATTAATAAATTATTAATAGTATATATAAAATTTTTTTATATTTCAATAAAATAGCTTTTAAATTAATTCTTTATATTATTTTTATCATTATATTATTGTTATACTTTTATAATTAATAATAAAAAACTTTTTTAATTTAAAAAATTATAAAAAAAGTTGGGTTGAAAAAATTACATATTTGCTAGTTTTAGACCAAATATGCAGTGTAACGTGCTTGTATTACGCAAGCGCCTTGGTGTGCATATAATAAATATACTGTATAAATTTTATTAAATTTGAATTACAAGTTATAGAGAAATTAAGCTTCAAAGTTATTCAATTCAATTTAAAAAATTTGTCAAAAATAGTATAGTTTAATTTAAAATCTATATACTGAGCTAAGTTTTCAAAATTATAAAATAAAAACAAAATCATAAATTATATTAAATAATATATATTGGAAATTGGGACAAAATTTCTATGATATTAACTATATGCTAAAATCTGAGCAGAGTCAAATGAAAAGTATTTTTTTTATTAAGTTAACGACACATGTCGATTAATTGAAAGTTGAAATATTGTTTACATAGGAATTTTATATAGTCGGCCAATCATTTTTTAATAATTTCTTGCGATCTACTGGGCCGATTTGGATAATCTAACCACCGTTAGATGTGTCTCAACGAGCTCTACAACTTTCAATTAATCGACATGTGTCGTTAACTTAATAAAAAAATACTTTTCATTTGACTCTGCTTAGATTTTAGCATATAGTTAATATCATAGGAATTTTGCCCAATTTCTAATATAGAAATTCTGTTGATCTTATCCAGGTCAGCAATTAAACTTTTTTTTATTTAAAAGATATTATTTAATAGAATTTATAATCTTGTTTTTATTTTATAATTTTGAAAACTTAGCTCAGTATATAGATTTTAAATTAAACTATACTATTTTTGACAAATTTTTTAAATTGATAAATATTGAAAAAAGTTGCTATTAATAAAATATTTTATTTTCTATATAAAATAATCAAATAAAAGCTATAATAAACTTTTCCATAATCTAAAAATTATATTTTTTAAAAAAACTATTAAGTTTATATGCAAATAAATTTTTTATTAATTTTTATTTGGTGTACAACTGTTTTTGCACTGGACCATATCAATCTTATAATATAGCTTGTAGCACTATATATATAAAATCATATATTGTGTTCGTTAATATTTCTGTAAATTACTTTTGTTCATTAACAAAAGATCTAAATTGATTTTAACCTATAGCAATGGAAGATTTAGATTTAATAACTTCAAACAATGATACTATTTTGCTGACTGCATGGGATATTAAAGACAAATCACCATTTATTGACATAGATTCAAGTGAATTTAAAGTGAATTATACGGGTAATATGAAAATAAGAAATCTTGCAGAAACATATTTAATGTGCTACTGTAATGATTGGCATTTAAAGAATATCAATAGCCTTTTAATTTATTACAAATCCTTTTATTTAAAAATCCTGATGATTATAAAGCTGCTGTCATTCAAGCAAATCATCCAGTTCCTTTAGAGTGTGGAATATTTTACTTTGAAATTAAAATTATAGGCAAAGGAAAAAATAGATATCATTGATAATTATTTTAGAACATCACCTTTGTTATAATTTTTTATAATCTTTTAATTCCATTTTCTTAATTAAATGATTGGAATTGGATATTGTACAAAGCAAAATGCTAAAAGATAGACAATTCAAATTATATAAATAATATGCTCATGCCTGGTAATAGCAAGTTTTTATATTGTTTTATTATAAATTCTTTTTTTTTTAGTTTCAAAGTGCCTAACATTGGGCATAGGATTTATTTAGTTTACTCATTGGGAATTGGATGAGGATACAACTAGCCACACATATACTTTTGGTATCTAATTTAAATGGTCCGCCCTAAGGTTCCACACTAGCTATCATATCTACAACCCAACTATAGGAATTGCATATTTAAATTTTCTGATCTTTTGTTTCTTGACTGATCTCAACTGCTTTACCAGGTTTCTGTAGTACATATACAGTCAGTTTAGACCCCTGAATCCTTTTTTCATAGCCCTTTGAACTAGTTTATCCATGCAGAAAACTTGGTAGAGTAGTATCTGTTCTCCTAAGCATAGTTAGCAATTTAACAAAATTATTGGATTGAATATTACAAAAATATCATAAAAAACTATTATTGTTATGATTTTATTATGTTTTTTACAAAATTTACATGTCACTTATTTGTCATAAAAGAGTCATATTTGTCATTTTGCCAATACTGCCCCTAAGTGATAAGCATCTACACGTTAATAATTTAATATACGTGAAATTTGATTGACTAATTATTGCTATGGCCAAGGCCAACACTTGCAAGACAAGGTAACTCTTGCTCTTTACCAATACCTATTTCTGCTCTTGTAAGGTTCACTCCAACCCCAGTACCCACTTCTATCTTTATTCTGGTTCTTACCAAACTTTTAAACCAGTTAGATCAGATGGGTCAATCTATCTAGTATTAGGTACTATTATAGTTTTTCTTTCTTTGAATACCTATTTACGAAACTTCTTTGGTGCAGCTCTAGTGTTCAGATTGGTGGACCCTCTCTTCTGAAGGTTTTTGTTGTCTGGTTTTCTAGCTCTAGTTTCTAATATTTCAGTTTTGGTAGTACTATCAAAGATTTTTGATGCCTCCTTACTTTAAATGGGTTTCTGTTTTTTTAGTTTCTTGGATTTGTCTATATAACAGGTTTACAACTATATATAAAAGCTTTTATTCAAATAGTGGAACCATGGCTACAGGTAATATGCTCAATTAATTGATAAAAAGTAGTTACCAAAACACAGATCTATTTTCAAAGCATTGGCGTAGAATTTGAACTCTAGACCTGTTACTTGGAGATGACAACTTACCAACTTCTTGAAATCACTATACCATTTATTATAAATTTTAATACCAAAATCTAATTATATATTTCAAAAATTTTTGTTTATAAACAATATTTTATATTTTAACAAAAAAAATTTTTGCAAATTTTACTATAAACTTTGCAATTCTTATTCTATTTTTAATTCTAATTTTAATCTAACTTTAATTCACTATAATTATTTTTTTATAAAAATATTTTATTGTTTATTTGCAAATTTAAAACTATCAATTAAAAATTAAATATATATAGAAACAGTACTATTAGATGTCCAAGGCATAAAAATATAATTCAATTAATGTTTTATATAGAAAATTAATTTTTTATACTATATTTTTGCAATAATGTACAAAGATAAAATTATTAATTTTTGGCCTAAATTAAGTTTAATTCTGGCCAAATTAGAGATGGGCACCATGCGTATGATACATGCATGCATGCATGCATGCATGCGCATGGTTTAAGCAGTTTAATACTAATATGCCCATACAAAAAAAATAATTGATAATAAATAACTTTATAATTTTGCTACCAAGATAACTATCTTAGCGTGACTAGTGCTTCTAGATCCAGTTCAGGTCTGGTCCAATCTGAGTCTAATCTGGGATCAGACCAAACTCAGACTCTAAAATTTATTAATTTCAAACTTTAGACCAGACTCAAACTTAAGTCTGCAAACTAACTGAATCTGAATATTTTTATATGTATTTTTTTGTGCTGTTCAATCTTATTTAGTACATAAAGTTAGAATTAATTAGTAAAATTTTGTGAATCATAAGATTTTATAGAATTTTATTAATAAAATTTTACAAAATCTTAAAATTCACAAATTTTTATTAATTAATTCTAACAAAACGCACTAAGTAAACTTGTTCAGCACCTAAAAATACATCAAATCGGCAGAGTTGTTTTTATTTTACTTGAAATTTGGAGAAAAGATGCTTAAATTTGACTTTTTTGATCAAAAACCCAAAATTATGCATATTTTTTCCAAATTTCAAGTAAAATAAAAACAACTTAGCCGATTTAATGTATTTTTAGGTGCTTAACAAGTTTACTTAGTGAGTTAAGTTAGAATTAATTAGTAAAGTTTTGTGAATCATAAGATTTTGTAAAATTTTTAATAAAATTCTATAAAATCTTATGATTCACAAATTTTTACTAATTAATTCTTACTTCTTGCACTAAGTAAACTTGTTCAGTATCAAAAAATATATATAAAATATTTAGACTCAAACTAGTCTGCAGACTTATGACCAGAATTAGCTATAATGCATAGAACATGCATACATGTATGCATGCATGCATGCATGCAGCATACCATGCGCATGCATGATGTAGAAAATACCATTTTGCCCATCTCTAGGCCAAATCTCAAAATAATACATATACAGTAGTTATTATCTTAAAAAATATAATTGGCTAATCATATACAATCAACCCTCTATAAATGCAACTTACAAACCTACAATGTGCATTTAGGGGGTTTGCATTTAGAGTGATCCTCAAATTCAAATCAAATCAAATATTGGATCAATTTGAATTTGATCAAATCTATACATGAGGACGAAAGCATTTCGGGTTCTAAAACCCGAAATTAAAATTTGAAGATGAAATTGTTTTTGACCTATTTTACTTGAAAGACGAAATTATTTGAAACTTTTTTTGAATAGACGAAATTATAAGAAACATATCTATATAAATTTTATTTGCTCTTCCTTATAAAAAATTTTAATTTTCTCTAATGAAGACGAAATAGGCCTTTTTCAAAAATCAATTTCGGTAGCATCACTAATCAAATCAAATTGATTCTGATTTGAATTTGATTTGATTCAAATATTTGAATTTGAATTTGATTTGAATTTGAAATTTTAATAGTAATTTTCAAATCAAATCAAATATTTGTCAAATCAAACCAAATTTGACCATATTTGAATTTGATCAAATCAAATATAGTCAAATTTGAATTTGAATTTGATCAAATATTTGATTCAAATATTTGAATATCAAATCAAATTGTGGAACTCTAGCGTATTGCATTTATGGAGGTTGTATTTCTGGAGGTCCGACTGTATATAGTAATGATTATCTAATCTAAAAATAGGTGCAAATATAATTATACACAAAATCTAGTTTATTACTTTTCTATTAGGTCCTCTACTATACTCTTGTATTGCTTAGTATGATATATATATATATATTTTATTATTTATTTTTTTAATTTTTTATATTAATTAATGCTCCGGATAAGATCAGCACTATTACTATATTGGAACAATAGTAAATTTTGGAGATAAGTACAATATAAATTTTTATTATATACTGGAATCAGATATAGGTTCAATGAAAAGTAATTTTTTTATTAAGTTAGCAGCTCATATCAATTAATTAAAAGTTGTAGAGCTCACTAAGACACATCTAATGGTAGTTAGTTGGCCCAATGTACACTAAGATATCACTAAAAAATGATTGGCCGACTATATAAAGTTTTTGGTTTGTTTACATAGAATTTTATATAGTCAGCTAATTATTTTTTAGCAATATCTCAGTATACACTAGGTCGATTTGAATGATCTAACCACTATTAGATGCATTTCAGTGAGTTCTACAACTTTCAATTAATTGACATAAGCTATTAGCTTAATAAAAAATTTACTTTTTATTGGCCCATTCCAGTATATAATGAAAATCATAGTAATTTCCCCTAAAATCTAATATAAAAATAGTGCTAATCTTGGTGTGGCTATATAGAGAAGCTGTCTGGTTGTCACCCTTCAGGCGACAGGTCTGAAGTTCAAATCCCACTAGAAATGAATTGAAAAATAGATCTGTGTTATAGTAATATTTGTTCATTGATTGGTCAGATATATTATCTGTAACCTTGGTACCACTATCTTGAATAGGAGCATCAGCGCAGTTGTATAAGTTTACGCAGACAAATTCAAGGGACCAGAACAATTGAAATATATTTGGCAAGTCACAAGCAAGAAGATAAAAAAAGATCTTTCAATGGTACTACAAAAAACCAGAATTTCAACTGGAGACTGAAGAACTGAACAGAAAAACTCTATAGCAAGAAGAGGCACCAACCTGGCTGCCAGAGTCATACTAGAGGAAAAGAATCTATATTTCAAAATTAGGTAACAAGAAAAGAGAGTCCATTAGGTGCATAAAGCTGGGCTAACTGAGCTAACTAGTTTGGCAGTTTGGGAAAGATCAGTATAAAGTTGGAAGAAAGGTTGGATATAAGTATTGGGAATCAGAATGAACCTTGTAAGGGCAGATAAAACTTACTAGCTAGTAAGAGGTAGAAGCATAGAGGCATGTATGTGTTAAGACCTAATAGGCTTTAGGTGTACCCATATAGGAGTCTTTGGACGTTAAGAGAAGCTAGGACCACCAATACAAGCATAGCTGGTACAAGTATATGCAGTGGTAACAGGATTCCTCTGAGCCTCATAATACCATCCAACTATATCTGGTCTGGAAGCATTTGTGAAATATTCCAAATATCTCATTACCATAGAAGGGGGTCAGTTAAAGCGGAGTAAAATTTAGTTAGGGTTAGGGTTACCTTTTTAATGCAGTTAGAAGGATTCTTATATATAGATATCAAGAATTCAATTTATGCAGTATGTAGATCGTATATTGAGCTAACTCCGCTTTAACCGACCCCCATAGAAGGAAGTACAGTTGTTCGCATATTACCAAATTCAAAACATTAAATCCTGGGCCCTAAAGATGCAAGAACCCAGCTAGTTATAGCAGCATGCAGGCTTGAAATACTTTCCAATATGGTAGAGGCAGCTGCATGGCTTGAAATACAAACTCCTGAGAAGTATGCCAGTAGAGGATCTCAGGTATACCAATCTGAAAGCATAAAGCACCTATTTGGCAACTAACACCAAATTGAAAGTAATGATACTAGGTAGTATAGGTAAAGTGGTGGACATGTAAATACCAATTGTTGGTTAGAGAGGGATATACAAAGCCAGGTCAGTTATATAAATGGGAATACAAAAGGCTCTAGTAGGTTTAGAACATGGATAAAATATCCAAATCTAGATACTTAATAGATAGTATAAAAGATAGTACAACAATATTGTAATGATCAATATACATTTAATTAAAGACCAAAAGCATAACTTTACTATAAAAAAAAAAAAAAAAGAAAAAAAATAGAGCCAATCTTATCTGAATTAGTAATTAATTTATTCTATTTATATTTTTTTTTGTTTTATAACCGAGACCTTGCTCTTTTTTATTTATTAAGTTGATAATTTATTACATGCAGAAGAGAAGTTAAAATAATATATTACAACTCTATGAAAAAAAGATGACCCAGGCTTCATAATGGCTTTCTGCTACCAACAATCTTTACCCGAGGCCTAATTGTTAGCTGAACAGAGTTATTTTATAATAATCTGTTAGACTTTATAATAAAAATTGTTAACATCAATAACCCTTCCCAACTAACCGGCCCAGGTCACAGTATGTTAAACGAAAAGCAGTCATATAGTCCGGACTGCTTGATATAAAGATTCTAGAATCTTCTTCTAGTGGTTTCTCCTTAAGTTTCACACGTCTATGACGATTGTATCCAATACGGTAGGTGCCTTTCCTTTTTGGAGCAGTAAATACTGCAGATCTTTTGAAGGGGGTACGCCAAATCGCCCACTTTTTGAAAATTCTTGACAAACTAGCGACACCAAAAATTTCACTTGTAACTGTAGTAGAGACAGTAGTTCTTCTCATATAGTCCAATATCTATCAGAGAGCCGCCAAAGACTTCTCAATATGTGGTGAGTGATAAACTCTAAGCTTGTCAGCAGGTAGTCTATAAACTTTACTTCTAAACGACAAGTGCCAGTTTTGTGGTAAGTAACAAACTCTAAGGCTGTTAGCAGATACTCAGTTAACTGTATCCCTAAATAACAGCTGCTGGTTGCATGTTTCCTTGGTTTTTCTACTGTTTCTTTGAGACTATTCTTCTGAAGTATTAGCATTTTTGTTGATACAAGTGATCGGTGGATAAAGTTACGGAAGATCTCTCTTATTCTATTTATATTTAATTTTTTATAGCTTAAATAATTTTAAAAATAAAATTATTTGTTAAAAAAAAATATTTTTTAAATAGCTTTTTTAACCAAATTTTGTTAATAATTAAGATGTTATTTTAATTATGGTGCAAGAAGCCTATACTCAACATGTTTCAATTTTTAAATTACTATAATTTTTTGTATAAGAGGTTTTTTTTAAAAAAACTGACCAGTAACTTTGTAGAGCAATATTAGTTCTATAAATTTGCCAAATACTTTTTTGAAAAACCTTTTCTATAAAAAGTTGATGCGTTTTAAAGATTACTATTGTTTTATATATAATTACTATATGTTTTAATTTTAACTAACTTTAAAGTGCTATAACTTTTTATAAAGCAATATTTTAAAAATCTGACCAGTAACTTTGTTCATTATAATAAGCTCTACAAATTTGCCAAATATCTTTTAAAAATATTGTCTCTACAAAAAGTTGATGTATTTTAAAGTTATACTATTTTATTGTCTAGTAGACTTCTTGCACCATATTTTGATTAATTAAAAACTTAAAAAAAAATGAAAAATTTTTTAAATTATACTTAGTATATATACATTTCTATATACTAATTTATTGATTTACAAATTTGTATAATCTGTAATTTATAAATTATAAAATAAAAAAGAAGAATTCTAATATACACTATAGGTGAGTATCATCTGTAGTACAATAGCCAATCAAAATTTAGAATCAGGTGTAACTTGTAAATCAATTTTTGTATATCAAAAACAAACAAATCACAAAGAATTTTTAAAAAATTGCTTCTAACCTAGAAATTTGAGGACTCCGGACATCTCTCATATAGGTCATATAACTGGATTTTGTCTAATTTTGGTCCAATTTGCTGAAAACGACAAAATATATTTGTTTAAATAACTTTTGATCTAGTAAGTTTGATTTTTTATAATAAATATGTAATATTTTTAATTATTTTTATAATAATAATTTTTGACCTATTAGTCTATTTTAAATAATTTTTATTAAAATGTTCTTCATAATAAGACGATTCCAACAAGCCCAAAATCATCCAAATCCAATCACAGGATCTTGAAATATCCGCGTGTCAAATAATAACGCACCCTATGGTAGAAGGATTGGTTGGATATAGTTGATACTATGTTCAACCAATTCTTCCACTATAGGCGTGTGTCATTAGAGAGCTATTGTAAATCAGATGATTTTTATTTCTTAAGAAGCTACCCCCATCCAACCACATCTGACACCTTATTAGCCAATCAAATTGCGCAAAAAATTTATATATTAATTAATAAAAAACTTTGATATTATGTAACTTTAAATCTACCAAACCATTTTAGATAATTTAACTACCAAAATAATCCTTTCAAAGAGAGGATTTTAACTAGTAATCCTGGCTGAAATTAAAAAAATCGGCTAAGCCGATTTTTTGACCTGGTCAGTCGATTTTTTCTAAAATCAGCTAGCTGATTTTATAAATAAAAAATTTAAAATTTTTTCTTATAATCGCTAATAAAATATGATTAGTATACTGTAGGTTTTTCTTTTTAGAACATTATTATCATTTAAATTACCATTTTTGTCATAGGAATCATCATACTTTGGAGATATTGAATCTGTTGTCACCCTAGTATGAATTTTTTTTGTGCTAATTCTAATTAGTCACGTCATATAGTTTGTACTTAAAGTTTTTACGCGTTGAAGTTGCAATCTTAGTTGCACCAAAAGAAGCTGAAATGTATTACCGTAAACAGCTATATAAAAGACCTGGGTCTGTTACATTTTCTCAATTTTAAACTCAATAGTAGACCCAGGGGTCTATTGTACGGATGGGGGTCCAGTACCAGGCAATATAAATATAGCATATTGGTACAAGTAATCAGTATTGAAAATCTCAGGTTCAAACACTGTTCTCATGAGAACAGTATAATAACTACAAGTGTTCTCAANAAAAAAAAAAAAAAAAAAAAAAAAAAAAAAAAAAAAAGTAAAATACTACAAATATAAAGTATAACATCAAATAAGTAGTTATTATAGCAAATTGAAACCTTAACATAAAAATTAGACATAAAATTATATAGTTAATTATTATATATTTATGAGAACAGTATTATTATTTTACTGTTCTCAAAAAATTTTTTAATAGTGAACAGTAAAAAATTTATACTGTTCACAAATTTATAATAGTGTTCTCATAAGAACTCTGAGAACACTAATTTCTAACACTGCAAATAATATGTTATTTTTACTATTTGAATGTTTATCTTATTGTATACTTGGGTTTTTTATCAGTTTAGATTCTCTAGTATACCCAGGTCTCTTAACTTTTCCAAAAATCTCAACCTATACAGTAGACCCGGGGATGATACATGGAGGATCTACTATCATGGGAGATCTTTTATATGACCGTTTATGGTAATTAGCATTTTAAGTAGTACAACTTCAGGCACTTGAAGTTGCAACTTTAAGCATGAAGCTCGTAGTCAAAATATGGTAGAATGTAGTTATTTTGATCGACCAAATACACATGTCATTAAGATAAGTATGCTCTAAGTTAACTTTTATCCAAATCATTTTTTTTCAAACACACATGCTATTAGGTATGCCAGTTAACAAATTTTTTATCCAAAATATTGTGTTCATCTTTTCAATACAATTTCATATTAATAACAATATCCAACATTATAGGTATGTTTCATCAACAGAACCCATAGCTAAAGACCATTTTTGGCTCCAATTTTATATTGATAACAATTCCAAGATTATGTACTTTATTAGCAAAACCCATATTAGTTTTGATAATAAATAAAGGCCATATGATAATTTTTTCCAACCTCAATTCTATATCATCATCAATATCCAACATAATTTGTTTCTATTAGTGGAACTCATATCAGCTAATTTCTGATATCTGAAGGCCTTGTGTTTATTCTTTCAATTCCATTATATATATTTCATTAGCAAAACCTATATCAGCTGATTAATTGATGATCCGCCAGTTATCAGGTGCATGATCATAGTGTAACGCGACACAGATCACTATGTAAATTACTATATATGTGAATGCTACGATCGTTCAAGGAAAAATATTTTTTACTAAGTTAATCGATCTTGTTGACTAATTGAAAGTTGTAGAACTCATCGTTGCAGTTCTAATGGTAGTTAAATCATCCAAATCGGCCCAGTGGAAGCCAAGATATCTTTAAAAAACGCATCAATGACTATATAAAATCTCTATATAAACAATCTATTGTTTATATAGAGATTTTATATAGTCGTTGACGCGTTTTTTAAAGATATCTTGGCTTCCACCAGGCCGATTTGGATGATTTAACTACCATTAGAACCGCAACGACGAGCTCTACAACTTTCAATTAGTTGACAAGATCGATTAACTTAGTAAAAAATATTTTTCCTTGGACGATCGTAGCATTCACATATATAGTAATTTACATAGTAATCTGCATCACGTTACACTATGATCATGCACCTGATGACTGGCGGATCATCAATTAATAATAATGGAGACCATATACATATCTTTTTCAACTCTAATTCTATATTGATAACAATGCCACTATTATATGTTTCATTAATGCCCAATTCTATATTGATAACAATGCTATTATTATATGTTCCTTATTAGAAAAACTCATATTGGCTGATTTTGATAATATTTGGAGTCTTATGCTTGTCCTTTTAATTCTAATTCCATTCTATATTTTATTAGCAGGGCCTATGTCAGCTGATTTTTGATAATAAATGAGACTATAATATGTTTCATCAGCAGAACCCGTATTGGCTAATTTTTGATAAAGCCACCTTAATTCACATACTCAAATTTTTTGGTAATATATACTGAACGTTTACATAGAATAAAACCTGCTTTAAATATGATACGCCTAAAAACGTAACTTTTAATGGTATTTGGCACACAATGCTCTTTTAATATATAAGATTTTTACTAAATTGAAAATTTAAAAATCAAATTGCATAAATTATATAGTAAAATATATCTCTTTAATCGGGTTTTATTTATGATAGTGCAGGTTGTTTTGATCAAATTGCGATTTATTTGAAATTTTCGGCTAAGTCGACTAAGTTGATAAAATTTCATCAGCTTGGCTGGTCGAAAAATTTGATCAACTAGGATCACTAATTCTAACAAGTCCAAAACTATTAAAATCCAATTACTAGATCATAAAATCAATCTAGATTTATATAATATTATATATTATATTAAAATATTATAATATTTATAGTAATACAAATCTATATCGATATTATGATCTAGTAATTGGAATTTAATGATTTTAGATTTTTAGAATCCTCTCTTTGAGAGAATCATTTTGGTAGTTAAATCATCTAAATCAGTCTAGTAGATCAAAAGTTATTTAATATTAAATTTATATAAATTTATAATTTTAATTAAAAAATTTTTTATAATTTTGGCCAGAATTTGATAATTCCGGCCTGAATTACACCTGATATATTGGCTAACCCCACCCACCAAAAAATTAACTGATTTCTGTTAGCTCTCTTATTTGACACGCGAATATTTCAAGATTCTGTAATTGGATTTGGATGATTTTGGGCTCGTTAGAATTATTTTATTATGAAGAACATTTTAGTAATAAAATTATTCAAACTAGACTAATAGGTCAAAAATTATTATTATAAAAATAATTAAAAATATTACATATTTATTATAAAAAATCAAACTGGTGAATATGTAGTATCAATATATAATAACTAAAATATATATTGATTTTTATCAATTTAGATATTAATTAATTTTTATCGATTTAGATAGTAATTAATTTTGAAAAAGTGTTCTTGTCACCGGTGGTGACAGTAACTAGATTAGGGTTAGAGTTAGATTTAGAGTTAGAAGAAGGTTTATTATATAATAAAATACCTTAAAAAATATTTTTAGCTAGAAAAAAATATTGGTTTCATAGGCATAATTTGAAGTTATTGCGATTTGTAATTTTTTGAATTTTTTTGTTATACCTAATCTAGCAATTTGATTGGCTCAGAACTGTAACCACGGTTACAAATAGATTCGCACATTAATTTTTATCAATTTAGATAGTAATTGATTTAAATAGTAATCAATTTTTATCAAAAATTTTTTTTTAATTTGGCAGCCATGCTGCAGCTTTTATTTTATCATTTATGTAATACTAGCACAATATAATTATCTACTTTGAGATTATTATACTAAAGTGCAACTCATACAGGTGTCTTAAAGATCCTTATATGTGACTTGCTATATCAAACATTTCTCTTATCGAGAACCCTTCCTCATACTAGATTTAAAGTAACCAAATCACTAATTGGAGTTTGCTGTTTGTTATAACCACCTACTTTTTAACCCTCTTTTTCTAACCACTTGAGTAGCAGGATTCTACCAGAAAACAAAAAAAGTATAAAGAAAATAAAAGGAAAAATAAAATAGGAGAAATTAACACAACCTAAATGAAAAACCAAAGTAGTACAATAAAAAAAATGAAAAGAAAAAAGAGAAGATCACAAAGTAAATGGCTATGACAGCACTATTTACATCTGTGCCAGATGATAAAATTATATAATACTGCACAAGTAACTGCCTCACCTAAGTATTATATATACAGATTAAGAAAAAGAAAAAAGAAAAAGGAGATTAGGCCTAATAGAATATTCTAGAAAAAAATTTTATTGCGAATTTTACTCCAAAACACCTCATATATTATTCATTGTTTATCTCAAAGGATCTGATTTCACTCGTGACTTGATTCTGATTTGGCCGGTGCATTCCCAAATTGGAAAGAGTAAACACTACTGATCTTTTGGAGAGAGTAAACCAAAATGCCTACTTTTTTAAAATTCTAAAAGACCAAAAGGCGCAGAGAAAGAGTACCAAACCTAAAGAATTGTGATGAAGTTATACTATATAGAATAACATATCTAACCAAGACTCTATTTCTATTTTCATATCCATAGGACTTGACAAAGCTCCAGAGTCTCTCTATTACGTCCTTGCTCGATAGTACCAAAGCTTGCCAAGGTGCTTCGCTTAAAAGTCTGCATATCTGTTTCATCTCTATTTCAGGTACAAAACATTCAGTAAGTGGATTTTGTACCCTACAGCAGCTTGGTAAAGTTTTGTTGCATATAGATATATTAACTATAGAGTTTTTGTAGATTAGTGTTCTTGGAAAATTTGGTACAAGGATCATCTGAAAGAGTTAACATGTCTTGATTTTTATCAATTTAAATAGTATTATTATTGATATTATTATTATATAAGTTATTTTTATTTTTATTTTTTTTTTTTACATTTAGACTGTAGCCTTGCTTGGCTTATTGGGCCACACTTTATTAATTAAATGGTTGTGTACAAAGACGAGGGTACAACTAGCCACACATGCACTTTTGGTGCCTAACTTAAGTAGTCCGCCCGCAGGTTCTACACTAGCTACTATACCTGCATATTATATAAATTATAACCAATTAAAGTTATAATTTAACCTGTTTATTTATTAAATTTTTTTTATTTACAAATCTTTTGCTAAAACATTTTATATATTTATAAAATTTATATTCTATGCCCTTATAACAAACTCAACTATTAGTTACAAATATTCATTTTCTGGTACCAATTTAAGCTTTTCAACTAAGTACAAACTACAAGAGAAAAAATGCACTAGTAAAGTAAGAAACAAATAAAAATTGTGAAAAAAATAAAACTAGTATATTCATTATACTTGTCTTGATCAAGATCTTCATTCTTTGGTACCAATTTACTCATTTTAGTGAAGTACAAACTGCAATAAAAAGAGGGCATTAGTAACAAGAAAAAAACCAAAAAAAACTAGTATGTTTGTTATATACCAGTCCAACCCAAGGTCTTTGTTCTTGGCAACATTTTACATTTTTCAGCAAAGTACTAATCTATAAGGAAAGCGTTAGTAAAATAAGAAACAAAAAAAATAGTGAAAAAAATAGAACTGGTATGTTCGTTATACTAGCTTTGATCAAGTTTTTCATTTTTTGGTACCAATTTATGCTTTTTAGTGAAGTACAAACTGCAATGAAAAGAGCATGTTAGTGACAAAAAAAAAAAAAACCAAAAAAAAACTAGTACTTTTATTATGTACTGGTCTAGCCCAAGATTTTTGTTTTCAGCAATATTCCATGTTTTTCGGCAAAGTACTAACCTATAAGGAAAGCATTAGTAAAATAAAAAACAAAAAAAAATAGTAAAAAAAATAGAACTAGTATATTAGTTATCAGTTAACTAACTTGTCATACTATTTATGCCTAAGTTTATTGATTTTTTTTTTTTTATTGTTAAGATAAGGTCATGCCTCTGGACTTTATTGGATATGTATTAATTATTACAATATATTGCTTACAATTTTTATACTATTTACTAAGTACTGAGACTTGGACTATTTTATTTATAATCTAAACCTACTAGAGCCTACCATATTTCCCATTTATATAGCTAGCCTGGTTTTATACGTTCAATTTCCCAGACAATAGTTGGTATTCACATGTCCGCCACTTTACCTACATTTCCTAATATCATTATTTCCAATTTGGTATATGTGATTCCAGATTTGCACTTTTTGCTTTCAAATTGGTATAACCAGTTCCTTACTGGCGTACTTCTCAGGAGTTCATATCTCAAGCCATGCAGCTGCCTCTACCACATTGGGTAAGTATTTTAAGCCTGCATGCTATCGCAACTAGTCGATTTTCCTGCAACTTAGGGAACCTAGAATTTAGCGTTCTGAATTCAGAAATATGTGAACGACTGTACTTCCTGCTATGGTGCTAAGGTATCCAGGCATGTTTTGCTAAAGCTTCCAGTACCAAGTATAGTTGAATGGCATTATGAGGCTCAGGCAATTGACTTTTGTACTACTACATGCACTTATACTAGCTATACCTTTATTGGTGGTCCCAAATCCTCTTAACTCCTATATAGATGTGCCTAGAGCTCTGTTGGGCTTGACACGTACACACCTCCATGCTTCTACTCTTATTGGCCAGTCAGTTTTGTCTGCCCTTGTAAGGTTCATTTTGATCCCCAGTACTCACATCTAATACCTTCAACTTTATACTGATCTCTTCCAAACTACCAAACCAATTAGTCTAGAAGGATTGGTCTGCTTGGCTTTATGTGCTGATAGACTCCCTTTCCTTGGTACTCACTTCTGAAAGTAGGACCTTTTCCTCCAGTACGACTCTGGTAGCCAGGTTGGTGTCCCCTCTTGCCATATAGTATATTCCATTCAGTTCTTCCTTTCCGGTTAGAAGAGGATCATCCTTACCTCTCTGCTCAGGGCTTGCCAAATGGTTTTAATTGTTCTAGTCTCTTGGATTTGTTTGTATAACTTACACAACTGCGCTGATGCTCTTTTTCAAGATAGTAGTACCAAGATTACAAGTAATATACTTGACTGATCAATGAACTAATATTACTATAATACAGGCCTATTTTCCAATTCGTCTCTAGTAGGATTTGAACTCTAGATCTGTCACTTGGGGAGTAACAACTAGACAGCTTCTCTATGTTGCCACACCCTTGACTAAGTTTTTTGTTATATATAAATTTATAAAAAAAACATGTAATATATATTTAAAAACTCTTTTCTGAACATCTGTAGATCCATAGTAAACACAAATTCGGCAAAAAAGAGTTAAAAACTTCCGTTATAACCTATTAAGTAATTAAATATTAAGCTCGAGAATCAGCTTTATTAGATAGTTCTTTAAAGCAGCTACCATTAAACGTTCAAGGAAGCTAGCTTCAGAAAAAATTACACTTCAACAAAGAAGTTGCCGACTATGTCGGCAACTAATGAAACTAGCAAATTAGATAGTAGTACAATAGAGGTAATACAATCTTTACTGGATAATCAGATGGATATTGATAATGATGAGGTACAAGGTGACCTTAAACGAAGAAAGACAAATAAGGAAGTGATAGAAATAGTTAGTATGCCACTTGGTCAAGACGGTCAAAATATTTTACTTGAAAAAAGTGGGCATTCAGCTTTGACCCTGACAAATCAACTGATTACATCATTGGACACAACTATCAAAACAGATCTGCATACTTTTCCACAACCACAGGCAATTGGCATAAAATTCTCATCTGATAATCCATATCTGGTACAACAACAAACACAAAATTCTCATGTTGATACACAATTGATAGTAGGAAATATCGATGTTTCTGTTGAGAACCAGAATATGCAAGAAGATTCCAGAACCGCAATAGAAAATGTACAACAGATGATCACTAAAATTAGACCAACTCTCGATGAAGATTGTTTCTTTGATTATGATATACCACATTTAGATAAACGAAACTTGAGTAAAGATGATAACACGATAATGGTGGTGGACTCTAATGTAACTGCTTCAGAACAGAAAATGGGAGATCAACAGGAAATACATACACAATAATCCTTATACGGTACTGGTTGATAAGAATGTTTTACAAAATGATAACTATAGCTCAAGCCAAGGAGAGAACAACAGTAATGATAAGGGCAGTGTCATTAATCACCTGATTATTTTTTATCAGAGGCCTACCCCCCCTCTTCCTTAATATATAAATAGTCAGGTTCTTATATATAATTTCAACTTTTTTTACCCCCCTTCCCCCCTAAAAAATCACCTGATTTTTGTTACTCCCCTAATGTACCTGAAATAGAAGAAGAGAGAAATGTGAATATCGTGACTAAAGTGAAAGAAAGAATGGAAACCAAATCGAACATCACAATCGAAGGTGATAAGGTGACAGAAACACAGGAGACTAGACAAATAAGTTATAGCGAGGCCATAGGAAGATACAAAGGAAAGAGAAAGGGAGTAACGCAATGCTTAGATAATGGATGGACGGAAGAAGTCAAACGAAGATTAACTGATCTCATGAAAAAAGAAAAAATGCCTTTTGACTGTAAGCTATGGGGCTACGACAAAATAATTGAAGCATTCGAAAATTCAGACTTGTTAACCACTCTAATCAAACATAAAATATTGACTACACCATATTAGATTACCCAATACCAGCTGCAATAAAGGCAAAATTACAATACAAAGATACTGTATTTTTCAGATCATTCACTAGACACGTTCCATCCCAACCACAACATCAAAAAGACTTTGTAATAATGTTACAGAAAGCTACTAATAGGTACAAACGTCTACATGATATTCCATTACGAGTAAGGTCAATAGGGATCAAATATTTATCGGATTGCAAAGAAAGATAGCAATGGACTTTTTGAAAAGTCTAGAGATGTTAGATATGGACACCCATGAAATAACGCAATGGATCTTTTATTTAGCAGGATTTGCAAAAATTACAATTAAAACGCCATTTGCAAATGTCAAGAGAGAAATAAGAGTAATCTTAGAGTAAAGGTTGGTGCCGTTACCAGATACCCTAGACCTTATACTCGAAATGTTTCGAAACTTGTTACCATTTAGATTACCTATCAATGATAGGAAAGAAACGGAACAGATAGTAAGAGCTATGGGACAAGTATTTACATTTACACAATTACCGGAAGAATATTTTGCAAATCAACTAATCCCTTTACCAGAAAATCCTAAAGAGTTAGAGGATGGATAGTGAAATCTGTTTCCAATAAGCAACTCTAAAAAACTACAAAGCTTAAGAGAACATCTTGCAGAACTAAGAACTCGGTACACATTTAAGTGACTACCTGACTCATACTTTGATCTCCCAGAAAGAAAACCACCACTACCAAGTACACCACAAATGTTAAATGCAAAGATTGCATATGCTTTCCCTTTTACCCCTAAAGATCAGTCAGATTTCATTAGGCACTTAAACTTGCTTTGAGAATATTATGAATTTAAGAAAATTCCAAATGATTTATTAAACATAAAGAACGTCTTCCACAATGTTCTTCAGACATAAAGCTTCGAAAAAAAAATATATGTTCCCAATTAAAGACAAAAAAACAGCATTAGAATTTATTGCAGAAATAGAACAGGATTTCCACATCCTACAAGTAATGCCAGAAAACTACATAAGCATCAACTATACAAAGAAACCTCTACTACCATAGAACTTTAGACAGGTGAAGAAAGTGATGATAAGCACACCAATAACCACCCACAGACAACTGTTGGAAGCTGCCCGAAAATTAAGGAAATACTATTTCTTCCATCGATTATCAGAGAGCTGGATTAATATAAAACAGAAAAGACAAGGAAGAGATGGTAGTAATGGAAAAGAAAGAATACCGGACGATTTGAATCTAATAAAAGAAAAAATATCCCAACTAGAGGGACAGAAAACAATGTGACAATCCCAATCAAAGAATATAATAAAGTGATGGAAACAATCAAAATACTAAAAGAAAGCTTTGATTTTACCAATATACCAATACATATACTACAACTACTAGAGCTAGAGAAACCGGACTGGAACCTATTCGCATATGAATATGATGAGTCAGATTAAAAACCAAGCAGTTCTGACCACAGTCAGCGATAAGAATAGTACAGAACCACATATAAAAAACAGAAGAAATTATTAATGAACAAACAGACATTATAAACATAGCAATACACAATGTGCAAGGACTATCTAATAGGACGAAATTCCAAACTTGGTTGACATATTGTAATGAAGAGAACTTTCATATAATAGCAATGTCAGAAACCAAACTAAAACAGGACAATGAATATGCATTAACCAACCTCTTATATAAAATATTTATGTCAAACTATAAACCAGCGGAAGCAGGAAAAAGAGAGGTGATTATAGGGTCGGCTTTAGCGATAAGACTGAACCTTTGCCCATATATACACAATATCGAAAGAGAACCAGAAACAGCAATTATAATAGATCTATTCCTACCACAAAAAAACAAAAAAAGGATTATCTCGGTATACCTGCCCTCAGATAAAAAAGAATTAAGTAATAAGATGCAAAATAAGATCATAAGATAAGTAACTGAAGCACATGCACGTGGTTGGCAAGCACTTATTATGGGTGATTTTAACACTAACCGAAATAGAAAAGAAAAATTGCCACTTATGTCATACATGAACACAATAGGTTTGTTAGAATTTTACAATATAACAGAACCCACATGGAGTAGGAAAGATCTACAGAGCCAGATAGATGATCTATGGTTGTCTCCTGACTTAATAATGGACTTTGAAATACCAATACTAAGCAGTGCTGCAGAAATAACAGATAGTGACTATAAGATTCTTATTACAAGCTGGAAGACTACTCTGAAAAAAAAAGTAACACTAATGCTAAGAAATGACAAAAACGAAGAAAGGTTTATAAATATGATAAAATGGAAGAGGAAGATTGGTTGAATTTTGGGAGAAATATAAAGACAGAATTACAGAAACATAAAGAGAAGTTTGAATTCATAAGGGATGGTAAAGAATTAGATAATGGTTGGCTGATATGAACACAGCGGTTAAAACAGCGGCAAATAAGTTTATACCATACACCTATGTTAGACCAAAAAAATTCTTCGTGCACTCTTTCAAAGTAACAAAAATGCATACTGCTCTGATATTGATGAATAAGATGATAAGAAAAATAAATAACTCCAAGCCTTACCTGACATTACGGAGATAATTCCAGAGCTAGAAAGAATCAGAAGTCAGTTGATTAAACTTACGAAAGTAGAAATTGGAAAAATAGATACAGAAGACCTGCTATCAAAATGAGAAGAAATAGTTAAAAAATTAAAGGAAATAAAAAAAATGTTCTGGACTGCACGAAATATAAAGAATAACAATAAACAAAATGCCTGAATAAAATACTATACTGAAAGAAGATATAATGATATGAAGGAGAATACGACTAGAATGATAAATAGTATTTTGAATAGAAGGACAGACAAAGTGAACTGAGAAAACATATGTACATTAGATGAAGTAATAGTGGAAAAAGAAAAGATAAAAATGGCAGCAAAGCAACATTTTCAAACCTGGACAAGAAAAAACCCAACCAATATGGAACACTGGGAAGAATGGAGCAGATACTATGAGACAAAAGATATTCCCAAGGGTATATATAAAGACCTAATGAAAGATATAGATGACGAAGAGCTGAGTTGGACAATAACAGAATCACCTAATCAGAAAGCCACTGGCCCTTCGAATACATCGAATGAAATGTTAAAGAACCTTCCAGCAGGCCCAAGGAAAATGTTCCAACATCTACTTAACGCAAGCCTAAAGCTAAGAAAAATATACTCACAATAGTTAAAAGCAAATATATGGCCAAAATAAAAAAAACAGTATATGATAATAGATTGGAAAACACGCGTCCGATAACACTAATCGAGCATGCGCGAAAAATCTTTACAAAAATACTGACAACAAGGCTTGCACGTATTCTTATAATATCAAATGTATTCTCACCTTGGAACTTTGCGGCATTACCACAACAATCTACTATGCAACCAATGAATAATCTAATAAATATTATAGAAAACGCAGAGATAAATAAACAAGAATTATGGCTTTTGGCACAGGACATGTCAAAAGCCTTTGACTCAGTGCATATTCCACTGATGGAAAAAGCTCTAAAAAGGATCAGTCTACTTCCACAATTTATTGAGCTAATAATGTTTATACTTTCAAACCGAAAAGCACAAGTCATCTTAGATATGGGAAAGACAGAGTTGTATAAGGTACAAGACGGGATGGATCAGAGAGAAACTTTCTCTCTATTACTTTGGCGCATATATTACGACCCATTGATAGATAGAATACACCAACATTGTAAAGGATACAAAATGTTTGGTGACGAAAATGAAGAAGAAATCAAGGAAACAATTTCTGTAATGGCATATATGAATGACTCCCTATGGGTCGCAAAAGATAAAGAAGGCCTGGAGGAAATTCTAGAGATAGCAAGCTCCTTCTACAAATTCTCAGGAATACGTGTAAATCCTAATAAGTCAGTACTATTAACGAATAATAATCCAGATGCTTCTATAAATTTCGAGGGGATACGAATTGAAAACACAACGGAACCATTCAAATACTTAGGTAGATAGTTCACCCTAAAAAAATCAAAAAAACCAATACAAAAGAAGATAATTGACGAAATAATAAACAGTATAAATCGTATAAGGATATCTAAGATAACGGAAAAACAGGCCATCTATGCCATAAACTCAGTAATACTAACACGAACGGCGTATCAGTTACAAGTCTCCTTCTTAACGAACAAACAGATGAATTACATTACAAACTATTATACTAGCATAGTAAAAAGTAAAGCTCGACTTGCGAAAAACGTTCCTAATTCATTTATACAACATCCGGGAATACTAGCACTAAGGAAACTTGAACAAATACAACAACAACAGCACATCAGAACATTCACAAGAGCATTAACGGTGATGACTCTGGAAAAGACACTACTGAAGAGCAGAATTAAACAATTACAACAAGTGGCTGCAACTAATAAATCGATATTAATAGAAAGACCAATATTCCCAACCCCAAAATCGACTACACTGTTAGCATGTATAATAGGCACAATACATGACCTAGGAATATCGATACTACAAACAGGCACTCAGTAGTTAAAAACGGAAAAAGTTAAGGCAACATCCATAAATCTGATATTACATGGGTATAAGCAGGCTAGCGTCCTAAAAAAAGCTTTAAATAAGACCAGCTTAAAATGGATTGAACAATTACTAGATTATAATGTTGAAAAAATTCTAAAATGGGAGGAACTTCATAATAGTATTCAAAAAATCCCAAGAGGAAGCGAACCAAGATGGTTCAAAGAGATCTGTGGAATACTCGAAGCTCACGAAAACCCAACCTTACAACTAAAAAAACTGATCCCTTTCACCTACAACAAAATAAAAAATAGAATGTCGTAAAATGGATTCTAACAAATACAGAAGACTGTGGCAAAGTTTCAAGTAAAAAAGAAGGTCAACTGATAGCTATGCACTGGATAAGAGAAAATAAAAACCTAAGAAGATATAGGGGATGTAAGAAAAACAACAAATCATTAAAAAGAAAAAGGTGCACGATAGAAATAAAAAATGAGGATACATATACAGTACAGGTTGATACTAAACATAGAATACACATGCGGATCGAAGATATAATTGAAAACGAAAGAATGTTTAGAAAAAATATAAGATCCAACCAGACAAAGGACATTGCCATCCCAAGAGCCTCACTAGCATTTACAGGGATAGAAGCAGAAAAATGGAAAAAATGCATTGATGAAAACTATATGTTCAAACATGTAACAATAGAAATAACTGCAAAGAAAAAAAATAGAAGAACGGATAATGGAAAACAAATAATGGCAATCGCGAAGCTCAAGCACAGTAAACATATCTGGAACCTCGAGAATATAGCTTGGCTGATACAAACACACACACATTGGCAATACTAGTTATAATGCTATTGTTAATAGTAAACCTGAAGGCTAATGTGGAAATTGTATCAAACTACAAACCTATTTCACAACTCTTAAATGACAGTATAACAAAACATATGCGGGAGATAAGAAATATAACTAATAGAGAATATGCGGTGATAACTGAATGTATAAAAAAGCTATGAGACAGACACGAAATAACAACCAAATTTGACAAGAAACTAAAAGTAATAGGATATGAAGAGATAAACATAATTACACAATTCGATCCTCAATATATCCTACAGAACCAAATAGTTATGAAATTAGAAGGGTACCCCATAATATACTCAACAAATCAAACGTTAAAACATATTATTCAAGCGAAAAATAACATTGAATGGTTTAATCAATGGAGGTTGAGAGCACTTCACCATTCAGACCACTCAATACTATAGGATGCCACACTAAAATACATTTCCTGGGGAGATGCACTATTATCTCTACGAACTGACCCTAAGGAATCTACGTTGAAAAATTTCGAAATAAAAATAATAGCTAACGAATTACTGACTTATTTGACCTTACACAATAGATACCCGAGAAGTACTCCAATTACCTATGCCAAAGATGTGAAAAAGAAGCTAAAGACTTTGCGCATGTTTTATCCTGTGAAAAGAACAAAAAGACCCTTGAAGAAATAATAAAAGAAATATGGAAAGAGCATTGTAAACAAGGGAAGACCCAAATTGAAGTTTCAGACATAAATAAAATATACAAAGAAATCAAGAAGAAATATATAGAAGATAAAATCCCCTTCGGAATAATAACAGAAGAAACACTTGTACCTATGGGCAATAAAGAAAAAAAGATCAAAAACTACATCTGCATTCTTTCATCAACTAATCACTGAAATCTGGACATCAATATGGAAGCCAAACAGAAAAGAAGAATACAAACCAACCAGGATGGAAGCGAGACAAGATCTGATAAAAGAAAAGTACATGGGACCGTCCCTACAATCACTCCAATATATAAAATAAATGGAAAAATATGTAAAAGAAGCAAAATATCTTACAATAGTATATATTAACTTGAACAATGGATATGTTGTGCAAGAATAAATATAACAGAGGGAAACTATAAAACAGATAGCGTGATCAGGCCTTTGGCTAGGAACCGGACCTTTGTCCGAAATGAAATAAGAATAAGAAGACTATGGGGGACCTAGGTCTGGAACATAGCCAAATTGGGCTACAGATAGATTAGTCTGAGTCAAACATTCACCTAGTTTAAGAATTTACTGTACAAAATTTGTATCTTATTTTCTAAAAACAATAAAGAATCTAAACATGGTCATGTTTGTAAAAAAAAAAAAAAATAAATAAATCAAAAAAATATATAAAATTACTATAAGCTTTGAACCTATTATGTTTCCTCCCCTACATATTAACTTAAAATTAAATTTTTCGGAAATATAAAAGAGGAGAAGCAAAAATTGAGCTTAAAAATCGAATTAAAATTTTGTTGATTTTGTACAAAATAAAAATGTAACTTCACTAAAAACAAATATTTAATGATTTTAAAATAATAAGTATGTATAAAATTATGCTCTAAACAATTTTACTTAAGTGACCGAAGTAGGTTACTTTGTAAAAAAATGGATTACTTATATACTAAAATAAAATTTTTTAAGTTTTCAATATAAAAACACTTTTTTTATCAAAATAACCTATTTTGGGTGCTTAAGCAAGTTGTTCAGCCTGCAATTTTACTCGTTATTAAAATTAAACCACATTTTCTTAGCTATTTATTAGTAAAAAATAGGGTCAATGTTAGAAAAAAAAATTTTCTAATTTCAACTTTATTTATCATCTAGTAAATGGCCAAGAAAATGCATTTTAATCTAAATACAAGTAAAATTGCATGCCAAACGACTTTGCTTAAGTGCCCAAAGTAGGTTGGTTATCTTGATAAAAAAAGAGTTTATATTAAAAACTCAAAAAATTTTTTTAATATATAGATAATCTATTTTTCTTACAAGGTAACCTACTTTGGTCACCTAAGTAAAGTTGTTTAGGGCATGATTTTATATCTTATTGTTTTAAAATCATTAAATATTTGTTTTTGGCAAAGTTATATTTTTATTTTGTACAAATTGCCAAACTTTTAATTCAATTTTTAAATTCAATTTTTTCTTCTTCTACTCTTTTCTATATTTCTAAAAAATTTAATTTTAAATTAATATATAGAAGAAAAAACCTCTTGGATTCAAAGCTTATAGTAATTTTATATATTTTTTTTATAAATTTTATATATAGAAAATTTTGTTGTAACAAATCGTGTGATTGTTAAATACTAGTTTTGATCCAATTCATGCTTTCTAGCAAAGTACAAACTGCAATGAAAAGAGATGTTAGTAACAAGAAAAAAACAAAGAAAAAAAGAACTAGTATATTCATTATATATCAGTTCAGCTTAAAAACAGGACCCTGGACATATAGTACAAAGGTCATATATTACACATTTTAGCAAAAACTCCGAAAATTTGAAAAGCAAAAAAACAGTTTTTGGCAATTATCTTGGCATCCAGTAGTCCAATTTGAATGAACTTTTTTTTAAAATGAAGCTCTCAGTGAGGCGCATCTAACAAAAAAAGTTCATTCAATTCTGATTACTAGATCAGAAGTTATTTAAGTAAATATAGTTTTGTCATTTTTAGCAAATTAGATCAAAATTGGTCAAAATCCAGTTATGACCCATATGAGAGATGTTCAGGGTCCTTTAAATCTTTGTTCTCAGCAATATTTTACATTTTTCTAGCAAAGTACTAACCTATAAAGAAAGCTTTAGTGAAATAAGAAACAAAAAATAAATAGTGAAAAAAAAAGAACTGATATATTTGTTATAGTAGCTTTGATTAAGATCTTCATTTTTTAGTACCAATTCACACTTCCTAGTGAAATACAAACTACAATGAAAAGAGTGTGTTAGTAACAAAAATGAAAGTACAAAAAAAAAACAAGGAAAAAAAGAACTAGTATGTTCAGTCCAGCCTAAAATCTTTGTTTTTAGCAATATTCTACATTTTTTTAGCAAGTATTAACCTATAAACAAAGCATTAGTAAAATAAGAAATAAAAAATAAATAGTGAAAAAAAATAGAAATAGTATGTTCATTATACTAGTTTTAATCAAGATCTTTATTCTTTGGTACTGTTATAAAACGATAGTTTATTATATTATCTTATTATTTTATTATTTCATTTTTATTATTATATTTTATTATTATATTGTATTATATTATTATCTTGAGAAGTTAGAATAGTTAATAACGCTTATAACGATTATAACGCTTATAACGATTATCACGCTTATAATGCTTATAGCGCTTATACCGCTTATACCGCTTATGACGCTTATAGCGCTTATACCACTTATAACGCTTATACCGTTTATAACGCTTATGTTGCTCTTGTAGATTATAGTATTTATCATTGTAAATCAACGCTTATAACGCTTATTCTAAAATGTATTTAAAGACACAGAATTTCCCTTAGTCAAACTAGACCAAGACACCCCACTTCTTTTATATGTATTATACATCTTGTACTGGGATTTATTAGAAACAGAAACCTAAGGATAGCCCTATCTTAGATTATTAATAAAGAAACTATTTATCTTAACAACACCAAGTTTATTATCAAGTAATAGTAAAATAGATAATTCCTAATTGAATACTATAAAAAACTGCCCTTAGAGAAAAGTATAATTTCTTACAGACTAAGGAATTATACCTACCTCTTGAACACCGCTATAAACAGATAAAGGATCCCTGTAGCCGTGTCATTGTTATAGTAAGGAGTAAAAGAAGGCCTCCCTACTGTAACATTTGGTGCCTTCTGGCGGAATTATATTTAAAACATTTGGATATTATTGAAGATATTTGAAAACCTCTACCACTCTAGCTGCTGCTGTTCGTCCTGGAAGTCACTTTGCCCAGAGACTCTATAAAACTTATTGCTGCTACCGTTCGTCCTGGAAGACTCTCTGCCCAAGGACTCTATTTATTTTAATTGCTGTTTATTTCTCATAACATTTGCTGCTGCTGTTCATCCTGGAAGACTCTTTGCCCAAGGATTCTATCTATTTAACTAAACTTACTAACAAGATATTACTAACAATTAATTATTTTGAGATTTAGTTAGGAGTCATAAGGCATATGACTACTGATATTAACGAATTATATAATCGATATATTAGAAACAACCTAGTAGAACATCATCAAAACTCTGCTCTTCCATTTCACTCTCTCCAACTACGTGCTCCTGATCTTTCTGGTCAAGAGTGTTATCCTCCCCCTCACACTAGTGGTCGTGTTTTTGCTCGAACACCTTTTGGAAGATTTTGGCATTGGTATTCTGGTACCTACTCTGCTGATTCCTATACCTCTCAAACTACTGGAAACTTTATTCGCCTGACTCTACTAGAGACCCTGCTACTATCTGTGCTTGTATTCGAGATATTATTTTTAGCTGCCGATATCAAATAGAACTTGACAACCCAAGAGAAATTGCTCTTGCTATTCTTCAACGCTTTACCCATCAAACAACTTTACCTCCTCTTGATTTTGCGGACTATACTACTTTTGACCCATACTTAGATACCGATACTGAAAACTATAACCCTCGATATCCGGACTTAGGATATTCTATTATCGAAGGATCTAGCCCTACTTTTAACACTGTACCTCTTCTTACTAACCCTGAGGATCGCCCCTCTACTCCTCTTGGTTTTAACCTACTCTCTTTTAGTGAACATAATAGTGATATTAGCTCTCATACCCCTTTGTTTCAACATACTAGCCTACCTGCAAGTTCCACAGTTTTAGTACCTAATCAACAAGATATAGACCTTGAAAATTTCTTTGAAACTAACTCTACTTTTAATTTAGATAGACTTTTACCAGATACTACTGAAGAAACTAGTGAAGAAGACCAAGAACCTTCCCTAACCTCACCTGTAGACAACCCACCTCCTATTATGGCCGAACGAGCGATCGCTGATGCTGCTACTGCTATTAATACCCTAGCTGCTGCATTTGTACATGAAGGAGTTGAAAAGAATCTTCTTCCTGTTAATTTCTTTAATGGAGATGGAACCCAAGACCCACTCGAATGGTATTCAGAATTCAAGCGTGCTGCCATTGCTAACTGATGGAATGCTGCCCGGAAATTAGAACTTGTCCCTGTCTACTTGAAAGGAATTGCCTTAGACTGGTTTTCCTCTCTTACCACTAAGCCCACTGCTTTTAGTGATAAGAATAATCAAGATACTAGT
Organism: Gigaspora rosea; assembly: GCA_003550325.1. NCBI lineage: Eukaryota > Fungi > Glomeromycota > Glomeromycetes > Diversisporales > Gigasporaceae > Gigaspora > Gigaspora rosea. The sequence continues at coordinate 315,178 of QKWP01000434.1, forward strand.
TTTAAATACCTGTTTCTAGACTGATCTGTTACCCCAAAACAAAGAGTTATATGGCAAAAGCAACTTTTCGATATCAAACAAGGTGCCAACTCAGTTGATAACTACATTAACCGATTTAGGAAACTAAAGCGACGTGTTGACCCTGACAAAGCCTTTCCTGATGACTTTGTAATCCAACTCTTTATCCAAGGACTTTGTCCTGAGTTTGCCATAAATGTACAAGCCTCTGAACCTGCTGATCTTGATGCTGCTATGAAAACTGCTCGTAAATGGGAAACTGGAAAACTTATGGCTTCTCCTAATACAGATACAGACCAAACCATTAAACAACTAACTGAACAAATCGCTCAACTTAGTATTAACCTCGCTCAGAAGCAACCACCTGCTAACCTCTCTGTAAACTATGCTGATTCCTCTAAACAAGCCAATCCAATTAAACAACCTCCTACCTGCCATTATTGTGGTCGAACTGGACACTTTATTGCACATTGTCGTCTTAAAAAGAAGAATCAAAGTAATGAACGAGGAAGAAACAGACAGTCTAATAATAACAACTATCGACGTGACTCTTATAGAAACAGATCTAGAAGTTGAGATAATAGAGACCAAGATTATTATAATAGAGACCGAAGCCGTTCTAGAAATAGAGATAATCGTAATGATTGAGATGACTACCGCTCTAGAAGTCAAGACCGATCTTCTTCCTGGAGATCTAGCAACCGAACCCCCATACTCTACTACAGAAATAGTGTTCCAAATCGTTAGTTGGAAAACCGAATAGTTGACAACTTTCCAACTAACCGGTTGGAAAATTTTTTAATCAACTAACCGATTTATAATCAACTAGTTCAACTACGGTTAATCGTTAGTTGTCAACTAGTTGTTAATTAACCAGTTGCCTATATTAATCAACTACACAACTAATGCTATGTACATAGTACATAATAGCGATAGCAGTAATTATGTAATATAATCGTCATTATTGTGTATATCAGGTAAATTGGCATCATATATACATAGCTTATTTGTAATTTGTACCACTTTAGCACATA
>QKWP01000435.1:17470-40134 GCA_003550325.1 Gigaspora rosea
AAAAAAAAAAAAAACTAAACTAATATCACTCCTTCCCGGTGACAATCATAGCAGAACATAGCTTTCAGGCTGGCAATACCACAGAATTGGCAATACCAGGTGTGGAACTGACAGATTGGCAGATAGTCTTGGATACATTTTTACAGATATATCTGACCACATCCAGCTACAGTAGCTGCCATACTAAACAAAGCATATTCTGACTAAACGATCATGGACATTAAGTCCTTCTATTTTTGGATAGATCATTATCGGAATATGCACAAAAGAAAAAAAAAAGGAATATAATAACTGATAATAATAATAATAATAATAATAATAACAAAATGCCAGAATTCATATTTCATTTTGGAAGACCACTGAATCCTGCCATTTTGCAACCATCCATGTCTACAGCCAGCCTGCGTTACGCAGGTAGAAAACCACCGGCCAATCTAAAGCATCAATCTCAAGCAGCAACAGCTTGACTACAAACTCAGGGTCGACAGCTGGCCCGCGTATGCGGGTGGGAAACTACCAGCTAATCCTACAAAATTATACATCAAATGCACTAATGTATGCTGTATATCACACATAATAAAGTTCAGTATCTAGCATTTTATGCTAGTGTGCTTCCAAATAAGTATGGTTTACTAGCGTGCGATTCTGTTCGTTCAAGTTGACTACAAAGTCAACAGATCGAACTGGGAGCTAAGCAGGGAGGCCCTGGTGTGGCGATAATCACTGGTAAACCAAGATGCCAGCAGGAAAAAACTAGTTCAATCACTATCCAATTTGAGGAAGGCGCAGGGGGGAAGATAAGTGTTAATCAATTTACCTAATTTGGACGTTTCACATGAAAATTGATATAACAAAGATTTATTGTAGGTATAAACGCGCAGACATCAGGACAGACTATAGTGGCCCAGAAAGAAAGCAAATTCGCACCCGGCCCTCCCTATCCCACTGAATCTTGCCATTTTGCAACCATCCATGTCTACAGCCAGCCTGCGTTATGCAGGTGGGAAACCACCGGCTAATCTAAAGCATTAATCTCAAGCAGCAACAGCTTGACTGCAAACTCAGGGTCGACAGCCGGCCCACGTATGCGGGTGGGAAACTACCGACTGACCCTACAAAATTATACATCAAATGCACTGATGTATGCTGTATATCACACATAATAAAGTTCAGTATCCAGCATTTTATGCTGGTGTGCTTCCAAAAAAGTATGGTTCACTAGTATGCGATTCTGTTCGAGTATGTTAATATTATGTTACTATTATTGATCTATCTCCTGATGCTACTAATATGCTACTGATATGCTACAGTTATTTGGCGAATCTATAGAATAATGGGTACATATCGGGAGATTTGTCTCCCGATATGTACCCGTTATTCATTGATTCAACCTGTGATAATATTATTAATTAAATATATAATTATAATGTTAATATATAATATAATTACATAATCATTATAAATTAATATATACCATAATAAATTAATATATAATTATAGTAACTTCAATATATATGAAGCAATCGTCCCCGATCGAATGCATACCTTGGATCTTGGCCTCTTCAAGTATATGCTAGACTTTACTAAAGAGCTTTTACTTGAGCAGTGTGAGAGCCAAGTAATTCAAAATTTTGAACAACGATTAACGTTGATTCCTAGATTCCACGGCCTCAAAATAATGAAGAATATATCTGACATAACACGTTTAACAGCCGATGAACTGCGAAATATAATGAAAATAATAATCTTCGCCCTAGATAATCTATACAATAATTATGAAAGGCCGGGTGTTAGTAATAAGTAGTTATGTCAGGTTCACTACAAGTTCCTTCGAATGTATATGGCCACTCGAAAAGAATCGTTTACAAACGATTCTTGTAATCAGCTTCAGGTAAAACAAACACTTATCTTTACAAATGCTTTATTACAGTATTAATGTATAATATCATAGACATTTATTATGGATTGGGCCAAAGAATTCATTGCATTATTTTCAAAATATTCTCGAAGTGGCCTCCAACTTCCAAAACTACATTCTTGGTGCTATCATATAATACCTGCAATTAAAGAATATGGGTCAGTAAATAGCATGTCCACGGAAACATATGAAACACTTCATAAGACTTATGTCAAAAATCCCTACCGCATGTCAAACAAAAAAGAATATATGAAACAAATAATAAATACGGTAGGCTGAAAAAGTGACCAAATTGGCAAAAAAATTTGCGTCACGAAAAATTAATTATCATGAATTATCGATGGCCATCGATAATTCATGATAATTAATTTTTTGTGACGCAAATTTTTTTGCCAATTTGGTCCCTATTCATATATATTAAATAAAATGGCTATATATCGCTAATAATCGATATATAGGTTAAAAGAAAAAAGTTAACCGAAAAAGAAGTTTCCAAAAGGAAACGAAGAACAAAAGGGTTCGGAAAGCGGTTGTGGACAATAAATTTGGAAGATCTTGATGACTTCCTCAAAAAAAATAAAGACATAGACTCTTTACAAAAAGAAGGTTTGCAAAACCTGCTAACCGGCCTCGACGAATTTTTTGAAGAGGAATCAACTATGTCAATTGACGATGATGCACAGATAGAATTTTTTGCATCAGCAGCTTTAGATAGCACTGATATTATTCATGCTACCGCGAAATTTCACGGAAAACCTATGTTTTCTAATGTTGAAATAAGTGCTAAAGTTGATGAAAAAGATGTAAATTGGTACGGCTTAGTAAGTAATATTCACATTATCTGATTCTGCATATATATATAATGGTAATAAGTATATTAATAATAATGAGTAATAACGAAAGCAAAACAAGCGCGAATATAGACAATATTATCATTACATCACGAGTAATTATATACTAATATAATAATTATATATTAATTTTCAGGTATTGCTAATACTTAAGTTTTACCGAGCAGTAGACAGAGAACCGCTTGAATTCGTGCTTGTTCGGTGGTATGAAGAAGAGGGCGAACTGTGGGAATGCCCTAAATTAAAATTAATTAAGTATTACAGTTGTATTCCCATAGAAAGTATAGACAAAACTGTTCATATTGTTCCAAGATTTGATAAGACAAATGAATATTTGATGAACATTTACATGTTCTAATAAAATTAAAGAGTTTATTGTTAATCAATTTGCTACAATGCAATAAATAGATGCATATCGATATGCATCGGATAAATTAATATCCGAGCAATAAATAGATGCATATTGATATGCATCAGATAAATTAATATCCGATATAAATCAATAAATAGATATAAATCGCATGGTAATACAGAAAATCATATCAATATATATCGGTAAAAGATAAATATCGATAAAGAGCAAACATATCGATATATACTGGTAAATGATAAATATCATTAAATAACTAATTATCAATATATATCGATAATTAGTTATTTAATGATATTTATCATTTATCAGTATATATTGTTTTTTGGTTATGTATCGTTACATAACCTAAATTATCGATATATGCTGTTATTTTCTAATTGATATGCATTAATTTATTGCTATATATCAATATATATCTATATAAAAAATTTTCTGATGTCCTATTCTAACCCTAATATACGACTTTAATCTGTATAAATAGCTCACGTTTTGCTAGTTGAATCAGCACGGGATTTGGCATGGGTAATGAATGTGAATTCACATGCCACCATGATAACAATGTGGATTAGCTATTAAAACATAAATTTATATAAGTAATCAACAAGTTAACTGCATGTGAAGCAAAATTTTGTAAGGAATTTTTTTAAGACGCTTTATTAGCGAAATCATAGGATATTGCTTTTTTTAAAAAAAATCCTTTACTGCCCTTTCGCTCTCCATGAAACAACCCAACACATATCACGAGATGTCTGTAATGTACACATAAATGTTATCTAAATGCACCATTTCATGTGATATAATATTACATACTACCCTTTGCCTAATTTTTACCATGTCTTTCGTTAAACATTTTTGTGCATGATACAAGATCTGTCATTTCGAGCATTCCTAACACCAACCTGTACCACTTTTCTTACAGGGAATCAGCAACAAATCACCATATACCCCTCCCAGAATTAGGTACAATTCCGGCTGACCCTAACCCTAACTTTGAGACTTAACATTGACTTACAGCAAAGACATTTACAAACACAAGCCAATATGACACCATAACCTGAATGAAAAAAACAAGCGATTAGTAACAATAACAATAACATGAAAATAATAACATCGTTGAAAAGATGAGGCACCAACATACAAGTAATGTTGCGTCTTCAACTAAAATTCTACTGCCCTAAGCTAAATAAAGCCCAACAAATGGCGACACCGAAAATAACGACACTGAAAATTGTTGATACCAAAGAATGATGACACCTAAAAATGATGAACCGAATAACAGTGAAAAACACAACTATAACTAAAACACCAATTACTATGACACCAATAACAACACCAACGACGACAAAACAGAGCGAGATAAACAAGAGCAAGAAAAAGAAAAGATTAGTATGATAAAAAAAAACAATACAACAAAAAAAAATACATAACATGTAGATATGTTGTGCAAATATATATATAGATCTTATTGTACAACCAGTAATTTCCCCTGGTTAAGTGTAGTTATTCTCTTTAATTATTATACATTAAATAGTTATAAAAATAATAATATATCTGATATATTAACGATTTACAAAACAAATACTAGTATAAATAATTTATTATTATGATCATATTAAATATTAATTTATTACAATATAAGAAATATATATTATCGCTAATATTTAACATAAATTAATTGTTAATAAATTATTCATAATCATATAAATCTAGACCAATATTGAATTAAACTCTTATTGTTGTACAAAAATTTGTAGGCAAATTTGCCTATGAGATGATGTAAAGATAATTCAGTAATTGAAAAATGTATTATATATCATTAATAGTAAGTTATACAAATGTCAAGAAATCTTGTTTATATCATAGTTCTTATCAATATATTTAGATCAATCACATTTTATTTATCTTTTATATTTATCATATTTATATTATTTTGTTATATTTATCAGTTATATTATAAATGCACTCTGGAAGTACGTAATGAGGACCATTGAAATGTAGAGTCAATTTGGCAGTTAGGTAAAACCAATTCGATTCGGTGCTTTACATTACTTCTCTCTTAGTAAAAAATTTTTTTGGATATACTGTAAAATCCATAAAATAAGCCATACTCTCTATTTTGTTGTTTTAATTTCAGATTATCATAAATAACTTAATATATAGATTTTGTGGCACATATATGATTTTGGCCGGAGTCAAATAAGAAAAATTTTATTAAAATTTAATAAAAATACTTATTTTTGCATGTACAACTCCAAAAAAGGGGATAGCTAAAGCCAGGTGCATATATATATTTTTGATTATTTAATTAAAATTAGAATAAGGGTTAGTTAGGGGTTAGGATTAGGCTTGTCTTATAAGTAAAATTGTCTTCCTGCCATTTTTATTAATGCTTCTAGACAGGTTTATACACTCGTTTTTTTTTATTTTTAGTGTTTTTCACTTTTTCTTTGTTTTTGCTCATTAGGCTGATCCATAAAAACCAAATGTTATGATTTGATTGGCTTTCAATTATATGAATGCACCTGGCTTTAGATGTCCCCCAAAAAGAAAATTCAACTTAAAAATAAACAAGTTCATAAAATTAAAAACTTAGAGTTAAAGTGTTAGGGTTAGAGGAGCATAGAGAACTTTCAATTTTGATGATTTCTGGATTAATATTATACAAACATTTATATAAATAGTAGTATGAAACTAGAATTTTCAGGTATAGGTAAACTTTAAAAAAACAACCCATTACGCAATACTTTACTAATAAATTAGCTTTGTAGAGAACATCTTTTTAAAGGTAGAGTATCTTATATGATTTGCAATATAACAAAATAATGGATATACTGCATATTGTAGATCATTGGTATAACAAACCTAAAAAATAGAAATTTATTATTCATTAGCCAATTAAATTATTTTATATCCATGAACATATAGACTAAAAATTCTTGAACCTACAATGATTTTTTTTATTTTACACAAGCTTACTAATATTATAATAAATAATTTTATTTACAATAGTTTAAATAATTGTTACAAATACTTATAAACAAAAAAATCTACCTTTCTAAATAGTTTATATATTATGTTTAATACAGGTTTAAAATACTATAGAATCAATAAATAGATCACTTAATAAATATGAAGTTTTCTAATAAACTCCAAAAAATTTATAATTACTAATAATAGTTGTAAAGTAACTGAAGTTATATTCTGTAAAGTTTAAAGAAAAAACAGTTTTTAATAAAGTTTACTTGATATGCACATTTTTAAAGCCATATGTGCAAAGTTAATTCTAAAGTAAAGCCATATTTCTAGAGACTTTTTTTCACTATATATAAACTTTTTCAAAAATTAATATTTTTTATAAAACTTTAAATATCAAATTTACAATTAATTTATTAACAAATTAAATTATACTAATATATAAAAATTTTTTTGTATTAGCAAAGAAATAATTCTATAAAATTTACAAAATTTGATACTCCTGTTCCTATTTCTATGGATACAATATTAACTATTTAAAAAACTTAAAAATTTTAAAAAAATTTTTTATTTAATTATTTTTTATACTTGGTTTTACTTTTTTTACTATCTTTATTTATTATTTATATATTTTTTTCTAAAAATTTTAATAATTAAATAAGTATTATTTTTAAATAAAATTTATTACAATTTTTAAAATATAAAATTAAAATTTCTAAAATTATTTATTAAGTAATAGCTCTTAAGAATTAATAAAACTGTAGCCACTGTCAATATAGTTCTAATGATGGTAAAAACATTAAATTTGGTCCAGTAGATCAAAAGTTATAAGCAATTACATTTTACGATTATGTAAATTTCTTTGTAAATTTATACAAAAATTTTATATGATCACCAAATGTAAATCGCTTATAACTTTTGATATACTAGACCAAATTTAGCATTTTTACTTTTATTAGAACTGCATTAATAGTTGCTACAACTTTTGTTAATTCTCCAAAAACGTTTATTTAGTAAGCAATCTCAGAAATTTCAATTTTATATTTTTAAAAACAAAATTACTTTATATCGCTACTAGCGATTATCACCAGTTATACAGATCGATATATAAATATAAGTATTTTTTTTGTTTACATAATAGTTTTTTTTAATGTTGGTTCCATATAACTGATATTTTTTCTTAACTGGTAATGTTCGTTTATACTAGGTTTCGCATTGATAATAATAGTTGTTGTATCATTTGCACTGGACTTCCTTGTGGTGCTATCATTAGTATAGTCTTTTTTTTGTTCTTTCAGTGTTTCGTTTGTGTATACTTTAGTACTAACTAAAATTTTCTTGCAGGTAATACAGTCAGACCTCCCTAAGTGCACGCCGTTAGGACCGGGCATGAGTGTGCATTTATAGAGGGTGTGCATTTATAGAAATATATAAAAAAAAAATTCCAAAAATATTTAACAGTGAATAACTTTTGTTCTACTGGTCCGTTTTTTATGAAACAACTACCAAAATGTTCACATTGATGAGTCAGTTCTAATGAACCCAAAATCGCTAAAATCCAATCACTGGAACCAGAGATCGTTAACGATTTGTGTCACTCAGATAGGTTTTTTCAATCCTTAAATACTCGAAGTGACACAAATCGTTAACGATCTCTGGATCCGGTGATTGGATCTTAACGATTTTGGGTTCATTAGAATCGTCTCATCAATGTGAACATTTTGGTAGCTGTTTCATCAAAAACGGACCAGTAGAACAAAAGTTATTCGCTATTAAAGATTTTTGGAATAAATTCCAAAAATCTGCGGATATGATAAAATAATATTAAAATCACATGGTCATCCAGTATTTTAATTGGCCGAAGATCACATGCGTGCATTTATGGAGGTGCATATATAAGTCTGGGACCACAAAATCTATGCACGTGCAGAGGTTGGAGGGTGTGCACTTATCATTAAGTCCCAAGCTTGGGACTGGGCTAAGGTGTGCACTTAAAGAGGGTGTGCACTTAGGGAGGGTGCACTTAGAGAGGTTTGACTGTAGTTGTTGTATTGTTTGTACTAGGGTTGTTGATGCGTCATTAATTCTTTGGTGTTTCGCTTGTGTGTATTACTAGTAGCTGAGCCATTTATATTAGGCTTTATTGTTGGTGCCGGTGTTAGTGGTATTGTTTTTTTCTTTTTGCTTTCAGTGTTTTTGCTTATATATATACTGATTTTTTTTTACAAAAATATTTGTTGCATTATTCGTACTGGACTTTCTTATGGTGCCATTATTAGCAAAGTCATTTTTTTGTGCTTCAGTATTTTTGTTTGTATATATACTACAGTATTAACTTAATTTTTTTTGTAAGTAATAGTTGTTTTGTTATTCATAGTGGGTTTGTTGATGACGTCATTAATTCTTTGGTGCTTTTAGTATTTTCGCTTGTGAGCATTACTGGTAATTGTGCTATTTGTATTGGGCTTCGTCATTGGTGCTGGTATTAGTAGTGTTGTTTTTTTTTGTGCTTTTAGTATTTCACTTATGTACATACTAACATTTTTCTTATAGGTAAAGGTTGTTGCATTGTTTATACTAGCTTTCCTCATGTTGCTATTATTAGTAGAGTCATTTTTTTGTGCTTTCAGTGGTTTCATTTGTGTATATACTTCAGTACTAGCTGATATTTTTCTTGCAGGTAATGGTTGTTGTATTATTCATACTGGGTTCGCTATTGGTGCCGGTGTTAGTGGAGTTATTTTTTTTTATGCATTAAGTGTTTTGCTTGTATACATCTAACTGCCATTTTTTTTACAGGTAATAGTTGTTCGTATTGGACTTCATCATTGGCACTGGTATTAATTAAGCTATTTTTTTATTGGTTTTTAATGTTTTTGTTCGTTTATATTACTGATATTTTTTATAAAAATGTGTCATTTATAATTGATGCTAGTATTGTTCTTTTTTTACATTCAGGTTAGAGTTTAGTAGAATAGCGATAGGGTACATGTTAGGGTTAGGATTATGGTTAGTTAGTGGTTAGGGTTAGAATTAGAATTACAGATGTGCAAAATAACATGATGTTTATTATGAATTTTACTTGCAGAAATGTGCTCTTATAGATGTTGAAGTATATGAATTTAAGATACCACCGATTAACCAAATTTATATCATAGTGCAGTTGGGAATTTTGTTACCTATTGTTGTTTATTCCTGCATTCAGATATTCAAAAAAACTAAATAAGTATATAAATATAGATTGCTAAAAGATGTGTAATAAGTGCAATTTTTTTCATATATAAATGTTGTAATAATTAATGTATTAATGTTATATATATTATTATTATATATTAAGAATTCTTAAATTTTATTGGTCAAAATTGATCACATGATGCTAGTAATGATCGCTAATGGCAATAAATAGCAAATCTAATTTAAAAAATAGTTTTTTATTTTATATATATATTACTATACTAATAAATTTAATTTACAGAAATAGGTATATTCACAGAAATAGGTACTTTAACCTTAAACAAACCTTTTTTAAATGTTTGTTTAATAAAAAAAACTGTTTACTAGTAAATATACAACCTTCAAACAACTAAAAAAATTTCTTTTTGACAATATTAGACCATAGGTTAAAATTTTTTAACAGTTGTGAGTTTGTATAATTATTTTTTTTTATTTTTTTTTTTAAATGTTAAGGTGAGACCTTGCTTTTATCTTTATTAAATTTAATAGAAACTTTTTATAATACTGAAAGAAATTTCATTTTTTTAAATCTAATACTAAGAATAAAAACTCAGACATATATCTAAGTAAATACATATCTGAGGCCTAAACCTACCAGAGTGGCCAAGGCTCACCTAGATTTGTGTATATGTAAGAATATCTGATGAAGGTGTAGAGAATTTGATCCATTTATATAACCAAGTTTCAATTTTTTGTAGTGAAATATCAAAGATGTGATTATGACTATCTTGTATATTTTTTGAAGAGTTGGATATAAAAAATGTACTAGAAAAAGAAGATGAAGCTTGGGAGTTTAATGCTTGATTTTGAAATCTAGAAATACAGTATGGGATCCAAATATTTGTATAAATTTGCTGATTGATATGAAGTAAGAGTGAAATAGTGAGAGAGCAGGCAGATTTAGAAGATGTAGTAAGTTCATATAGAGTAGAGATAATATCCAAAGGTATCAAACCAGATAAAGTAGAAAGCAAAGAAGGTTGGTTGGGAAGTTGATGAATTTGAAAGCTATTCAAGTTCATAATTTGAGTGTATAGGTTCTCAGCAGCTAAATTAGTGATTTCAAGTTTGTTAGGACTTAGTATATGAGCTAAGGAGTCTTTTATAAGTTGGAATAAAGGTTCAGAGGTAGGACAAATAATCCAGTGTAAGGGTTCACTTGCTTGTTGGCAGAGGTGACAGGTATTAGAGTAAGATGGATTTCTTCGATGAAGAATATGTGGAGCAGGGAGATCACCTAAAAGTATTTTAATTCTAAAAGATTTGAGTGTTGAAGAGTAAAAACTATGTGAATAGTTTGAAATTTTTTGGTTATTATTAATATATAACCGTTTGTATAATTATTTATAGAGTCTAAATTCTATAATTTGCATAAAATTATATATGTGTAGGATACTAAATAACTAGGACCCTGAATAATCTATATAATATCATATTTGAAAATTGCTAATAGAGAACCATTTTTTAAAAAAGGGTATATTTGAAAAATAGGTATTGGATAAAAAGGTTATATTTGAAAACAGCTAAATAGCCAAAAAGGTATATTTAAAAGAATGCTAATCATATGCTCTGATTTTTGAAATTTATAAAAAAAGCTTATTTTTTTAAGAATAAGCATATCTCGCACTCTGTGATGTGCTTATATATTGTACCCTAATTTGATTAGCTAAATTTGTAGATTATTATTTTTAAAAAAATAATTAAATTATTGTAAAAACTTTTAGGCTAGTGTTAGATTAGTTGGTTTATTAGAAAATTTTTAAATTTTTTTGTATATATATGCAAATTTTGTACTGAACAAGTTTACTTAATTGAATTAGAAAGGTTGTCTTATTAAAATTTAGAGATATTTATGAACTTACATTTTTTTTAACTCATTTTTCGATGATGTCTCTAAATTTTATTAAGACAACCTTTCTAATTTGACTAAGTAAACTTGTTCAGTGCTAAATTTTGCATAGAAGCACAAAAAATTTTAAGACTTTTTTTTAAAATTTCTTAGAATAATTCTTAGTCTAAAGAATTTAACAAAAATTGTTTATTTTTTTTAAAAATAAATGATTTTTCAATTTTAGGATCTTAAACCAAAATAATATATTCATTATATTACTTATATTCCTTTCTCTAGTAAGTAATTTTCTCTAAAGATCTGTAATAGTTATAGAGCTGACCTATTTAGCAAATGCTTCAAATAATTGGTTTTGAATAAAAGGCAAATTTGAGTACTAGCTAGTATTGTACATTACAATAATTATACTAAATCTAACTAACAAAGGTCCATGCCTGATGTGCAAACAATTCTATGAGATACCGTATATATCTGAAAATAAGCAACTATCTAAAATAAGCTACTCTCCTGATTTTTTTTAAAAATCTTAAAAAATTTGTTAGCAGTTGCTATAAATAAAACTTTTTTTTACTAAGTAAACTTCAAAAGTTCAATTAAGTAAAGTTGTTCAGTACATCAAAATACACTTATAGTAAAAATTTGGTGATATTTGACAACTTTTTATTAGTTCATTTTTCAATTTTTTCAAAAAGCTTAAGATTTTGAAAATAAGCTACTTTATGATTTTTTGCGCAATTTTTTGGCCATAAAAGGAAGCTTAATTTCAGACACTTATGGTAGTACTCACATCTAATTGGTTGTATAGTTTAGATAGTAGTAAGCTTTATTTAAAACCACTTTTGGTCTAACTAGAATATTATGATTATTCTGCAAATTGCTTAATTGCTATCTCAAATAATAGCTATAAAAAGCTATATTTTTAGCTAACTTATATATAAATTACAATATTTACTATAGCTATATTAATATTCTAAAATATATAAAATTCAAAGTAACTACCATTTTGAAAACTTATATCCTTTTTTTCAAGCTTCTTCTATAGTACAAAATAAAAAGGAAGAGACTAGCAAAGTTTGCAAATATAACAAAATTGTGTATAACTTTAGCAATATTTGGACAAAGTTTATTTTCAGGCAGCCAGATAATTGGGCACCATTAATTATTTATTTTTACTTTTATTTTCTTTAGCAGTTACTTATACAACTGTAACTTTACCAATTTTTAGAACTATGGCAACAAGCCTGCATAGTAGCATATTTTTTTGCTTCTGGCTTTGTTAATATTTTAAAAAGTATCAATAGGTGCTAAGAATTATCCTTTTTTTATTAAGAGTTATTGGTTTTTGTCTCTTTTTTAATTCTTTATTTTGATAAAAAAAACTCAACTTTAAATAAAGTTTATTGATTATACTTATGTTTTTGTAATTTTTTAGCTATATATAGATTAATCGATTGTATTATTTCTATATCCTAGATATCTTATTGTTTTATAGCCTAACCTTAGTTAATTATAAAATAAATATATTTACATTGACATAAGTATCTAGAAAATAAAATTTAAATAATAATTTCTAAACTATATTACTTTAATACTAAATATCTTATTGTGTATCTTTTATCTATAACTATAGCACTTAAACTTAATGATTTTATCAAATCAGATGTCAAAATGAATGAATTAAATTGGAAATGGTTATAAAATGATTTTTTCTATATTATAGAATTTGATAAATCAAAGTATGCAATGCTACAATGTGAGCTATTGTATTGTCTAAGTAAAGCTATTTGAAAAATTCCTTTCATTATTTCTTATATTTGGTTAATAAATTGTTAATTTTCAAGAATTGATGTTAATTTGGGTAAAACATGTAAAATCTCACTGTAATTTGCAAAATTTGTAGAAAGTATAACCAAATTCTTTAAAAAAATAATTCTAATCTATGTTTTAAATGTTTGAATATTTTTCCTAATAAAGCTTAAACTAAATAAAATATTAATTGTACACTTTAAATTTTTATCTGAAATGGTTTTCAAAATAAAGAAATTTTGACATATTTTGATATTATAAAAATAAGTTGCAAGTGGGATAGAATCTGATGAATGAAAGTATGCAATACTTCAATGTGAGTTATAGTATTATCTAATTATCTAAGTAAAGCTATTTGAAAAATTCCTTCTATAGTTGTTATATTTGGTTAATAAATTGTTAATCTTCAAGAATTCTACAGCTTGATGTTACTTTGAATAAAACTTGTAAAATCTCCTTTTGATCTTGCAAAATTTGTAGAAAGTATTTGATTCTACATACAACTACCAAATTATTTAAAAAAAACAATTCTAATATACATTTTAAATGTTAAATATTTTTTAATAAAGCTTGAACCTCAAGCCTAAAGTATTGATTGTACCATTTTAAAATTTTTATATCAAACTCTTTCAGAATAATATTGCAACCAGTATTGGCCACCGGATTGAATCATTCCACTGGATCATTACTGGACTAGACCATCCAGTATAGTGGAACTAGATCAATTGGAATGAACTAAATATATAGATCTGCACATGAATATTAACCAATCAAATTGTATAGTTTAATATAAATTTATGATATTACAAGACATATAAATCAATATATATATAGATTTGATTTTATTAGATTATATTTATAAGTAGCTGCATGACACAGTCACGCTAAACCATAAACAGATGATAAACTATATAAATGCAAAATAATATCTAGGGACATTGCTTAAATAATGGCCAGGATCAAATTTAATTTGATCAAAATTCGAAATTACACTTTTGAAAAGTCTAATTTAGGAATGTTGATATACAGTAGATAATTTTATAATTGCAAAATTTGTATATTTACATGTATATATTAGATACATATGCTATATTCTATATACACAAAGATAGTATATAAATGTTCTTTATGAAGCCAACTATATTAAACATAAGGTAAGTATGGGTATTATGGTGCAGGTAATTTTTACGGCCGTTGACAAGTGATCTAATGATCAGAATCAAACTTTTTTTTTATCATTCGATTCGTCACATCAAGACGAATCGAATGATACAAAAATAGTTTGTTTCTGATCACCAGATCACACTATATTACAAATTAAAATAAGAACTAAAAAATCGAAAATTATTATATTGTACCATTATGGCACACATGTGATATCGTGATCTAGCAGAATCGACCGATTTTGGTACTATCGATTCGTCTCAATGAGACGAGTTGAATGGTATCAGAAAAATTTTATTCTTTATCACTCCATCACAAGTTACAAGCAATAAAAGATAAATTTTAAAGGTCTACTTTGATGATTAAATTAGAATAACTAATTAGATTTTTACTAATTATACACGGGGTGTATGGTACGGGTATTAATTTTATTAATTCTGTGATTGTAAATTTGTGTAACATGCCAATCAAAACGAACGAAAAATTAAGCCCTTTCTTATGGTTAGGGTAAGGGTGAATTTGGGATTGGGGTGAAGTATAGTTTATACCAAAATTTCGCAAGGAATTTTTTTTGTTAGAAGCCAAAAGAGATTTCATAATCAAAATTTTGGGACATTGGCTGGTTTTATGTACTCCCGTGTTCAAACACCCCGTGTACAAATAGTAATTGTCAACTAATTATACAAGAACAAAAAAAACAAATTTACATTCCTAGTTTTATCACGACTGCGTCGTGCAGTTACCTTACGTTAAATTTCCTTTTGTAGATTAAGAGGAAATTTCGATTGCAGATTTTATGCACAAACATGATACAAAATACGAGAAATAGTAAAATAAATAAATAGGTAATAAGTATGCAATTTTATATTTATTTGTAATAACTACTACGGCGTTTTATTCTAGTTTAATGCACATTATATTACTTTATTGTAGAATTTTTATATTTGAATTGTTTGATTTTAGTATAAAATCAAATTATTATAAAAAGTCAACGTGGTATTCTTGCAAAGCGCATCTGCTATCGCTTTTCCTCCTTCTGGTCCAAGATTATTATATTTTATATTTAAATCTTTCAGCGTGGAGTTCTTGCAAAGTGCATCTGCTAATGCTTTTCCTCATTCTGATCATATCGAATTGCCATTAAGATTCAAAGAGATCAGCGTGGAATTCTTGCAAAGTGCATCTGCTAATGCTTTTGACCTTCTGATCTAAGTTTATTATTTTCAAGAACAAAGAAGTCAGCGTGGAGTTCCTGTAAAGTGCATCTGTTAATGATTTTCCTCCTTAAGATCTAATTTTATTATATATAAGATTCAAAGAAGTCAGAGTGGAGTTTTGTAAAGTGCATCTGCTAATGCTTTTCCCTTCGCATCCAAGTTTATTATAGTAAAGATTCAAAGCAGTCAACATGGAGTTCTTGCAAAGTGCATCTGCTAATAATTTTCCTTCTTCGGATCCAAGTTTATTCGAATTGAGATGCAAAAAAATCAGAGTGGAGTTCTTACAAAGTGCATCTGCTAATGCTTTTCCTCCTTCTGATCCTATCGAATTATCATTAAGGTTCAAAGAAGTCATTGTGGGATTCTTGCAAAGTGCATCTGCTATTGCTTTTCCTCCTCTTGATCCAAGTTTATTCTGATAAAGTTCCAAAGAAGTCAACGTAGAGTTCTTACAAGTGCATCTGCTATTGCTTTTCCTCCTTCTGATCCAACCGAATTATCATTAAGATTCAAATCTTTCAACGTGGAGTTCTCACGTAATGCAACTGCTAATGCTTTTCCTCCTTTTGATCCAAGATTATTAGCTTGAAGATTTAAAGAAGTCAGAGTGGAGTTCTTGCAAAGTGCATCTGCTATTGCTTTTCCTCCTTCTGATCCAATCGAATTATCATTAAGATTCAAATCTTTCAACGTAGAGTTCTCACGTAATGCAGCTGCTAATGCTTTTCCTCCTTTTGATCCAAGATTATTAGCTTGAAGATTTAAAGAAGTCAGAGTGGAGTTCTTGCAAAGTGCATCTGCTATTGCCTTTCCTCCTTCTAATCCAAGATGATTACTCCAAAGATTTAAAGAAACCAGCGGGTATTTTTGTAAAGGAAATCTGCTAACACATTCCCTCCTTCAGCGTCAATCCGATTATAACAAAGATTTAAAAAATTTAGGACTGCGTTTTGATAGAGCTTTTAATAGCATTTCCACACCTTTAGACTCAAGTTGAATTGACCCAAGATTCAATGAAGTCAAAGTAGAATTTTATAAAGAACCTTTACTAATACGTCTATTGCTTTAAATTTATAATTACTATTGAATTTATATAAATCTATAGAAGTAATAGTAGTGTTCTCATAAAGAGCTTCATATATTAACCGATTACAAATAATTTCATCAAGTTATAAATATTTAAGATTTTTGCTAGTTCGTAGGAGCATTGAAATTAAAGAAGATTTAAATGCATTTTCAAGCTCAT
Organism: Gigaspora rosea; assembly: GCA_003550325.1. Classification (NCBI taxonomy): domain Eukaryota; kingdom Fungi; phylum Glomeromycota; class Glomeromycetes; order Diversisporales; family Gigasporaceae; genus Gigaspora; species Gigaspora rosea. The sequence goes on from QKWP01000435.1 coordinate 34,105, forward strand.
GTCCTACTTTGTATTTCTCATTAGAAATAAGCCAATTTTTAACACCACTATAAAAATTACTGGTAACGGATGTGATTAACTTGTATATTCAAATAGTGGCTTTGGGTGATTTGGAAGGGTAATTTTTAAAAGGAATTAATAGAGTTTGTTCTTCAGCATTTAACATTAAAAGGAATATTTTTATAAGTCTTTTATCATGAAACTGGTGTTCCGGTTCGCTCCACAATATCGGTATAATAAATCTACATCATTGACAACTTACAAGTGCACGTGAAAATAAGTCATTATAATTATATTGGAGGTTGTTAAATATTTCATAGTAGCATTAATTCGGTAATGTTTTCATATTGAAAATGACCAAAATTTTAATCGTAAGTAAAACGCACGTTGTGACGGGCAAATTCGACCTATATAGTCGGAAATTGAGGCTGTGCTTAATGTCTATTTTTAATTTTTTATTATTTCTATATATATCTTTTCTATTTTCGAATATTATATTTTAGCGTTACCATTTATAGTAGGGACGTGACTCGATGGACTCGATGGAGTCGAAAGAGTCGAAGGAGTCAAAAGAGTCCATAGACTCCATTGAATTCATCGAATCAATTTTTAGTCTGTAATTAAAAGTATATAATGGCCGTAAGCTCGTTGAAGAAAAAGACAGTTCATAACGGTTTTCGAATAGTTCAGAATAGTTCGCATTAGTTCTAGTTAGTAAAAGTACCCGTAAGTCGCAACCTTCGAAATTAGAGTAGAAGTGTTAGCCCTAGAACTTCGTATTTCTTTGTACCATTTCCTTTTTTTTAATAAAAACATATACTTATCTTTGCCCACCTAAGAATACTATCTTTCTTGTAAAATCGTTCGTCATAACAACTTTCTTGTCCCCGTGACTTTCAAGAGAATTAGTACCCGATTTCTTACTTGTATTTATAATAAATTACGTTCGATTACAGCATTGATTACCGCATTTATCGAACAATAACGACCCCGTGACTTCCATTGTCGACCAATCGTTGATCTCCGATTCTCGTGACTCCACGTGACAATCGTTACAAGAATTAAACGATTGAAATTCGGTATTGGAATCTCATAAGCTACAATAAAGGGAGACTACGAAGATTAGTAAAGGATAAATACTCCAAGACAAGGATCATAAGAAGAATCAAATCAATATACTTATCCTAATTACAACGTCGCCGTAACAAGACTCTTCAAACCTTGAGACCCGGACCAAGTCTTTCCACGCCTCTTTCTGCCTGCCAGTTCAAGGTTTGGACGTCTTGCCCTCTAAGTAAATAGAGTTTTAGTTAAAACAAGGGTAGTTATTAGCTATACTAGTAAACCCCTGTAAGTTGAAACTTCACAACGTACGCACGTATGTACGCACGTAAAACTCATATAACCCAGAATAAATGTTGTGGAACGGTGTCCAAATTAAGCAATAAAGTGTCTGTGCAGTTATGGGACTTCCAAATTTTTTTAGTTGATAATAATTAATTATTAATATTATTAATAATTTTTATAGTTAAAAATTTAGCAGTACCAGTACGATCACGTTGCATGTATAACATGAAATGTGGATTGGAATCGACTTTATGTAGCTTATGCTGATTTTCTCTAAATCCTTTTATGGTAAGAGCTATGACTCTCGTTTATCCATTATTGGAAAGAAGTTAAGTTTTTTTTTAATTCTACTGATGTAATTTATTAGGTGTGTCATTATGATGAAATAATTACGTCATCGTTATTTGAAAAGTATGTATGTATGTACATATATAGCATACGAAAGAAAATAAAACTTGCGATCAATAAATATTAAATATTACAATATGCTGGTTTACGCGTCGCTTTAATTACAATCCGAATTCAAAGTGATTGGCTCAACGTTATTGCGAGGTTTTGTTTTTTTTTTCTCGTTTTTTCTTTTTTTTATTATATAGTACAATCACGTTTCTTGTGAAACATGAAATGTGGTATTATCGTTTATCCTGTTTTTTTGGGTAATGATTTTCATTTATTCGGTTTAAAATTTTTATTTATATTCAGGATAACTAATTATGATGCAAACGTGTCGTCACTGATTATTAATTTCGAAATTCATCATTATGATGCATTTGGGGCACGGAGCTGATTGCACGTGAATGGACCGGGTAAGTAAACATAAATTTATGGTCCACTTTCCAATAGAAATTTTATTAGAAGAGGACCTGATAATAGTTGGAGTATGTATATATATGGAAACTAAAGTAGCTGCAAATGTGTAAAATCTTGCAAGGAATTTTTTCCTTAAGATATCCAGAGAGGCTTACTTGCGAGTTTTTGAGATATTGCAATGTTTTTAAGAAAAAATCGGTTGTGATCCTTCGCTCTTATTGTACTCCGAGTAGGGATGCCGCGGATCTGCGATAGCATAATATGCGCATAATTTATCAAGATGAATTTCGCATAATTAATAAAGCATAATCTGCGCATAAAATGGCCGGAATTAAAGATCGAGTAATATCGGGTTTATCAATTTCCCTATTGACGCAGCATTTGATTGTACGAAACATAAATCATCAGATTTGAAATTTTCAAAAAACGGTCGAATGTTAAGTAATAAAACATACCGTTAAAGTAGTATAAAAATTTAACAAGAAACATATATTAGGCCACACAAAATTAATTTTTGTCTTACATAACATGATGTAAATTTCAGTCGGCGGGTCGGGGGGTTTTTTTAATCTACTGTAAATTAATATGTTCATGTTCACACCCAGAAAATTTTAGATTTTTTTTTCGGTTCTATCGGTAATTCCAGAAAATTAAGGTCACCATCGGGTGACACCGGAGAAAAAATTAAATAGCAAAAATGGAATAATTGGCACAATTGAAATTTAAAAAAAAGGTCAGCGGGTTATCAAAACGAAAAATTAAATTTGCGTGGTCTTGTACTAAAATTTTGCATGGAATTTTTTTTGTTTTGGCGCAAAAGACAGTTTTGTAAACACGATTCTTTTCGTAATTTTATATTACACAGATTTTGTGGTTTTATTGGTTTTATTGGTAAGTTACTGATGGGGGTTCAGTACTAATGCAAAGTAGTCTTATAATTTGATCTTCTCAATATGAAAATAGTCGGAATTACATCACGATACTTGTGCAAGATTTCAATTGATAAAAAATTACACGGAGATGCATTTAATTAGTCGATATAATGATCAGCATATAATATTACATAAATTACAAGAGTGCATGTGATACATATATATAGTGGATCTACTATATGCGGTTATAAGAGGGCCCGATGGGTCCTCTTATGGCCGGTGATCTACCGGGTTATTTTCTCATCTTACAATAACGATAACGATAAAAATTTATAACGATAAATTTCGCATATTTCTATCTGATCCGCATAATCTGTAGCATAATTTTAAAAAATTTATCGCATAATTCGCATAATTCGAAGTGTAAAGCAGGCAGAATTTGGGGTTTGTCGCAGCAGAAAATTAGGACCCCTAACTCCGAGAAACGAGCCAGCACATGTCACTTTTAACACGTGCCATTCCGTGAAATGAAAACGTGCCATCACGTACAACGTCCATCTGATTAGGTGTCCAGGATTATGATCCGTTAAATGCCAAATTATGCATCTGGTAAATTGCAAATTATGCGAATTATGCGAATTTTGAGTATTAGCCAATAAAATTTCAAAACGAACGACAAGTCAGGTGATTACAGTCACCAGTTATTCATTTAACCAATCAATTTTGTTTACATGCTGCATGAAAGTGAGCGGATTATGCGATTTCATATAGTAAAAATCGCAAATTATGCATATATTATGCCGGATCATAATCCTGGATACCTTAATCTGATGTGTGCCATTCCGTGTGACGTGATATAACGTGCCACCTATTACTGTAGTGTCCGTGTCATTTTTAACCGTAAAACATGCGTATGTGTGCCACATGATCCGTACTATCCCGTGCACATACACTGTTTTCCCGTGTCATACCCAGAACCACTATTCTTATAGGGATGACATGTGATCGTGACCATTTATGCCATCTAATTTTCACACGTGCAAAATAATTGGTAAAAATGTACAGGACACTCGTGACATGAAGATAATTTTATTATATGGGGAGGGATTTTTCACAAACATACATACAATTTGTGGATAGTGAAACAGTTGAAACTCCTAAATAAACACAATTTTAAACAGGTTATATCTAAAAAAAAAAACTTTTGGTACTATACCAAATATATATAGAGGCTACATTAGGTTGATATAAAATTTTGCAATTCTGATTGGTTGAACCTTATTTTAGCCAATCAGAATTGCAGAAAAGTGGATAATGCTCAATGTATCCTATTATACCTTATGATATCAGATATACAATTCTTTATTAAACATATTGTTATCAAAATTTGCATCATATAAGTATTCGCTTTTAAATCTTCAATCCTTACTATTCCTTAGTTTATACTTTGTTTCTTTGGTGCGAGTATTTATTTTAGCATAAAATATTTCAATATGTTTTTGCCACGGCATAGAAAGACAGAATCAAAATTATTATGGTGGACTAAAATCATAGTTTTATTCATTCTTTTGAGTGGACTGATTGGATATATTGTGGAGCTGTTTCGATTGATTATTATTGAAGAACCTTCAATAGAGTACTCTTATCGAAAATTAGATCCAATTTTGCCTCCAGGTTAGAAATTATAATTATATTTTATGCACATTTAACAAACAACATTTTATAAAATTCTCTTATTTATTAGCATTTAAGTTGCAAGTACAAGGAAATAAAACATTATTTCAGTGCAAGTACACTTATAAAAAAGATAATAAAATTATGATTGGAAGTGGAAATTGTTCGGCATATTTGAAAATTAAAGAAACAATTACAAGATAAACAAACATAAATGGGACGATTTATTCAAATGGAAATGTGACGACTTATGAATTTTTGCCATCTGATTTGATAAATATTACAACTTTATTCATTTCCTGGTTTACTAATGGATCAAATGAAGATTTTATTAGTTTTGGTCAAGGTAACTTAACCTTCAAAAATGTTTTAATTAAATAAACTATATTGACATTAAATAATATAGATCTACCCGATATTGGAGCAAATTATCCAAATCAGATTCCTCTTAAGAATTTTATAACTGATTTCATAGCAGATAAAACTTTTTTCATTAAAGAAAATACTGTATGTTCAATATTTTTATTTAAGTATCGTAACTAATGCAAAATTATAAAATCTTTTTAAAGATTGTATATTAGTACATTGATATTGTATTAACTATTATAATTTATAACTTAATTCTAGCGAAATGTTATTACATATAAACAGAGTACAAGAGAATACTTGTTTCGTGATTGGACAAATTATTTAGGTTTTCCAAATTATTACATTAAACTTCCTCTTTTACAAATAACAACTTCAGGTAATTAACTTAAATTTATTAATATTTTTCAAAATGTTTTAATTAAATATTTTCAATTTAAAAAGTAAATGATAATGCGTCTCCGGTTAATTATACACAAATTCAAATTAAACCACATGGAGAACTTGATAACATGCGTGAACTAATATTAGAAACTGTTGAAACAGAAAAAAGGTGATTGTGCAAATTTATAAAATTTATGATAACAAGTCTTTTAAATAATTATATAAAATGCTTATATGATCATTTTACTAGACATGAAACTGTAAGTTGCATTTTTTAGGCTTTAGTCTATTCTCCCGACCAGTGAATAAAATTCATGTGCACAATGTGCACATGTGCACAAGATTTTTCTTAATTAACATATAGGTTGTGCACAACTTTATATAAAAACTTGTAAAGTGTGCACAAAAAAATTTTCCAATGTGCACATGTGCACAAAAATTTTTTTTTCAGATTTTATCACTGTTCCCGACATCGCACAGAGTTAGGATCAGCATTTGATTAGTTACAGATATATTTCGTTAGTAAAATGTCGTCTATGTGATGTCGGATAAATGACCTGTAGTATGAATGACTACA
>QKWP01000435.1:43105-84754 GCA_003550325.1 Gigaspora rosea
AAAAAAAAAACCAACTGACCAATGTTTAATTAATTCACAGTAAATTTAAAAAAAAATCTGACCAACTGAGCGAAGTTTTCAGATCCCATGTAATGCAAAACACAAAAAAAAAAAAAAAACAACTTTGTGTGGCCAAATATTAGATATGAACATTATTTTTTTTATTAATTTACAGTAAATTAAAAAAATAATCTAACTGACTGACTGAATTTTCTGATCCCATATCGAGTTGACGAGTCTAGTAACTACCCTATACTAACCGATTTCACTCGAGTAACCGATTTCAAAGTTACACGGGTGACCCGGTTGACGATTTTTCACCCGGTTCCAAACTCTACTGTGGTTACCAGAATGGTAAGTTTTTTGACAGAATTTTATAATAAAACCACATATTCCAACACAAACTAAATTAATACATACTATAATCACTGGAATAGCATGTATTGCAATAAAACTAATAAGATCTATCATGATTAAAAAAAATTAGTAAATAAGATGGCTTCGCGCCACCTATTACACTAGTTATTAAAATTTTCATGCGGCCATCATTGTGTCACCATGTGCTTAATTTTAAATGAAGTACAGTATCGTCGATTTTTTGAACAAACTAGCCAGTAGCTTCTATTTTCTTGTACCCACGAGTTTTATAGAAACCGTAAAATAATAAAATTATATTCCAAAAAATATAACATTAAATAAATGTTTGATGCGGTCTGTGAATTAGTCGTCATGATGAAGATTTATAATAAGACAAAAAACTATTCTTAGGTTTAATAAGTTTAAATTATAGTAGCTTCACTTATACTGCAGTATTAATCACTTACGAGAGTTAACAAAGGTAGTACCTCGATCCTATTCTTTAATTAAAGGCCATTCAAATCGAATCTGAATACTACTTTGTATATAACTTGAATCGGGATGAATCTGGATTCAATTATTTCATCCGTATTCTATATGAATCGGTTGGCAAATGGCCAACGGCCAATTGGCTAATACTTAAATTTCGGTCAAAAATTTCTAACTTACACAATTTTAAAAAAGACTATACTGTATCAGAAAGTTGTTACGGTTTTATTATAAGGTATTAAAAAAATTATAAGGTATTAATAAATAAGGAAAAAATTTTTAATCTTTATTTTTTTTTAACAATTAACCAGATTTTAGTTCATTGCAATATTGATTTCTATATTTAATCATTTACCGATTTATTAGAGTTTTTATCGATCAACAGTAATCTTTACATACATACGCATACGTGCTGATATTATCTTGTAGTGGAATTTATCTTAAGATATATTGATAGAAGTTATTTGAAACTAATTTTTTTTTCAAAAAAAGAATTTGTATGCTTGTTATATTAATAATATTAGAGTACATAGTATTTGTCATAAGCTCATGCTAAGAAAAAAAATAAGTAGTTTGTAGCATTATTTCCAAAAAAGATAATATTTTAATAATACTTTTACCATTTTTACACGGATTTCTATTTTTATTATTTACCGATTTAAAAAAATTTATTATATTTGGATCGACAGTAATCTTTATGTACATCGTACATACTGATTGAATAGTAGAGTAATAGAGTATATAAAAACACCATGAATTTTTTTCCTAATTCGTAATGGTAGATTTTACCAAAAAAGAGGATTCATGGTAAACGATTATTGATCATGAATTTAACGGGAATATTCTAATAAAAAAATCTTAACCAAATTTGTATTATTTATGTTACTGTTATATGAGAACACCGCATATTTTTTTTCGAATATAGTAAAACATTCAGTTTGTTCTGTACCATACGTTAAAAATTTATTATATTTGGTTCTACAGCGATCTTTATGTACATCGTACATACTGATTGCAACGGGCATATATGCTAAGACACAGTGGCGTAGCTATCCGAAAATATTTTGCTTCAGTATATATGTTACGTCAAATAGCATTTATTCTAAGCCATATTATTAGTTAGAGATTTAATTAAAAAAAAAAAAATAGTATAAGCCAAAATAATGTGGCTTTTACCGAAAAAAAAAATAGCCAAAATAATGGCTGCTTATCCGAAAAGAAAAACTATATATTTAACTCAAATTCGTAAGGTGGGTGGGGGTACTCTAGAGTAATCTAGACATGATAAAGAGTATCGAATTTTGATAAAGAGTATCGAATTTTGATAAAGAGTATCGAATTTTGATAAAGAGTATCGAACTTTGATAAAGAGTATCGAATTTTGATAAAGAGTATAGATCTTACCAAAAAAGAGTATTCATGGTAAATGTTTGTCGATTATGGATCATGAACCTAACAGAGGAATATTCTAATAGAAATATAAATAAAAAAATCTTACCAAATTTGGGGGTCGTTTAAAGCCTGGCACCTTACGAAATTACCCGATATATAACCCGGATCAGTCCGAACAAAACAAAGCGAGACGGCAAAGACAAAAACACGAAATATATAAAAAACGGCTATCTAAACCAGTCTTGGTTGACTAATCAAAAGTGTTGGAAATACGATTTTACTATATAGAAACTACTCTTCCTAACCCAACCATAACCCTAACCCTAATATTAATTAAAAATCGGAAAATTCGGGTAATTTTCACAAGGTGCCAGGCTTTAAACGTCCCCCAAATTTGTATTATTTATATTACTGAGAACACCGCATATTCAAATATAGTAAAACATTTGGTTTGTTCTGTACTATACGTTAATATGGTTAAGCCAATTAACTTAATTTTGCTTGTCTTACTTTAATTAACAGAATTTATGAAGCAAGTTTATTTGCCTAAATAATTCACAAATAAAAAATAATACAGTCTCATTAATTAATTAATAAATTAAATGCATTCGAAAGAATTAATCTGATATTACAATAATTTAAACAATAGTGTGGTGACCAATTTTTGATTGAAATCTTTAATAACGTTATTTTTATCTTCTAAATTCGCATTTATAATACAAATTTATTACATTATTCAAAGTTATGATTCAAATAATAATTATTTATTGTTAAATAACTATTTCAAAAACTAAATAGAAAGGTCATAATTTTATTTTAAATTTGTAAAAGTAAAAAATCAATATTTTTAACCTCTTTCAAAAAGTAAAGTACATAAATTTCGAAAATAATAACAAAATAAATAATACTTTTCAAAGGATATTTTCACATGGTAAATATTAAATTTTTAGAATAAACTCTTAATTTAAAAATTGAAATTTAAAAATTGCATTTTATTTAAAATATATTAATCGTATAGAAATCTAGAGTGCATGTTTTTCTTGTCATTTTGATTTTGGCTTTGGTGTTAATCGCCCAAACCAATGCTCGAAAGTTTAAGTCAAGACCTATTAAACAAATTAAATCAATTCCCAAAACTACTACATCAACTAAGCGAGATCCAATCACTACTACTAAAAGTAATTTTAAGATTCTTTAAATATGAATTCATAAGATGTGACAAGTTCTAAAATTATTTATCCATTTCTAGATTGTCGATCGAATTGTCCCCCGTGTGCTTATTCAAAAACGAATCCTTGCATGACATTTGTTGCTTGCCAACAAATTTGTGATTAGAATTCTTATCAGTTATATTTCATGCCANAAGACCATCAAGTGCTTCAATCCCTACATTTGAAGCCCAGTTGGCTGTGAATCGATCATGTAGCATGGCTTTGTGTGCTAATTCTTATGCATTCTAATGAAATTACAGATAAATCATGATAGTTCCAATGCAAACTAACTCTATCTTAAGTACAATACTACATTAATTTTAACTATACATTATGATTGTCGAAATAGAAATAAGTTTTGTAATAGAATTTTTTTACAGTAGAGATTATAATAATTTTAGTACAAGCTAACATGTTCCTAATTACATAGAATCATGACAATTACAATGTGAACTAATTCAATTTTAAGCTCTGATGTTCTCTCTAAATGCAGGGCAAGGTACCAACCAGTCCTGACAACATGCACTTAGAAAGAGTTGACTGTATCTTGTTATAAACTTACTTGTATTCTAGTGATCGTATCAAGTGGTCAAAGCAGAGTGATTTCTACCATAAGTTAAAGTAAAAAATTCCGTTACAGAATTTACTTGTCAATGCGGTACATACAGTGTTTAAGGTTTAGTTAGCTGGTATTGCAATTATTATGACTCATATTATCAGAAAAATTATGCAGAGCTTAAAATTGAATTAGTTCACATTGTAATTGTCATGATTCTATGTAATTAGGAGCATGTTAGCTTGTATTAAAATTATTATAAGCTCTACTGTAAAAAAATTCTATTACAAAACTTATTTCTATTTCGACAATCATAATGTATAGTTAAAATTAATGTAGTATTGTACTTAAGATAGAGTTATTTTGCATAGGAACTATCATGATTTATCTGTAATTGCAGGGCTTCAAATGTTGGGATTGAAGCACTTGATGGTCTTATGTTGCAAGAATTGTATCATATAGATATACACTTTCTAACCCGAACAAAAGGTTAGATATCTATATAAATGGTGAATGGGCTGGATTCTTTAGCATCCAGACGTTAGCCATCAAAATGTTATTTTTAATGACGGACCACTTTATATCGGAAAATACAGGCGAAATTAGGTATGATTAATTAATTATAGTACAGTGATAAAATTAATTTAACGAACAAAAATAACAAAAATATTAAATGACCATTAAATCAAATAGCAGCTTTCGAAATTTTAATTGGCAATTATCTGCTGATGAAGTGAGAAAAGATTACTCCTATCATATTATTTTTATAAATATAGTATATATTAGTGAAATCTATTCCACTACCACGCTCAACTTGTAATAGAAAAACCCCTGATACTGTTTACTATGTCTGAAATTGATACGAATACTTGCATAATACAAAGTCAAATAATTATTTATATTTTCCTGCAGTAAATATTAGTCACCATCATTACTTCATCACGTGCCTGCTGTTACAATGGAACCGTTGTTAACCCGCGAAGTACTGTACCTCTCGGAAATCGAGGCTAACGACGACAGGGAGTCATGTGAGCACAGAGACACGGGACTGTGCAGTGGTATATCGTTGTTGTTAGTATTTATACAAGTGAGAGGGTTTATGTTTATAGTGTGATTTTGCAATTCGAAAGTGTGATGTAATTTATAGAATCGATTAGAGTGTGTCCTTTATTAATATATTAAAAGATCATGGCAACCATGCCTACAAAGTGGAGCGAATATCGCCCGTATTTATAATAAAAGAGTCTATATTAAAAGTAAATGGCATTTCTGCTATCAATCATTAATGCCATTACTTTGATTTCTGCGATATCAGGTCGATATGCCATAACCATCATTTCTGGCAGATCTGACATTTCGGGTGCAGCTACATGCGTATCTCGTGACTTACAATACCCGGGCCAGATCGGCAGGGCTAACACCGTGTTTAACAAATATGGAAATTATTTTGCTTAGAAATTACGAAATTTAGGAATTAAAGTATAAGTTACTTATTTGCTTAATTTATTCAACAAATTAAAAAAAAAAATACAATACAGTAATGCAGTCTCATTAATTAATAAATTAAATGCATTCGAAAGAAATATCGTATTCCTCCGAAAATAAGCATCCCCTCGGAGCAATTTTTATACCCAAAATTCTCTTGATCTAATAATCGGATCTGCATAAAATTATGCAGATCTGATTATTGGATTTTGGGTATAAAAATTGCTCCGAGGGGGTGCTTATTTTCGAAGGAATTCGGTAATCAATCTGATATTTGCAATAATTTAAACAATACTGTAGTGTGGTGACCAATAATTAATGCTAAACTTTTGATTTTAATTTATTTTCTAAATTCGCATTTATAATAAAATTTATTGTAATATTTCCTCAATGGTATTATTCAATAAATAATTCTTTTATTAATTAAAAAATAATAATCTAAAGGTCATTGCAAAACCAACTACTGTAATACGAACATAATTTTTATATTTAAATTTGTAAAAAGTAAAAAGGTCAATATTTTTAAACCTTTTCAAAAGTATAAAAATTCAATATTTTTAACCTTTCATAAATTTCAAGACATAAAATATTTTTGCAAGTGTTTTATATACACGATGGTGGGTATTAAATTTTTGCAAACAATGATATTTTTAATTTAAAATTTATCTTTTTTTTTTTTTTTTTAATAAATATATATATGTGTGTATAGAAATTTAGAATGTGTGTTTTTCTCGTTGTTTTAGCCATGTCTTTGGTGCTAATTGTCCAATCCGATGCTCGAATATACAAAACTAAGCCACGACCAAGAAAAAATAAATCAATTTTTACCACGACTCGGCCAAATAAGCCAGTTAAAACTGCTACTACGTCAACTCCTACTAAAGGTGCTAAAGGTAATTTAAGATTCTTCACCAAATATGAATTCATAATATATGATTCTTTCTGATACCATTTGTTTTTTTTCTAGGTTGTATTAGTTCGTCTTGTCCTCCGGGTATGTCGTGCGCAGCAGTATGCCACTACTCACGACCAAGAAAAAATAAATCAATTCTTACCACGACTCGGCCAAATAAGCCAGTTAAAACTGCTACTACGTCAATTCCTACTAAAGGTGCTAAAGGTAATTTAAGATTCTTCACCAAATATGAATTCATAATATATGATTCTTTCTGATATCATTTGTTTTTTTTCTAGCTTGTAATTGGTCTTGTCCTCCGGGTATGGCGTGCGCAGCAGTATGCCACTACGACTAATGGTGCCTGATATATTATAGAATTTTGTATTATCAAAAATTAACTGTTATTTAAGTTGATAAAATCTTTGCATTCATCCTTAGTGTAATTAAATTTTAAAAAATTACTTGTAATACATTATAGAAACTTATTTAAAAACTTTTAATAAATTGAACGTAATTACTTTGATTAAATTGAGGATTTCAGAATAAGGATTCAAGTGATAATGGTTCATGTGATTTACGTATATAATCCAAAATATGTGGCTATAAAAACTATTTTTTAAATGTATATACTCATTTACATAATCGTTTACCAGTATGTATTTATCTAAAGAAGTTAATTTTATTACCGGCTAAGGCCCATTTAATTTTTTTAATTTGGAACTTTAAAACGTAAAGAAAATAGAATCTTTAATCTCTCACTTATTTCGAAATAAGTTGGTTCTAAAACCTCCTAATAATTTAGAAATCAAATGTAGTATAGTCTTCATATCAAATATCACATTATCATAATTGAATTTCTTTGTAATCTCAATTTTAATCCAATGTGATATTTTATTGTATTATAGGTGATTGACACTTATACATGTAGTATCATTGAGAGCTTTAAACCAAGCTGTTTATTGTCAATATATAAATACTGTTGAACCTTTCAAAAACTGATAGCATGATGTACAGATTTTGTATCAACATTAACAACATTAAAAGATTATTAGATTTGAAAACATTGCGAACTATTTGATTTATATAACGGAAAGGTCTTGATAGATCAGGTTTAACAGGTTAACAAATTTGACAGGACGGTTTTGAAATGTTCAACACTAGGCTAAAATAAACTCTCCTAATGTGCCTACTAATTCTCTTACCATTTAAACTCAAATATATTATTTACAAATTCATGAAATTCTGAGCAATACTTTTACAAAGATTTTTTTAAATATTAATATTGTACCATAAGATAAATCTTAATTAATTTGGAATTCACTTAAATACATCTCAAAGTATAACCAAGTACTTAATAAGTAATTATTTAACTACTATAAAAGTACTTACTTATTATAAATATTGATTGAATCAATTTCAACGCATCTTGTATTTGATAAGCACTTGACACTGAATATTAATTTAAAATTATAATAAATATAATTTTACTATTTATATTAAGTACTTGTAATATATTTGTTAATATAAATTTTATATCAAATAAAAATACTCAATTTTTGCAACTTTTAAAATATATATTTATAATACTTATATAAAATACTTGTAATATATTGTTTATTAAAATACTTGTAATATATTGTTTATTAAAATACTTGTAATATATTGTTTATTAAAATTTATTTAGTATAAAAAAATATTTAAAATATATTTATTAATAATTTTAATTTTACAAATAATAACATTTTCATATTTATTATCCATAAAAACGTTCTTTATTTTCAAAAAATATATACATAATATAAATAAAAAAAATTATACAATTCAAAATTAAATCAACACAAAATTATATTTTTAAAAAAACCTTGACCATATTTGAAATTTATGCACCTAGTTCGTGATAATTTAATCAACAGCCCTTTATAAAATTCTGATACGAAATAATTATTGTTATATGGTATCTAGTGTTCGGATTGATACTTAGATATCGTATTTATAGTTACGCTAAACCTTATTATTATGCACCATAATTTGACAATAAATCATGAGATAAGATAAATGCGTAAGATTAAATGCTTAGATAAATTAAAAAAAAATCATGCTATACTTACTAAATTAATGCGAAGATATTCATTTCTCACATTAAATCATGATTAATTTATCTTTGCATGCAAAGAAATGAAGAAACAGAACAGAAAATCTTGATGTCAATATGCTATTCGATAGGTTTCTTATTGCATAGTGATGGATAAAATCATTCACAATAGATACGTGTGAATGTCGTGAATGCCATGCGAAAACCTGAAATTATGCGACGATAACTCATTATCTATATTTAGTTAGTGCAGTCACAATAACAAAAGAACGTTTGTTTTTAAAAACCACATCATCATTTTAATTGAGAGATAAACCTGCTAAAGCAATAGAAGTACGTTCTCTCTATTTGACAACGATAATGCCAGTTACGAATATTTCACCTCATGTTCGAATAACTATGTAAAACCTTCATTTAAACATATGATCCCAAGGCAACCTATTGTCAATTGAGGACAAATTATTAAAAATATGAACGAAATAAAAGAGCGATAAACTTTATATATAAAAAAAGTATATATATAATGTAATATATATAAATGATTTGTTTTCAACTTCAGATTGAGGGTCGAGTTGTATTTCTGTATCAGTTGTAGTGATACGAATCAAAAATTGATTAATCAAAAGTTGTCCAAACATGAATAGGCTTGAAATTTCGAAACAATTGATAGTTAATTTAATCACAAGATTTTATATAATTAATTAAAAACGTGCAACTAACCGCAACTAACTTACAAAAATTGGATCAACTAATCTATTATTACTCATGATGAATAATAGTATTGCTTTTAATCAACCCGGAAGAGGATACAAATAAAAAAATTCTTGTAATTATTGATATATTCGAAAAATGGTAGAAATAAAAGGATATATTGGTAGAAAGTTTGTAGAATATCTAGAATATCAGATATAAGAATCCTTATAACGAATTCTACTTTTGAAATAAAATAGCTTAAGAGTTCGATACCTTGAATTCGATAAAAGTAGAAGTTGTTACTTATAATAAATATTTGCTTGATATCCAAAATTAATTGAACTAAATTGTCATATTCGTGAGCTTGGTAAAACATAACCAGTAAGTTCTGAATCAGTAAATTGAAAAAACTCAGTAAATATTAATACTAGAAAGAAGTAAACTAACTTCAACTAATAGAAAAACGAATGTATAACTTCCCTATGATTGTGTGTCCATACCTCTAGGTTAGTTCGATCTAGAGCTATTCCTGCTAATTAAACACGTTGTAACGTTTGAGCCTCCAGAATCTCATCACGAAAGCTTGTACCATAAATTTTTAATTTATGTTTAGTAACATGGAAGAATAAACAAGAAACAAAATTTATTTTGAAATAATAAAAGTCATATCCCTGCTTGAAATAAAATATGATTTCTTGTACCCGTGATAGTCATAAACTGTAAAGAAAAGAAAATAGACACAAATTAGTGATTATCGAATTAATTGAAGTTACACTTGCCTAAAATTACCTGCTAACGCATGCAAGATGATCTAATTTCAGTGGCTAATTTCAGCCAAATGCACCTGAAGTAATAACTTCAGGCAGTGTCTGATAATCATCAAAATAGTGACTTGTATGTTTTTAGATGCTCTAGAGCGAATAGCTTTACTTTTTTCAATTATCTTAGTATAAAGATTCTTAAACACCTTTATAAAAAGTTACGTTAAAAATTTTGTATTCTACTGTAGTATTAAATTTTTTACTCAGAATGAAAATACCTCTTTTAAACATGAAACAGAATTTTTGTAAAGAATCAACTTGAAATTTAAATATTATTAATGTTTAAAAAAGTTTAAATATAACTTTGTTATAAAGGTGTTTAAGAATCTATTTGTGCTAAAATAATTAAGAAAAATAAAGCTATTCGCTCTAGACATCTAAAAACATACGACTATTAAATTATATATAAAAAGTGGTAAANAATAGTGACTTGTATGTTTTTAGATGCTCTAGAGCGAATAGCTTTACTTTTTTCAATTATCTTAGTATAAAGATTCTTAAACACCTTTATAAAAACATACGACTATTAAATTATATATAAAAAGTGGTAAATAATCCCAGTCACTATCTTGATCACTATCCTGATCATTAAATTCAAAAACTCCTTAATAATTAATTTTTATATGGTACCACATAGAAATAACCACATCTTCAAAGTCGTCATGATTATTATTGTAGTTTGAATGGAAGGTTCGATTATTGTTTCGATAAATCATTAGTATTGAAATTGTCAAAATGTTTGCAATCGTCTGTATCATGTTCAAGTTGCTCTAAATTATCACTATAATCCATATCATCAAATTCGACATTAGATATGATTTCTACAAATTTTCGTTAAATGCTTAGTTAGAATTAGTTGCATTAACTTGAATAATTTGTTCAGTTCCCTTTTTATATTGAATAATATGGTTTGAGCGATTGTTTGCTTGACCAATATAAATATGTTTTCACGTTCAAACAATCAATTTATTATTTTTTTTTTAATTCATAAAAAAAATATATAAATAACGTAATCGATATACGTAATCGATATATGATACTTTATTCGAAATCGAAGTTTCTTACTTAATGATGACCCATACAAAACTCGGGTTGAGATCGTCCTTACTTAATAATTTATAAAAATATTTAAGGGTTAAATGTTAGCTATTCGATTACATAATTGTTAAATTGAAAAGGAGTGAGAGGTACATAGGAGTTAAGAGAAGAAAAAAATATTTAATTGGAACTCGTGATTACTGCAGTAAACCTAGAAACACCCTAATTCTCAAACCGCTCCATATTTGATCTATTGAAAGATCATTCGTTAAAGTCATCACCACGAGTAATTGGAACCCTGAATATTAATGAAACTAAGAGATCTTATTCTATATTAGTTTATTATTATTTTTTTTTTATTTAAGCACAATTCCATGATAAATGCTTGTGAGTTCAACTTTTATATGTGTAAAAATAATATTACTAGCATTTTGAATTTAAAATAGTGGTAATTTTGATGGACAGCATTATATACTGTAGTACATTATGCAATTATATATTTGACATCTGGAAATTCAATTAGTTATAGAAAATACTATATAATCTGCTATAATTTTTTCATAATATATCTTATCTCCATGCGAATTATAGACTATAGTACAGTACCATAATAGTTGCAGAAAATAGAAAGATTTATGTTTTCTTACTCATACTCTTCACGCTCATTGACTTGCATATTTTCAAGAAAATAGTTCATCCGTTCTACAACTTCGCTTGGAACCATATTAACCCCTTTTGTGGGGTCAAGGTAATTCAGAGCAACCGCCATTCCGAACGCGATAGAGTTTTTTTCAGTAGCTGGATCCGTAAAGACACAGTCGATTATCAAATTAAGGTAAGTATAATGTGGAACATCATTAATATCGACTGGCTTGTTTAATTTCATATAACATTCATGTGTAATATCACGTCCTTGAACTTGCATTCTTCATCATGTAAAACCTGCTGATTTTTAGTTTTAGGTTTTGTAAGATCCGAAAATTCACTATGGATGGTGTCTTTAATGCGCTGCACAATGTTACTTAGTGCCTGACGAGCAAATCTTTGGGCCTGTTAAAGGAAATTAGACTAATTAAATATGACGCATAATTAAAAATTATCTTTATATGTAATTTAAACTTATAGTTATACTTTCCATAGTACAAACATGCTTATTAAAAAAACGTTGCCACCCGTTGTTCTTGATTTTATTTTGAAATGCCTCTTCGTACATATCTAAAAGTGAATCGTAACACACTTCCATAATATGTTCATCATTTTGGTACTTGACTTTTTCAATTATGCAGTAAATTAATTGGCCGATAGCATTCTGTTACAAATAAAAAATAATGATATTTAAATGCATTAGCAATTTTTTGTTTTTAAAAAAAATATATATATATATTTAAATATTTAAATTTGTCAAACGACACACTCTGAACTATTATTCGACTAAACATATATTGGCTGCATGTGACAAATGTTTGTGAAATTATATGTTAATCGTCGAATAACAGATCGAAATATGCTGTTCAGCATTTATGTACTTCAATCCACTTGTTATCCTTTCCTATATCACCGCTGAAATCAACAGACTTCCAGTCTGTATACATCGCATCAATTCTTTTGCATATCATGAATCTTGGTAACCATTTGAAGTTGGATTTCTTGCATATTTCGAATTGTTGTAGCAAAACCTAAAAAAATATATAAATAAACAATACTATAAAACTTTTTTTTTTTTTTTACACTTTCGCAGTTTTGCCAGTACTTTATTAAGATACTAAGTATATCACTAAATTAATACACTTGTTTACTCCTAATTTGCAAGCCTGACATCACCCGGCTACCCTAAGGTGCCCAAGTGCAACCTACCGCACTAGCTTAAGATTATTCAGAAACTAGGGGCTGTGTTAAACCAGCCTAAGTGCCACACCAAAATGGCTTTCCACCAACTAATATTCTATCACCTATTGCTGACATGCACAAATTATAAGAATCTTGCTTCTGCTCTATCCTTCTTCTTTTTAATTCTTCGATATTTCTTTCATTTTCGTTAGTAGAGTTTTCCGCATGTCTTGAATTAGGGTCCCTCTTCTGCCTCTTCCTTTCAACGATACTTCTTGAAAAAGGAGCCTTCTTTCCCTGCCAGTTTCTTTTGTGCGTCCGCTGGATTCCTTCTTTTTGTTCCCATTCCACTATTTTAACGCATCTTTCTCTCCAGATTATTTCATGAAAATAATCCCATGCCATAAGAGGAAAATACTGCAAGATCAATTTTACGTCGTTACTTGTAAGGCCTAACTTAAATAAGTCTTCTTCAGTACACGACTTATATAAACCCCTTATAAGGCCTTCTCTTCTTTCTTTTTTTTCCTGCGTACTGGCACCAAAAAGAGAATCACGGAGCTGCTGTATTGAAACTTCATTCCTTTTCCCATTTTCATTTAGAAGCGCAAGTATGAATTTGGCAACTGTCTCCTCAATCTTTTGCCACCGTGTCTCCTGAGCTTCACATACTGCCAAATGATCCTGCGTTTTCTTGGCATCTTTTTCACATACTTTACATATATCATCTTTATATAGATCGGGATGCGTTATCCTAAAATTACTAAGGGTCGGGAGCTTACCGTGCAGACACTTGATTAAGAAATTGAGTTTTCTTCCTTTATGCATTGAGGTACATCTCACGCCACTTTGCTTTTTAATTCTTTTCCATAGACCTTCCCACGTCCAAATACGGTGGTAGTCTTTCTTTTCCAGCCAACTAGAGACGCTTAGCATTCTCCAATCTGCTGCTATCAAAGTGTCCTCAATTTCTTTAATGACCTTTCGCACTGGCATTTCAACAAGATTGTTTTGCCAGTACATATTGTACCTAATTCTTGAGCTTCGTTCTGTATTCTGTACTACAAGAAGAGGAGCTGCTTGGCCTTCTTTCGCTAGTACATCTACTCTGTCATTCCAATAATTGTTGCTATGTCCTTTGACTTTAACCATCTCCACCTTTAAATTTTTAATTCGTTTTGTGTCAAAAATCTTGAGTAGCAAATTATAGTTCTTCTGACGTAGCCACTCTTTATTCGATCTGTGCCTTTCACAACCATTAATTCCTAGGATTGCAGCTGCACTGTCAGTATAGATTTTGACCACACTATCTTGCGGAGACAATAATAAGACTACCCAGATTGCTGCTAATTCAGTCCTTGTCGAAGAAGGCCATCCTTGTATACTGAGGTTCCCCTTTTGGATCATTTCCTTTCCATCTTTACCGACCTGTATCCATCCTAAACCTTGCTTACAACTCATTCCGTTTTCTGAAATTTCTTTGTGCAATGATCCATCTGTATAAAACACTAATGACTTTTCTGCTACACTAATATTTCTATTTAACTGCTCTAGAAGCAGATTCTCACAATAATAACTAAACTTCTGTCTTTTTATCAGTTCTACTTCTATTCTATCTACGATTATTACCGCTGTCAGGCTTGCTTTAGTGATTCTATCTACTTCTTCCTTCTTAACTACTCCCTTTTCTAATGAGCTTTCGACTATATCTGTCGATATATCAAAAACCCAATCACTCTCTTGTGTTTTAACACCCTGAATTGCTGTGAAAATTTCCTCCTTCGGGATCCATTGCATCTGCACCTTATCTGCCTCATTTGCCTGATTTGCTACTAGTCTAATTTTATTCCCCTCCTTATTGACAGACGACCCTTCTTCTAATAGCACTTCCTTTTCTTTCTTCCCAACTACTCTTCGTATATCTATTTTGCCCTCTCCATTCTTCATTAGTACCCATTCTCTTTTCCTCTTATCTAATGAAACCTCTTTTTGCTTAATCACGGGTGACAGTTTATTCTCTTCTGAAATTCGAAATTCCTGTTTAACTTCTCTTGTAAAAGAATTTGCAAGGACCGCTTCCTCAATGTTTTTAAACCATTGAGGTATTCTTCTTCTATTCGATTTGTCTTTCAACCGCATATATTGGCTTCATGAGATGAGTACGTTTCCCCATCTATTGAGAAGTTGGCCCAGGAAGAACAGGTCAAGAGCTGCCAGTACCCTGGCATATTTGATTACTATTTTATCTCTAAGCAAACTGCGGATTGCTATACCAGTACCATATAGCTTCCAGCTATCTTGTGATGCTCTAATAGAGATATTAATTTCTTTTGCTCTTAACAACACCAACATAGTTTGGTTAAACTTCCATAGCTTTTCTAGAAGATTTGGGTTCCCATCATTATGGAGTCCGAAATCCTCCACCAAGTCAGCCAGTTTATGACCTTGCTCAATTCTAATTTCCGTAATTGCACTGATTTGACTTTCATCATTTAATCGATTATGAACGCTAGTAATTTGCTTATTTAATAACTCAGCCTCTAAAGTTCGAAAGTTTCCAATATTCTTGTGTGTTACCACATAATTAGGTGTTGTGATCTGGAGCTCAAGTTTATTCTTCGCTAATCTGATAATCGGCTGATGAATTTTGTTGATCAATACTTTTGACATTCTTGAGAGTTGAAGCAAGTAACATAGCTTAGAAATAATGCACATGTTTTTGATATACGCCAATTGGCTAGCTGTCAGCCTTTTCCATCTCAATGTTTGTACTATTTGTTGCACTATTCCTTTAGCTTTTAAGAATATTTGTCTTTCGTTCAATCTGCTGTTCAACCAAATACCTAGCAATCTTGTTATATTATGCGGCTTCTCCTCGGCAATAGACTCATCACCAAAAGTAATACTTCTTTCTTCTGCTTTGGTTTTTGGATTGAAAACAATCAAATTTGACTTTTTGATATTAATTTGGATATCATTGATCTGAAAGAACTCATTTGCTATTGACAGCGTCTTCTCCATGACCTGCTTGTTTGGTGCCAACCAAGTAGTGTCGTCTACGTAAGCTACTACAGCTACTTTAATCTCCTTTTATTGTATATGATCCCTTGGTCCTAGTCTAGGTTCTGAAGTACCAATATAATAACCCAACTCAGCTGACTCTTGAACCCTTACCAAAAGGGGATCATAAAAAATGCGCCAAAGCAGTGGGGAGAGAACCTCCTCCTGTTCAATTCCATCTACCATTTTTACCGGCTCTGTAAGGCCTGTTGCTGTTATGATTTTTGATGAAAGATTCTCAAAGAGCGATAAAATTAATCCTATTGCTTTGTCTGGTATTTTGATTCTTTCCATCGCTCTCTTTAACATACTGAGTGAGACTGAATCAAATGCCTTTTTCATATCCTGCAGCACCAGCCACAGTTCTATATCCTTTTCTTTTGCATTTTCTGCTATCATATTAACTATATGTACTGGATGTTCGGTTGAGCCTCCAGGCAAACCAGCAAAATTCCAGCCCTTTAAAATTTGGTGCTTAACCAGAACTGCTGATAGCCTATTTGTCAAAATCTTTGTTATGCATTTTCTGAAAGTTTCTAAAAGAGCAATTGGTCTAGTATTTCCCAAATCATAATTCCAGCTTGTACCCTTTGGGATTGGGTATATTTGTGCACATTTCTACTCTTTAGGAAATGTCGTTTCTATAATGCAATAATTTGCAAACTGGCGGAAGATGCGTTGAGTAGAAGAACTAGCATTCTTAATCAGACTATAAGTAATACCCGAGATACCAGGAGCCGTTTTGGTTTTGAGACTTTGTAGGACCAGGTACTACTCTTCTTCTGTAATTTCTGATAGTATATCTTGAAACCAAATACTCTGAATACAATTCATTGGTTCGTAAATTTGGGACCATACACTCCTTCTACTGAAATTCTATGGCTTCTGTGCTCTCATTTGGTTTTCATAATGCACTTTTGCTTCCTCACGGACTTTACTTGGACTTGTTACTAACACCTTGGTTGCTCCTTCTTCTTTAAAGAGTCTATCCACCACAACTTTACTATGAGGTCAGTTTAGTAAACTATTCAGCATCTTTCCTTGATTATTAGCTATCATCTCACATCTACGCTCTATACAATCCTCTATTTCTTTGCTTTTCCATTTTTCTATTTCATCTGCTCTTTTTTTGTTAATAATTCGCTACTATCCTTTCATATCGTCATACCAGTCTTCCAAATCTCTCATCGGCAGCCATGGCATATCAAGATTGAACTTCTTGTTTTGCTTTGCGATATCTAGATTAATGTCTAGTTTTTCCTTATTTGACATAATTTTGAAATTGTTCTTTTTTACTGAACGCATCCATTTGCTTATTTTGAAAATTAACTTAGAAAGCTTAGATCTTCTATTGGAACCTTCTTTGCGCCCAGGGTTATTATACACCTTTTTCTTTGGTATGCTTCTATTTGCTGCCTCAATAATACTCATTTTGATAATGTTCCAAGCCTGGTCTATTAGCTGTGCTCGGCAACTTGCTTTCCCAATTTTACCAACATCAATACAAGACAATTTATCAAAAACAACCTTCTCCTTTTGTAGCTTTCTATCCAATACCGATCTATACTCTTCTCAATTTTCTATGGTGGCCTGATCATACAAGTAAATTATTCTGTGATGTTTTTTGTTCTTTTCTATTGCCACAGTTGAGCCATAATGTCATAGAAGTTGCTTTGTGGTCACTACATGTAACAAACTGCATATCTAAAATCTCTGCCGTGGACAAACTTTCCATTAGATTTTCTGACACCCATATTTGATCAATTCTTGTGCCACTTTGACTATTAGACCACGTGACCTCCTTTTCTGTCGGGTGTAGAAACCTAAAAGTGTCTATAAAATCATTTTTGCTTAACCATTTGTGTATTTTTGAAACTCTATGATTACTAGCTCTGCTCTCTGATATTTTATCTAACTCTAAATCTACTATACAGTTGAAGTCACCTAAAATTACTATATGCATTCGAATGTTCCGTTTGTCATATATGTTTGTGATCTCATTTAATACCTTGTCCATTTCGCTTCCATTATTTGGGGGAATATAGATTGCAATTATAACTAGCTCCATATTTCTGAAATAAAGCCTTGCTACCATCATAAATTCACTGATTCTGTCTATGCCACCAAGGTACTTCTCCCAATTATGCTTAATACCTATCGCTACCCCTAGACCCTTTTTCTTGTCTATTGATATATCTGACCAAAAAAATTTGAAGTTTTCGACTTTCTTCCCTACAAAAACCCCTTCTTTCTTATCCATATTTGTTTCAGTTACTGCAATAATATCGAATGCTTCTTCATCCAACCACTGACCCAGTGTTTCAAATTTTTGCTGATTCGTTTTTAATCCATTAATATTGTGACAACCTATTTTCAGAGTTATTTCCTTTTGCAGTAACTTTCCCCTATCTACAGTAGCACCAGGAACCCTGCTCGATGAACCAACTGGTTCATCTACTGCCATATATACAACTGGTGCGCCCGTTAGGAGCGCAATGGCAAACTAGACTGACTCCTTTCAATGTTATCAAGTCTGCTAGTAATGTTCAACAAAAGCTTCTTAATTTCATCCATTTCGGGTTCATGAGTCCTTCCTTCTAACGCGGTACTTGTTAATTTTCCTTTCGTATAAGGATTCTCTTTAGATGCTTCGATTGTTTCAGTTCTTGCTTTCGTCGTTACAACCTCTATCTCTTTCGAAAATTCTTGTTTGCTTCTATTTGACGCATCTTTTTGGAAATTTCTGTATGTAATTTCCACCTTCCTTTGAGTAGTTTCATACGTGGGCTCCAGCTCCCATTGAAGCTTAGTATTAAAGTACGAAGCTTTAGATGAAACTGCCTTCTCCATTTCTTGTCTATTCATAAATTCTACAACTGCAACTCCTTTTCTATTACCATTTCTATTATTGAAGATATGAACTGTTTTTGCACCTAAGCGGCGAACTTGTCTTAGTAGCAAAACCTCCTTTGCATTCTTTGGAACATCTTTTAGCCTAGCATGGTGTGTTCTTCTTTCTTCCAATATTGAATTATCGCTTGCACCTGGTGTGAATCTTGCTAAACTTCCATTAATTAATGGGAGGGACCACAAATTTTTAACTGTCTCCTCGTACTTTCTTTCATCCATCTCAATAGTAAGCTCAGCTCTGGTTTTGTTGTTTCTTCCATGTTTGATCTGAACTTCCCGAACTTTACCGATATTCTTAACTATTGTGGTTATATGTCTATTGCTTATCCTATTTGGCAAGTCCCACAAAGTAAATTTCCTTACACCTTTGTGTTCACTTCTTTTCATATAAACCTCATCTTCTATGCTAGTTTGCTTACAATTAGTTTCTATTTCATTACTAGGAATTTCTTGCAATGTCTCTTTTCCCTTAATCACTTTAGATTCCTTTGTCACAAGGAATTCCTTTTAAGGTATACGTAAATCTGTATCTTGTTCGAAGCTGACCGACTGTTCATTCTTTACTTCATTATTCATAGGTTCCTTATCTATCTCCTTCCCTTTATCCTTTATTTTACCTAAAGATTCTTCTTCTGAAATCCTTGTTTTTCTTCTTCTGACTTGACCGGAGTGACAAAAGTATTTTCTTGCTTGAAAGTTTCGATGAACGATTTAATTATATCCTCTAGCTCACAATTCCCATAATCTAGTATGCCTGTTTCTGAGATTGTGAGTGCTAATTTTTTACTAAAGCTTTCTCTTAACTTTGGCTTTATAAACTCTTAGAGGAAAGCTGGCTGTTTAGGTTCCTCTTCCACTACTGAAATCTGGCGCTGTTCCTACTCGTATATTTCTGTTGCTGTTCTTACGATAAAAACAGTTTCTGGGTAAGCTATTCCCAGAAAGTTTGCTACCTCTTTATCATTATGTGAAACAAAAGCTGCACATTCTTTAGTTCATCCGAGATTTCTATATCTGCCTTCTTGAATAAGTTCTTAAAATGCTCCAGATGTTGTTCCATGATTATCTACTTTATATCTAATCTAGTATTTGAATAGTCATGTGTGTGTTTGGCTATGTCTAACAGGTATTCTATTTTAGGCTAAATTCTTGCTTCTTCTTATTAATTCTATTGCTTTTAGAAGGGTGTTACGTATTTGTACGTATTTGTTTATATCTGCACGTTCTAATCCTTTTTTGGCTGATTTTAACTTGTTGTTTATTTGTTTATTCAGTATTTGGCCATGCGTCTTTGTTTACCCTTGTTTGTTTTGACAGTGATTTGCAGTACAGGGTCAACAGCAATTCTCCAAAAATTTTTCTTCTATAAGTTCCACAAGTAATTTTTCGTTTCTTTGATTATTAGCCCTATTTTTCCTTGTCAGATCTTCTTTTCGCCGTAATAGAGTCTGGATAAAATTATTTTTCTTTCTTTTCTTCTTAAGCTGTTTGATGTACTTTGCTATACAGACTTAGCCGTTTTAGTACCAATTCTTTAGCTCCGGAATTGGTCGTGAGGATTAGCGGGAAGAGTTTTGTTTAATAAACTCTAATAGCACTCAATAGTACTCTGAATACTATAAAACGATTCTTATTAAAGATAATAAAAATAATAATAAACTTAACGAATTCTTTTTTGCATGTTCATGTCTTTATTTGCTACTTTATTATTTTTTCGCTTGTGCTTAGAATGAGTTGCTACTTCATTTTCTAAAGCAAAATTATTATCACTAAGATAGTCATCATCACTTGGGAGATAAGCTTCTGGCTCAGGTATACTATAATTATCATCAAACAAATTTGAATGAGCCTCTATGATGACATTCTGAACAGTCTGCTGGTTTTGTTCTTCAAGATTGATTTCAGGCAAAGTGTGTCGAGTACTTTTACTAACTAATACAGATGACCCTCTTTTTCTAGTGCGACCCATACTTAAATAAATTGGTACATAATTATTTATAATTATTTATGCATTATTGTTTACAAGAGTATTTGTCCTACCTTATTTTGCACTTCACGTCTTACTTTTAACATTCAAAACTAACACCACTTTATACAACTACGTATACTCTTACTTTGTTACTGTTTTTGTATTTTTTTTAAAAAAAAATTACTGTTAAGAAAACTAAAAAAAAAATGAATAGTCACAACATTTCAGATGATCTAAAAATTTTTAACAATTACAATTTTATATTAAAATATATATATTTTATTGCATAAACTGATTTTTACATAATATAATAACAGCATGATACCTATGATGCATGCAAGCTTATTTTAAATTTTATTACTATTTTTAAAATGATGCATTAAATATGCACCTTTATATATAAAAAATTGTAATTAGTAAGAGTTTTGTTTTTCTCAGCTTTCTCGCGATAATTATAAAGAATACTTATCGTGTTAAGTGTTAGAGTAAGATAGTGAATTTAGTTAAATATTTGAAAATAAGACATAAAGTGAGATAAATTCTTTGCTACATCACACGATTATATATTATAACTGCGGGCCTCAGCAAATATTTAAGTGCTTTTTAATAATTTTCTTTCTAAAATGCTGAAGTGTTCCTCTTGCAATAAAGTTTTTAAAGACCAGCAAGTATTGGGTAATCATAGAAGAATATATTTAAATGATAGTGATGAAGACATTTCTTTATTTAGTCGTGCAATTTCACAAAATTTAGTTGAAATCACATCTCAAGTTCTTAATAATCAAAATATATCTAAAAAGGAAACCATGTCTGAAAAGGCAGAAACAAATAATAAGAGAAAACGTTTTGAACATAACTTAGACAACAGGCAAGGGAGAGCCATTTTTAATGAGGACGAATCTATTGAAGTTCAAAACCTTGGTGTACCGTTTTCTACCTTTACAAGTAATATAGAAATTTATAATAAATTCACTGAAAGAAAGAATATTAAGTCCTTTAATTATAGTGATTCTCAAAGCGATGTATCCAATGAAGAATATTATAGTGATTCTCAAAGTGATGCATCCAATAAAGAATCGAATTTATCAGATATATCGGAAGTCGACACCAATAAATGTATAATTTACTTTCAGGTAAACCAAAGGATCCTAAAGATATATTTCAGGTATTTCCATTAAAAGAATATGCAGAATTTATGAATATAATAACACGGTTCCATGTACAAAATACTCTCGCAAATGCGTTCATAAAGTTCTTTAATAGATATTCAAATCGTAATGATTGTCCATTACCATCAACATCAAAAGCTGGTCGTACATTTATCGAAAACCTTAACCTTCCAAATTTTGGATGGAGAAAAGAAGTTATTTTTGAATACGAAGGCCTAGAATATGCTCTTGAGTTCAGGACTGTACTGAATGGAATACATCAAATATTATTAAACAATAGTATTACTGAGGAGTTTGTAATTGAATTTAAAATATCTACAGATAAAGTAAATAAATTTATTATATAAAAATCTGGTATAAGTAACATACATGGATTCATATTTAAATATGAATCCATGTATATTAGTTATACTAGATTAATTAATTAAAGTATTTTTCACTTTTAACTCTTTTTAATTTACAATTTAAGGTTTCCGGTGAACGTCAATATTCTGATATGTTTGACTCTGACTGGTGGAGAAATGTAGAGCAAAACATTCCAATTGGGGCACATGTTATACCAATCATCATTTATTCAGACGCAACTCAATGTGACCGTTTAGGCAAAACTTCGAAACACCCAGTATTTATGAAACTTGGAAATATTCCATTAACCCGCCACAACAAAGTAGATGCAAAAGTTCTGCTTGGCTATATTCCCAACCTTGAGCATCATAGTACATCTGAAAAATATTCTGCCAAATTTCGAGCAGTAACATGTAAACTTTTTCATCAGGCATTTGCAGCTATGCTTCGACCATTGAGGTCACTCTGCAATACTGGTTTTCATCTCTATGTGAATAGTAATCTTAAATGGTTCTATCCATATTTGGCACTCGTAATTTCAGATTGGCCTGAAGCATGCTCTATATGTGCTATTTATGAATCACCAAATTGTTCTTGTCCAAGCCATTTTTGCTTAGTAGATCGTAATGCAATGAATAATGTTCTTATAGAAAAAAAATATAATCATCCGCAATGAAAATGCAACAAAGGATTATTTACGATGGGGCAACGGCAAGCAAATATCTGTACATCATATTAGGAATGCTTTCTGGAAGCATCCGTAAGTAATTATATGAATTTGGTTAAAATTAGGCATTGTCAATCAAAAAGTAGCATAGCGAGAGTAATAAAATTGTTGCACAAATTAATTAATCAATGACACTCCTATGCATTATTTTATGTTTTGTGACAGTGTCAAATGAATAATTAATTATTTATAACTTATGCTAATTAATAGTGAATTTTCTCATAGATATTTTAATATTTATACCGTGTGTACCTGACTGCATGCACCATGCAGACTGGACTGTTTAAGTATCAATTAAAATTTACTGTTGAACTTTTAAAATTACATTATGGTAATGGACAAATAAAGATTCTTGAAGAATGTCTTTTCCAAATTCCTAGTTACCTGAATCTTAAGATTTTAAAAAAAGGGTTTGAAATTCGATTAACCGTAGCAGAATATCGCGATTTGATGAAAATAATGATATTTGCCCTAGATGAATTAATACCTGAAAAGAAACTTAATAAAAATTTGTATGACCTTTTTTCATTATGGATTGATATGTATGCATAGAGTTGTCAATCCAAATACACAAATTCAGACCTTAATGGATTTGAGGTAAATTTATTTATTTAACAATAATTTAATAAAAAATAAATATAATATATATATTTATTTGTTACAGCAATCAATTGTTGCGTGGAGCAATTTATTTATCAAGATCATGTCAAACTTTTCTTTATCCAAACTAAATCTACCCAAATTACGCAGCTGGCGATTTCATTTAATACCGTCAATTCATCTGTTAACTGGTTCACAAATGAGACATACGAATTGCTTCATAAAACTAATGTCAAACAACCACACCCTAATACAAACAAAATTTGTATAAATATACAGATGCAAGCTACTGTAAGTATTTTTATTTATATAGCATCGATAAAGTAATCGTTAAATGAATATAGCTATTTTAATTTGTTTAAATTTTAAGGTAACTCGGCAAAACATCTTTACATTTCTCGTATCAAAGTTTCAATCACAGTTAAATAATGTCTCATGTCATGGAATCATATCAAAAAAGGCTACTATGCAAATAACATTGCATACAATCGATCAATTTATAGATCAACTAGATGCATCAAATTTAGACAATTTATGGATGCACGGCATTGAACAACTTGAACATTGCATTTACGATTATCTTCGAAATGTAGAAAACTGGACATTACAAAATATTGAGAATGAAACAGTCTTTATTGAAACATTCGATTTTGCTTATTTAAATAATGATTATAAGGTAGTTATTCATGCATCCTCAAATTATTATGGTCAAGGAGCTTTCTCCAATGTTTGTGTTGAAATGGACAAGTCAGAAGAAAATGACTATTTAACTGATGATGGTTTATGCTATGCAAAGGTATATAAGTTTATTAACTAAAAATGCAAACTTATAAGTAGTGTTTTGACCCAGGTGGGTGTCATCTGGGTCACCCGCAGGTGGTGGGTAACCCGGTCAAGTTGTAACAGCCCGGTGAGAACAGGTGGGTCAACCCGCGAGTGACCCGTGGGTTGGCCCACGGGTGACCTGTGAGTCAACCCATGGGTCACCCATGGGCAGAGACCCGATACAAATTAATGCAAATTTATATCGATTATGCAAATTAAACCAAATTTCTAAGAGAACTCATGTGATATTCTATAATGCCGCAATTCCGTAATGCCGCAATGCCATGTCGCAATAACATTGTAACAATGCAATACCGTAACTACGGTATCCCTTAGATTGTAGTAGAACACAGGCAAATTTGCCTGCGTTTTTGCACTTTTTTAGCTCTGATTTACTTTTTTAAAATACTAAAATAATTAAATAAAACTTTGTACAATTATATTTAAAAATAAGGATTACTTTTTTGCAAAATTAGTTTTTATATTATAAGAAAATAAATTATAGTTACATATAAGCTGAAAATAGATAATTTTAAGAAAAAATTTTTTTAAAAAATTTTATTACAATTTTTCTGCGATTTTATTTAGTTTTAGTTTTAGAACTATAGTTCTTAAGACAATATTGTAGTTTATATAAAGGATGACAACTTTCATTATTGCAACTTTAATGATTTACTTGTAAAAATTAAGACTTGTATTAGAATAAAGATTTTTTTTATAGATGGGAACATATAAAATTTGAAAAAATCTAAAGAAAAATTTTAATAGTAAAAATGCCAATACAAGAGCTTTAAACATTTATTATATTAAAGTTTTCTAATTATTTTAAAAAAATTTTATAACAAAGTTACTAAAACAAAACTTAAAGAATATTTTTTACTTAGAAAAGATATGGCTAAAATCAATATTTAAAATTTTATTAAAAATTTTAAAATACGCAGGCAAATTTGCCTGTGTTACAATCTAAAGGATAATATTATAATGTTATAATTAAGTAATTAAGTCACTCCAAACCGGAAACTGATGAATATGTTATTATTTGCAATACAATTATTTCATTTGCATTAATTAATCAGTAACATAAAAGTTATTTAAAGTTTATTCTGCAGCAGAATACAATAGTCATAATAAATTTTAAGCATGTAAGTATGTATACATATATAAGCCATAAATGCTGTTAACAATTATGTCATTTCCGATCAATTAGCTCACTAAAGACGCTCTCAAACAATGACTTATAGACTGGACTAATTGGCCAAAAAAAATAAATTACGACGCTTAAGTCAAAATAAAATCTAGACCTACCCCTTTATTCATAGTTATTACATGAATGAAGTCAACAGAATCAAATTCAAAAAATATTTAATAGTATATTATTTAAAGGAAACTATAATGCAGTACAGAATTTTAATAAACAGTATTATAGCAGATAGTATTTCTGCATTATGGCATTACGGCATTATGGCATTACGGCTTTATGGCATTATAGCATTACGGCATTACGGCTTTACAGCTCATAGCAATTATGGCAAAAAATACGGCAATGCTGTAACCGTATTAATTTGTAAAATTAATTCTACCACCAACTATAGGTTACACCTACCCGAGTCAAATCACTAGTCATATTAAGTACCAGAGATTTTTTTTAATTGACCTAGGTGACCCGAATAGTGCCTTTTTTTGGACTAACCGGGTGGTATATGGTCCACCCGTCGGGTGACCCGGGTGAAGATTTTTTAGACAGGTCAATTTACTACTTATAAGTTCAATGTGCTATATGAATTTGAATGCAATTCGATCTGCTATTCAAAATATCATGTGATTATAGCAGGATAAATAGCAATTCAAATATTGTCAAATTTTCTTAATTATTTATGATATTAATAATAACAATTCTATTTATTGTTTTTTTTTATTTTTAGGTTCTTCTAATTCTTCGAGTTACATCTCCGAAATTAAATCAGCAACTTGAACTTGCTAATGTTCATTGGTATAACTTGCATATCCATCTAATGTAAATCGGCACTATTTTTATAAATGTGCAATTCTTAAACACATTAAGCATTATACTTTAATTCCTATTGCTTCAATTGCAAACATAACACATATTGTGCCAAAATTTACTGAAATGGACATTTTTTATGTAAATAAATATGTTAATTTTTTATTTTAAGTGCTGGTAAATATATATTTGCTATTAAATGTAATGAACTATCTATCGAATCTATTAAAAAAATTAACATTATTCATACTCATAATAGCCTAGCAAATTATCTATTTAATTCTGTAAATTTTTATTTGAATTATATAATTATACAATTTAACATATGTTAAAATCTATTGCTTATTAAATATTAAATATTATAGTAATTAATAAATACTAAATCAAAAATAATATTATTATATATATTTAGTGAATATTTATATTTATTACAATTACTTACTTATTAAGCATTAGTTATTTTATTAGTTAATAATTATTAAATTAAAAGAATTTTATTATACATATTTAGCGAGTATTTATATTTTATTAAAATAAATTACTTATTAAATATTAATTATTTTAGCAATTAATAAATATTAAATTAAAATACAGTCATCTCTCTCTATAATCACCAAGTCCGTCGCACCCTATTTTGGTGATTGTAAAGAGGCGTGACTATAAATAAATTACCTCATTATGGTCATCTATAGGCGAAATGTGGCGTGCTTCCATCCAAAACTTTTTTCTTACTAAGTTAACGATACATGCCCACTAATTGAAAGTTGTAGAGCTCGTCAAGAAGCATCTAACAGTGGTTAGATCATACAAATCGGCCAAGTGGATGGCGAGATATCGTCGAAAAACGATTGGCCGACTATATAAAATCTCTATGTAAACAATATTAGAGATTTTATATAGTCGGCCAATCGTTTTTTGACGATATCTTACCATCCACTAGGTCGATTTGGATGATCTAACCACTGTTAGATGCGTCTCGACAAGCTCTATAACTTTCAATTAGGCATGTATCGTTAACTTAGTAAGAAAAAAAGTTTTATATGGAAGCATTCCACATTTCGCCTATAGGATCACGAATATGAAAATTGGCCAATCAGATTATATAATCCATATTTAGTTAAAAATTGGTGACTATAATGAGGGTTTTTTATTAATAAAATTGTTAAAAAATCAAATTTTCATGGTGATAGTGATTATAAGCGATTTGTGACTATAATGAAGTTTTTTACTATGTTTGAGTCCGTCACACAAAATCGGGTGCTTAAATAGAAGTGTGACTATAGATGGGGGGTGAAATTACTCTTTATAATAAGATGTTTTTGTTGAAATTGTTGAAATTACTTGATGGTGAAATTGGTGAAATTAGTTTTCCAATATTAAAAATTAATTTAAATTATGTCAAAAATTAATTAAAACTAAGCTAAATCAAATACAATAATTGTTTTAGGTTTAATTTATAAACATATTAAAAATGTTGAAATTATTGTTGAAATTATTGTTGAAATTAAAAAATTAAAAATGAATTTCACCCCCAACTATAGGTGTGACTATATGGGATGTGACTATAGGAAGGTCTGACTGTATTTTTTTTGTATATATTACACAAATGGTTATGAAGTATTTAAAATTAATATTTTATTTATATTACTTTATATTAGTAAATAAGTATTTATTTTAAATATAAATAAGTACTTATAAAATATTGAGTATTTAAAAATAAAGTTTATAAATACTTTTTTAGTAATAGCATTAAATTAATACAAGTTAAACATTTTTTTAACTTTGAGATGTAGGTATAAATGAATTTAAGCTGAATAAAATTTAAAGCTATCTGGATGAGTAAAAAACTTTGAATCAACTTAAAATTGATTCCAAACTTTTTTAATAAAATTATAATATACTTTATAACATAATGTAAAAAACAACCAGAGACATTAAACCTAAAAATAGATCCATATAGTCTGGTGCAAAAAGATTTGTATCTCAAATAGCCCTAATTCAAATATTTTTTGTACAAATTAATTTTTGATTTTTTTTAATTTAACATACTTAGTAGGTTACCGGATTAATAAAATAAAATTATTTTGATTATTTTATTGATAAAATAAAAAAATTTATTAATAGTAACTTTTTTTAACAATATTTACTATATAATTTACTATAGTAATCTATAGAAATTTATATATATGCGTATATAGAAAATAATCAAATTACTTCACTTTAAAGCTTAATTTCTTTACAACTAGTGATTCAATTTTGCTCAAATTTTAACCATATTTTTATCATATGCACATTAATGCACTTGCATAGTACAAACTCATAGAACTGCATATTGGTTACGAAAATATTTAAAATATCTTTTTTTATAAAAAAAAAATTTTCATTTTTTTTTGAATACAGCAAATTGTACATGTAAAATTAGTAAAATAAAACATTGTTAAAACAATAAAAATAATTTAAGTTAGATTAAAACCTATTTTATTTGATATTAAAAAATTTTTAATAATTAATCAAAAATATAAAAACTTTTATAAGAGATAAAAATTATAAACCTTTTTGAGGTACAAATCTTTATGCACTGGACCATACCACACAATTTATGAAAATTTTGTTAAACTATTTATTTTTTCATTAGATTGTGTAGCTATTTATCCTATGAAATGTGGTCAGTACTAAGCAAATTTGAAGAATTTATAATATATTTTAACAATATTGTTTGAATTCTTTTGAATCCTGCAACTTTTATATGATCAGCTACTCTAAAAACAATATATAAGAATAAGCAATTATTTATATATCTATATATTATGACTAATTGAAGTTAGAGGATACAATTATTAAACTATTTTGTAAATTTTGCAAGATCCAAAAGAGATTTTACAAGCTTTACCCAAATTAAAATAAATAATTCTACTTTTAGAAACAATAATCTGAACTCCTCTATAGTGCATTTTTCTAAAAGTGTTATTATTTATATAAAAATTCTAAGATTGTACTATCAATACATTAGGGTTGAGGTTCAAGATTTATTTGAAAAATATTTGAACATTTAATATATATATTAAACCCATTTTTTTAAAGAATTTGGCAATTGTATATTAGATATAGAATCAAATACTTTCTACAAAATCAAAAAGAGATTTACAAGTTTTATTTAATAATATCAAGCTATAAAATCTTTGAAAATTAACAATTTATCTACTAAAGATAAACAACTATAGAAAGAATTCTTTCAAATAGCTTTACTTAGATGATACTATAACTTACATTGTAGCATTGCACTCTTTAATTTATTAAATTTTATTCAATTTGCAATATATTTCTATAATATAGAAATATATCAAAATTTATTTATTTGAAAACTATTTTAAATAAAATTTCAAGATAATATACCCAATATTTATTTAGTTCAAACTTTATTAGAAAAAATATTCAAATATTTAAAACATATATAAGAATTATCTTTTTAAAAAATTTGGTTGTACTTTCTATGTAATATGTTATGCTCAAAGATCTCTTATTCTATTACTGATGCATGTCTTTCTTTTAAGATAAAGAAAAAAGCGCAATCTGGTATCAACTTTTGGCAAGATATTTAACAATCAACAGCTGTCAATAATGCTTCATTAGAACACCTTGATGTTTTTGGTGCATCGGTAAGCATTGAGTTGGGATAAATTTTGCAAATTAAAAAGAGATTTTACAAGTTTTTACTTAAATTAATATCAAGCTATAGAATTAACAAAATCAACCAATATAAGAAATAATAGAAAAATTCTTTCAAATAGCTTTACTTAGACAATATCATAACTCACATTGTAGCATTGCACACTTTGATTTATAAAATTTTATTCCACTTGCAACATATTTCTATAATATAAAATATATTAAAATTTATTTATTTTGACAACTATTTCTGATTCAATTTATTTATTTTGATACTATTTTTGATAGAATCATTAAGTTTAAGTGTTGTAGTTACAGTTAAAGATACACAATAAGATATTTAGCATAAAAATAATATAGTTTAGGAATTATAGTTGAACCTTCCCAAACTGGTATACATAGTAGACAAGTTTTATATTAGTATTAAAAAGTTATTGGATTTGAAATTATTATATCCTATTAGATTCATATAACTGAAACAGACTTGGTGGATTAATTTTTTATTAGATTTGACAGATTATTAGTTTTGATATGATCAGTTTTGTGAGGTTTAACTGTATTACTAAAATTTTATTTTTTAGATACTTATATCAATATAAATATATTTATTTTAGAGCTTCGATCCTATTTTTAAAAAGCAATTCGGATTAGATTCAGATTCTCTTTCATGTATCCAGTTTAATCCGATTTATAATCCAAATTAGTAAATTTGAATTTAATCCATAACGATTTCAATACTATGCATGTACACTATTACTATGTTCTGTTTTATTATTAACTAGCACCCTTTTCATAATTTCACCTTATTTAAAGATAAAATTAACCATGACACAAAACATATTTAGATTCATGCTAAATAAAGCTTTCAATATTCAATATCTACTATTAATCTTGAGGTTTTTTTATTCTAATGTAGCTTTTGCTTTTGTTATCGTAATCTTGAAGTATTTCTTGTTGTATTATATTATATGTTGTTAGTGGTAAACCGAAATCCCATGATGATCGTATTTATATCTGCTGGCAGAAATGTGACCCATGTAGGGATACTGTGGATCTATGATAGCATAATATGCACATAATTCAGATTTTACCACAGAAGCATATGCGACAGCCAAAGCATAATCTGTGCATAAATGGCAGGAATTAAAGATTGAGTAATATCGGGTTTATCAATTTCTCTACCAGTTCCTATTGGATGCAGCATTTGATTGTACGAAACAAAAATTTCATAAATTATCAGATGTGACATTCCAAAATTTTAGATAGCTGGTCAGATTTTATTTTTTTTTAATCTACTATAAATTAATATGCTTATGTTCATACCCAGAAAATTTTAGATTTTTTTCAGTTCTATTGGGTAATTCCAGAAAATTAAGGCCACTATCAGGTGACACCAGAGAAAAATTAAATAGCAAAAATGGAATAATTGGCATGATTGAAATTTTAAAAAAAGGTCATCGGGTTATGCAAAATGAAAAATTAACTTTGCGTGGCCTTATACTAAAATTTTGCAGTGAATTTTTTTGTTTAGCACAAAAGTTAGTTTTGTAAATACGACTTTTTTCGTAATTTATATTACACAGATTTTATGGTTTTATTGGTAAGTTACTAATAGGGGTTCAGTACTTACAATAACGATAACAATAAAAATTTATAATGATAAATTTCGCATATTTTAATCTGATCTGCATAATTTGTAGCATAATTTTAAAAATTTTATTGTATAATTCGCATAATTTGAAGTGTAAAGCAGGCAGAATTTGGGGTTTGTTGCAGCTAAAAATTAGGATTCCTAGACCCTTGTAGACTGAAATTCTGTAACACACGTGATTCATATGACTGTGCCGAGACAGTTACGTTTTTTTAAAAAAAAATTTTTTTAAAAATCGGAAGGAGGATACAAGACCTGATTCTGGCCCTGATACTCTGCAAGACCATGTAAGAATTGTGAAAAAACTTATCACCAAGCCTCCACGATTCCATTAAAGAAAAAGAGAACTATTATTGCAAGATCTGATCACCCTGATAGTGCTAAACTAAAATGAAATAGTTAATAAATTAACAAAATTTGATTTACAATCAGAATGATAATGCATAAACTGGTTGCATTTGAGGCTTTGTTAATTATCAGAACAGCCTCCCAAAGTTAAACATGAGAAATCGATTGTTGTGATGAGGTTGATCAAGGAAAAATTCAATCTTGTTCTTTTTGTTTTTGTTTCTATATACTTTTTTTTATAAATAGTATTAGTTTGAACCAGAGTTTAAAATTGGCATGTACACGATACACATGTGCACATATATATTTTTAAGTGCATAAAATTTTAACAAGCTAAGTGCACAAATGTGCATCTAAAATTTTATAAAAATAATGCACAAAAAGTTATGCGCAACAAAAATTTTAAATTTTTATGCACAAAAAATTATATGCATATAAGAACTTTAAATTTCAATGCACAAAATATATTAATAATATATATTAATGATATTAGTTATAATGATAATAATTTGTAATTTGCAAATCTACTACTTTTCTAATTTAAGCAATTACTATTACTATAAATAATACAGTAATATATGAATAATCGATAGTAAATGTTTAAAAGTAGACAGAAATAAATTAGGTAGCTGTGTGGCATAGTCACACTAAAACCAGGAACATACTAAGTATGATATTACAGATCATTTTATTTTAATTATTGGAGTTGATGCTGAATTGAGGTCATTATAAAATAAGTATGATCATATAAATTCTAGTTTGGTAGGAATAATGATTTTTTTTTATTAATTCATTTAAGGGTAGGGTATTTTGTTTAATTAGCTATTATGTAAATAAACGGCACTCATGATAGTCTCATTATCTACATTTATGCACGATAAAAATAGAATGATTTTGTGTTAACTAATCTAAATCAAATATAATTGGTTAATTTTATATAATTTAAAATTCGACAAATTCGACAAGTTTATCATTATACATACATACTAAACGTAATGCCACCTTGAATACTGTCTATATTCACTACTTTATTAATATTTAAGTAATCAAAATACTTCTAAAGGTTGATATTATTGTAATTTTTTATATTAATTTCGAGGATCAAGTTAAAGAAAAGGATATTTAATAAAATTGTTAGTTACTTCATTAATTTAAATATATCTTTTACGCTATTTTAGATAAATTGATATACAAATTATCGAAAATAATAGTAATTGGACTATCAAGCTATACTGAATTGTAATTTATATTAAGCTTCATGATATTAGTAAGATGATATAAGGTAACAAAATTATGTATACAGAATATTGTCTACTTTTGGATTTTATAATTGAATATTCTGTATTTGTATTAAAAGACTTTGGTACAAAATATTATAATAAAATGCCACCAATAGTATAATAGAAGTTTTTATTGATGAGTGGATTCTGTTTGTTGTTCAGAGTTTGCAAATATAAAAAATTTCAATTTTATAGATTTTAAAATTTGAAAGCAATTATTAATTATTACCTTTTTTTATTTGGTTTTGATAATATTTTCCATTCTTTGCTCGTAGCCAAGTTGATCGCATTTGAGGAAATTCTAATAATTTCATATACAAGTACTAAAGTTGTTAATCCTGAATGAATTGGCTTTAATATTACATTCTGCTGTATAAGACCTTCTAGAACTAGTTGATCGTAAAAGTGTAAACAAGAATGTTTAGAGGTTATAGGACTTTTTTTGTTTTTTTTCCATATTCATCAAGAGTTGATAATCCTTTAGAACTAAATACCTTGTTTTTTGCAGTTATAAAAACATCGACAACTATATCTCTGTTAATATATTTTAAGGTAGATTCCTGAGAATGACGACTTTTTAAAAGTTGATCCACAATCCGTAATATACGTAATACTTCTTCTTGTACATTATACTATATAGCACAGTCATTGATTCACCACTTACAATTATTACATTTTTGGCATTCAGGAATAGAACTGTCATTAGGCCAATGATAATTATTATATATTAGCTGCTGTCGGCAATGATAATCATTTTCACATTTTGTCACAATTTCTAATATTTTGTGTGTTCCTTCTGCCAAATATTGCTGTTGCCGTTCAATTGATGAATCAATGACTTGCTCTTCGTAAGTTATACTATTTAAAGATTCATAAGAACTCTTTAATTTGTTATGGTAAAACATCTGTTTAAACTTACTTTGTTCTTCCACCTGTTAATATATATAGCAAGTTTCAAATATCAGCCCGGGAAAAAAATAAAATACTTTTTGATTCTTCACCATCTCGAGCAGCACATCCAATTTCTTGAACGAAGTTATCCAGTGACATTGAGAAAGTGGTATGTATTACAAGCCAAATATTTGCAATATTATGCCCATCCCAAAAGCATTTGTAGCACACATAATTCTAACAGATCCATTTTTCCACCCATCCAAATTCACATTCTTCGTTATATCATCTAAGGATCCATGATATTTTCCTATGATTGATGTGCCTAACATGATGCCAAATAAGTAGCTATTTCATTACAATATGCAATTGTAGCACTATAAATAATTATGTGGCCTGAGGTAATTTTATTTAAACTTTCACATATTTTTTCAAAAAGTTTTTCTAATTTACTTGGTTTTGGTATCACTTCTAGTACTATTTCTGGTCAATGTAGAGAACTGTTTCGAATTATATTAAAATCAAACCGATTTAAACTTGTCATTATTTTTTGAGCGATTATTTGACTACAGGTTGCTGTTAAAAGCAAAACAAGTACATTTGGAAAATCTGATTTCAATCTTCCAAGTTGATTCCATGCATTTCTAATAATTTTATAATCATTAGTTTGAGTTTTAATATATAGGTTTTTATATTTCTTACCTAAACTTTTCAAATCCAACTATGCAGTGCGCCTCATCTATTACAAATTGAATTTTATATGATATTGAGAGATTTTGTAACATTGATCTCAACTTTATATTTTCAATATATTTTTCTCCCATTATTAATAATATTTTAATCATTTTTGCAGATAATTCACCAAAAATTTGGGATTGAATATTAGGTGGTTGCAAAGATGATGCATATAAAACTGCGGTTGGAATTTTCATATTAATTAATTCTCTCTGGTAAGATTTTTTTATTAAATTTGTTGTATAAATAATTACTCATGTGTATAGTAAATAATACAAACAATTGATCTTCCATTAATGATTTTAGGGGACTAAATATTACTGTTAATCCTTCAAATAAGATACTTGCTACTGCATATATTAGAGTTTTTCCACTACCTTTCTTCATAATACTTAGTGTATCTTTTTGGAAAAGAAATGATTTAATACTTTCTTTTTGTTGATCGCGATAATTTTGAAATCCAAAAACCTCAGGTAAAATAGTATCAAGTGGATTAGTTTTGATTGATGAACTTTTATCTAGCAATGCTTCGCTAAGATTTGAATGATAAAGTTCATTAGGAATTTGAGATAAAAGATCATTTTTAAAATAAAAGCCACAAAGAACGCATAATCCATTTGGAAATCTTTTTGGAAATGAATAACACCCTTCACATTTAATAAGAGTTGTCCAGTTTGGAATTAAATAAGCAAATGACAGTTTGAATTGGTGAATTTTTATTTGATCTTTTATGTGTTTTCCGTATGGTACTAAATTCTAATTAAAGTAATTTAAATT
Source organism: Gigaspora rosea (assembly GCA_003550325.1). Taxonomy (NCBI): domain Eukaryota; kingdom Fungi; phylum Glomeromycota; class Glomeromycetes; order Diversisporales; family Gigasporaceae; genus Gigaspora; species Gigaspora rosea. The sequence goes on from QKWP01000435.1 coordinate 78,920, forward strand.
ATTAGAACTATGAAAGTATTTACATTACAATAATTATTTAAGTTAAATACTTGGCTATAATCAAATCCTCGAAGTTCATTTTTTTGTGCTATTATTTTTTCTGCACGTTTTTGATTGCGTTGTTTGATTTGATTTATATTAACCTGACATTTTTCTTCACGTTGTTTATAAATTTTTCTGATGTTAATTAGATCTTGTTCAGAAAACTCTTGAAAATTACCAGTCTGATGAGTAATTTTAAGTACTTCTATTAAGCCATAATTGTTATGCAAAACAGCTAATGCATGTCTTGCAGAATATGATTTTGGATAATCAGTTTTTTTGTCAGTATAGTTTAATTTAATACGATTAACAGCTTCATTCTGACTAGTACATATTGTTGTAATTAAATTTTGTCCAGGGGGAAGTTTCATAATTTGAGTTAAAAATTTTACTAATCATCATATTCATTTTTAGAAACCATCTTCAAATTAGGTTCTTTCAAAATAAGATCAGGGTTTTCAACGTGCCAATATACACCATTCCAACAATTTGAATAATTATTTTGAAGATGTTATACAACATCTTTGGTTTGCATTTCTCACAAGTCTTCATCAGTTGGTGGTGATGTTTGATGATTTTTGACTTGTAATGCAGCATCGTAAACACATCGATTAAAAAAATCCATTATGGGAGTTTCAAGCCATCTCCATTTATTATTTTTTGCTATAAAAAGGTAAATATAATTTATATTCAAATATTATAAGCTCTATTAATTAGCTAAAAATCCTACCAATCTTTGTTCTAATTAATTTAGCTTTATGTTTTAAGTCTGCACATATCTTATACACTATTCGTTGCTCTCCTAAAGTTTTGTTACTATTCAAATCTCCATCGATTCCAATTTCTAATAACATTTGAAACTTCTCAAGAGTTGGTGTAATATTATTTATTATTGCCTTTAATGCTTCATGTTCCATCTGTTGTGAACTATGATTATAATTGCCTTCACTAACAATAATAGTTTTGTTATTTTTGTTTTGATAAGTGCATGGTTTTTCAACAACATAATATCCATCTATTGGTTTGTGTGCAAAACCTATTGACAAAAACCAATCGATTAAAATATTAATTTAATTATAATATATATAATTTATTAATTACCTTCTAAGTTTTCATTGTAGATAAATTCGCCACTTCCTTGAGGTGCATTTCAAACATAACTCCATCCAAAATCAAATCCCACTTCAAGAGTAAAATTATTTTGACTACGTTGATTAGTTAAAGCATTATGCAATGCTTTTTGAGCACTTTCATTTGCCAATATTTTAAGCTGTTCAAAAAACTCTTCTTGTTTTTTAAAATATTGTGATTGTCCACTTTGTCGTGTAATTCCACATAATGCTAATATTGTACGTAATTCTTCTCGATTTACACCACCAACTAGACCAGCACCAGCAATTGCTTTTGAAAAATCTACTTTTGGTGATTCATTAGAGTGCACAATACTTGTATTACAGATACGACATTTGAGAGTAATTTTAACAGAAAGTCCAGTAGTTCTAATTTTGTAACTATACGTACTAATTCCAATTTTTTTACATTTTGAGCATGGTTGGTTAATAAGTAAGTTAAGATAAACTTCAGTGCTAATCATTATCGTTGATCCTAATTTTCCTCTTTTAATAAGTTTATTAATAATTTCTTGAGAGGTCGAATTAGAATTATCTGAGAGTTCATTTTCACTTTCATCTTCATATTCACTTTCTGATTCACTACTATATATATAATGATAATGTTTATTAGGATTTTTAATATTAAAATAATTATAAATTTTAAATTAGTTAACCTTGAATCAGTTTGATTAGCCAATTTTTGTTTTAATGTCGTAATAGTATCATAAGAACGTCAAAGTCGTTTTTGTACATTTTTAAGATTATTTTTAGCAGTTTTTAATTGAAGCCCTAAACCCTGAACAGCGATTGGATTTATATTTTCCATTCATCTTTATATATTACAATTCCTTGGTGAATAGATTTTGGATTGTTTAATTCATTTGAAAGTTCAATAGCTTTGCATTCTGCATTATAAAAAGTTAAATTGTCTTGGAATATATTGGAAAATCGGTTTGCTATATATCCTCTAAGCCATTTTACATTATTACCACATGTAAAACCTAAAATAAAAGGCATTGATAATGTTCCTTTGTATTCGATAACTGGATTAGTTTGCAAATATTCACGCAAACTTGATAAACTATCAGGTAATGATTTGGAAATAATTGGATTTTCAAACTTATAATCGGTCCCAAAATCAATCTATTCATAAAGAATACAGTTTTCATCGTTATTATGGTCAAGTTTTAATTTAAAAAAATGTTCACCAAGACATGTAAATATACAATATCCTGGTATAAGAGGAACATAAACCTTCTCATTAAAATTGGCTTGTATATCTGGTATTTTTAATAATTGATATATAGAACTTCGATTGCTCAAGTTTTCATGACCAGGAAGAATTTTCATAAATTTTGAATCTTCACGAACAAAAACAGATTGATTATTATATAAATATTTAATTCTATTTGGATTTGTAGAAAGAAGATTTTGTGAATAGTTGAGGTTCGTCTATATATTTTAAAATATTATTAGTTAATAGCAGATCTAAAAATAGCTACTATATAATAATAGATTACTACAGGTTCGCTCAAAGAGGTTATAAGCAAACTATATAAAAATGCAACTTACCATAGTTTGTATTTATAATAAAAGTTGTAAAAAACACTTCAAAAAAATATTATTAAGCTTTATAAAGGTAAAACAGCCTATTACAAGTATTATATGGAACAATGCGAACTTTTTTACATGAACGCGTATTTTTTGTCTTTTTATTATGTTATATAACAACTAACAAATAAGTATAAGGAATAAAATATTATACATATTAAGATATACAGAGGCTTCGCACGAATCAAGACTACTATTTTTTTCTAACTTTATATAACTAACTAAAAAAAGTTTAATTAGGCTCGCGATTTATAAATTATAAAAATCATGCGTTTGCCATGATTTACATTATGCATAATATGTGTAATATTGTATAAAAATACCCTACCCTTAAGAAGTCTCAAAAATGTAGTAATAATCTATAACAAACCATTACAATAATATAATCATAGAATATTTGCACACAACAATCAAAATAAATATCCAAATAGGTAAGAGTCAAATTTTTGCCAAGGACCTTCACTAATGTATTTAAACCTTCAAAACCAATTTGATTCTATTAAGATTTAAATGAGTTAAAAAGGTATTTTTACAAAGCAAATCAGCTAATATTTTTGCACCTTTATCAGAAATTATATTGCTACTAAGATTTAAAGAAGTAATTGTAGTATTTTTACAAAGTGAACTTGAAATAGATTTTACTCCTTCAATATTAATATAATTAAAGAGTGAATTCACACTTCACGGTAGCAAATATTATGAGAACATGTGTGATAAAAATATATGAGCATAAAAAAATTTTTTTTACATGTACACATGTGCAACAGTTTGGTTGTTTGTGCACTCAAAACCTTTTCAATTCATGCACGCTGTGCATATAGTTTTAGATCTGAATTTTAAACACTGGTTTGGACCTGTATAAAAGATGTATTATTGATTTGTCATGTAATAAAGATAAACTGGTCTTGGTTTCTTTGTCCTTTGTTTAATAAAAGAACTGTTTCGTGAATTCACCAATACCTGATACATCATAGCCTCGCCAAATCATTACACCTTTCATTATGTGGGAGTTTTGTTGGTCTTGGTGTTTGGTGGTTGTTTGTCCTGTAATACCAGCCCAAATTTTCACGTATAAATAGCACAAACTCATAAACTCTACTCAAACTTTACATGCACAAGTACTATTCGATTAAAAAAACTCTTTCTGTTAATCACTTGTACACAAAATTTTCAAAATTAATTATTTAAAAAATCCTTATAACTTTATAATTTATTAAGTTAACCTGGCTTCTACTTTTAAACAAACTTGTTCTACTCTTAAAAATATATATAATATTAAAATTTTATTGCAAAATTCCTTAAACTTATTAAGCAAAGGCCCTTTGGCCTAAAATTGTATTTTTTTTGAAATACATTTAAAACGGCCTTTTTAATCTATTTTGCAAACTAAGAGAAAGTTAAAAAGCATACTTTTCTCATCACAACAAGCTATATTTCAAGTTTGTAGTCCTAAAACTGACTNCTATACTTTTTTTTTTATTTTTATTTTTTTTTATTTGGTCTTTTTTAACTCTACTACAAAAATACCCCTATAGGCGTTTATTGTGTAACATAAAATCGTGCTACCCACATTTTTAATAACCTGAAATTAATTGGTTTTCAATTAATTAAACAAATTATTAATTAATTTTACACAAAGCAAATATTTACCCCTTTTGTAACCTTTTAATTTATACAAAGCACATTACCTAAATTATACAACCTTGCATATTTTGTGTAACACATAACTTGTATAACACATGACTTGTATATCACGTGATATAAATAGCACGTGACTTGTGTAACATATACTTGCCTAGTTGGTATTACATTACACAAAGCATCTTATACCTCTTTGTGAAGCTCTTAATAATCCCTACCTTATTATTCTATTTATTAAATTTATCCTTTGCTCTGATAACCCTAAATATATATTATTTTACTCTATTTATCTAAATCTGATAACTATACTACTTTGTTTTTATATTTATCAAATCTACTTTACAATTTGATATCCTCAAAGTGCCTACACTTACTGGTGAAGAACCTGATGCCTATAATATTGACTACTTTTATCCTAAATACAAAGATTGTTTTGGAGTATTCATCAAAGAAACAGATACTGCAATACTTAAAGTAATGCTATCTGCTTTCAATCCTCCTAATTGTGAAACCAAAATTAAAAATACCTACTATTACTTTACAGTACCAACTCAACCAACAATTAGTACTTGTATTTGTAAAAAATACCATATTAGCTTCATCTCCCAATATTATCGAATTCCTACTGAATTTACTACTAAAACAGTTTCTCAAGAACCAATTCCTATGGATACATCCCCAACTGTCAATATTGCTAAAAGATTTAGCAAAATTACAGATACTGTTTCCAAATCACCTATTAAACAATCTACAACTCAAAACCTTGACCTTACAAATGCACAACCAAGATTGCTATTTCAAACTTATCATAAAAATCCAACTCCTACAGCTATTACCCCTCACTCTCAACATTTTCATACTTGTTTTTTATGCAATGCTAAAGATATCACCTGTGTTAAAATATTCTCAAATAAACAACATGCACCAGACTATACTAGTGTTCCTATGAACCTGAACTGAACTGAACTTAGGTCAAGTTCAGGTTCAGGTTCAGGTTCAGGTTCAGTATTGAACTTCTAGAGCAGGTTCAGGCTCAGTTCAGGTTCAGTTCATAAGTTCATGAACATGTTCAGGTTCAGTCTGGTGTTCATAAGAACTAGCAATTCTAGGTTTGGGTCTGGGTCTGGTCTGGTCCAAACCAGACTCAAATTCTAAATTTTATTATTAAAACTTTATACTAAACTCAAACTCAGTTATAAGTTTGGTCGGGCTAGTCCAAATTTTGCAAACTAGTTTGAATCTAAATAAAAATATATGTATTTTTTGATACTAAACAAGATTACTTAGAGTGAGAAGTATAAATCAGTTAGTAAAATTTAGAGAATCATAGAAATTTGTATATTTTTATTAATAAAATTATACAAATTTCTATGATTCTTTAAATTTTACTAATTGATCGTAACTTCTTGATCTAAGTAAACTTGTTTAG
>QKWP01000435.1:86304-98744 GCA_003550325.1 Gigaspora rosea
TTAAAAAACTCGCACAAAGAGGCAAACAAATAAAAGTTAAAAAACAACAACAACAGCAACAAAAGCAACAACAACAACAACCTCCTAATAAAGAACAACAGATACCTCTTAATAAAAATTCATATACTAGCAATACTTCCAATACTCATACCAAATCTAACCCAACCTTTGATTGGCTTGCAAATTTTCCAATTACTGAAGATATGAAGCCCAACAAAAAGCTTCAAACACATACTTCCTCTTTACTATATAACTTTCTTAAAACACATCTTCACAACTTTTATCCTGGTAGTATAATTAAGGAAGGAACAAAAAACAGCAGACCTCTTAAAGCTAGTTTTTATTATATAATCAGAATAATGGCAGAAGAAAGCCCTGATTTCCTTACTAGTTATATATACCAAAAAAACCCAGCTATAGACAAAAATACCAAAATATCTTTCGATATTTGTGAAAAAACTCTTAAACTTCTTATTCATAAATTTACAACAATTCTTTTTAAAAAACTTAACTATATTGAAATTTTTTGCATCTCCAGCAACAATTCCTCCTTACAAACCAGAAAACAGACTCCAATTTTGTCTAAACTTAGCAAGAATGCATTTTTACTTATCAGATAACTACCAGGCAATTAACTATAGTAAATTTGCTGAGGATCTAAGCCTTCGGCCCAAAATATACAAACTTTATTCATCTACAATTTCTACAGACAAAACAGAAAAGTATCTTACTATTAAACATGATAACAAATTCAATATTCAACTCCTTTTTAACATTCCTAAATCCTTATTTCTAGAAAAATTTTCTATTCCTTCACTAAACAACTCTCTTGACCATTTTAAAGAATGGTTTGAACAATTTTTTCTCATTTATAACTGCCAATTCACCAATTCATTGGATAAGGAACAAACTTATTATACATTAAAATTACATTAAATTAAAAAGAAAAAAATTTGACTGACTGATCGAAGTTTTCAGATCCCATGTAATACAAACTGAAAAACCAACTTCATGTGGCCTAATATTAGATGTGAACATTATTTTATAATTTACAGTAAATTAAAAAAAAATAAATAAAAATCTGATAACTGACCGAAGTTTTCAGATCCCTGTAATGCAAACAAAAAATCAACTTTTGCATGGTTTGATATTAGATGTGAACATTATTTTATTAATTTACAGTAAATTAAAAAAAAAAAATAAAAAAAAGTAAACATTGCACAAAAAAAAAGAAACCAATTGACCAAAGTTTAATTAATTCACAGTAAATTTAAAAAAAAATCTGACCTACTAAGGCCGTTCGAAGTTGATTCTTTGGTTAACATCACTTTTCCAGGACTTATAGGAGGGGGGAGGGGGTAAAATGAAACGAACATATGAAACGAACATATAAAAATGAAGCAATTTCATTGGTTAATGTAAATCTAATGACTGGTGAGAGCAGTGTCTGAAATTTAATTTTTAAATTAGTTGCGAGCTGCAACTAAATATAAAAAAATAGTTGCAGATTATAAGAATTTATAAAAATTTAGTTGCGCATATAAGCATTTACTCAAAATTTATAAGTAAACTTTGCAAATTTATGTGTGGAATTTGCACATGCACTTCAGATTTTGGTTGCGGAAATTTAAAATTTGTTGCAGTCCGCAGACTCCGCAACCCAATTTCAGACACTAGGTGAGAGTCATTCAGCATTTTGATTGGCTGTTCATTTTCGGGAGAGGGGGTGACTTCAGCTATAGGGTGATGTTAACTGAAAAATTAACTTCAAACGGCCTTAACATTACATTCCTCTTATAAAACAAAGGAGCAAAAATAAATAAATATCGGTATATAATTAATTATTATAAAAAGTATTTTATCCGATAAAAAGAACTTCGTACGTATGTACAATTTTTACAGGCAAAATTCTCGTGATCTAGTGATCAGATCTGCATTATTTTAAAGTATGCAGCAATCACAAATTGGAATTTTGGGGTTTCCAAATTCCTATTGGTCGAGCAAATTTTGTCCCGAATGATTCAGTAAAAGCTAAAAGTTTATTAAAATATTTCTTCTCATTAATACTAGTTTTCTAGCTCTTCACAATCGAACAAAAAGCACTTCGGAAGCTCTTTATTCAGCGGTTTTTTGTTAAATCGTTTTATTGCAAACTGAAATAAACATATATGAGAGGACAGCAAATAGAAATTAAAATTTTAGCTTTATTATTTATTATTTATTTATTTATTTATTTATTTTTTAAGTTTTTATTTTTTTAATTCGTTTTTTATTATTATTTATTATTTATTTATTTATTTTTTAAGTTTTTATTTTTTTTTAATTCATTTTTTATTTTTAAATTATTTTATTTTAACCACGAAATAACGCACAGAGTAATTTCAAGTTTCAGCCTGAATTAATCTTAATTTAGGCTGAAATTCGAAACCACACCTATCGCGTTATGCAGTATTTATTTTTTTAATTTTTACTGAGGAACATCAAAGAGGAAGAGGAGGGGTAATGTTAACCGAAAGCTTAACTTCAAATGGCCTTAGATAGGTTTTAGGTAGTAATATAATAAGCAAAATTGCCTAAAATCATCAAATTTTTAATTTGATTGGTCAAGTATCACGAGATTCTGCTTCGCTTTAGACGGCCCCCATATATAGAGCTAAGTACATACGTTCATATATATGTCAGCTACTAGTAATATCATGCACGAAGTAATAAATTGAATTTATTTGATTTCTAAATAATGATAATATTTCATTATTTTTATTTTTTTTTCATATGTTCATTTTGCCCGGGGGCCGGGAACCATTGGGGAATGATAACCAAAAAATTAACTTCAAACGCCTAAATATAAAAATTAAAAAATTTTTTTATCATTCAGTATCACGCGCATTTTATATATCATGTGCATGAATGTGCATTCATGCGCATTTTATTATAAAATGCGCATTTTTCCCATCTCTAGTGAAATTGGTTTTATTTGTTTATTGTAATACAAGTATTGTGGGGTGCTGTTGGCACTGCGGAGTGATGGTAGATCACGTAATCGAAAAGTGAAGCAGCCACACGACCAACGCTGCCACTGACATGCACCGATCGGCAAGCAAGAGCTAACCTTGGAAAAGAAAGTAATTGAAGATTGAAATTTATATGAAAATGCACAACAGCATATGTCAACGAAGCAAACAATCTAAGCCTCAAGGAAAATGGAAGGTGTATTTAAACTAGGAAACGGAGCATTGGTCCAGTAGTGTTCGAGAACCCAATTAACAAAGATTCGACCCACTCTCCCACCCAAAAAAAAAAAAAAAGAACAGCACGTGATTCTACCATCTCTGCCTGCGCATGCTTTAATTTCTCAACCAGTACTACACTCACAGCCGGCTTGCTTTCAGTGAGCGGGAAACCACCGGCTAATCAATCTGCGGTGACTCCCAGCACAATGTGTTGCAATTTCTCAGGATGTCATTGCCATTCTGACCAGTCTCAGTCAATTACTCACTTCATGATCATGTACAAATTGCCATTTAATCGTTTAAATAAAAATTACCTCCGGCCTAAATAGTTGCCGGCATAGTCCAAAAAAAAAAAAATTTTTTTTGAGAAGTGTAATGCAATGCTTTTCGAAGATACAAAGTTCCCATAACGAACGAAACTCGATTTTTTAAAATTCTGCTACAGAACTCACTATTCCAGTAATGACGAAAAGGTAAATTATGAATTATGTAATTTCTGTCATGAATTACCATAAAAAAATTCTACTCAACGGATAATACGTTTTGAGTTTGATTATATCATTGTGGTTTCTATCATGAAAAATTCTCATATAAAACTTTCACGCTATTCTAAAAATACAATACAGTTTAGAGTTGAGTTAGTTTGCGATGGATTATTATGGTTTCTATCATGTATTGCTATTACAAACCTTACTATTCTGGCGATACACAGTAAGTGACTGACTAACTTATTTTATTAACGTTATCCACATCTCAGTTAATCCAATTTCAAAAGATACAAAGTGCCCATAACGAATGAAACTCGATTTTTTAAATTCTGCTATTGAACTCACTATTCCAGTAACACGAAAAGGTGAATTATTTTATATTAGAATTACTGTAATTTCTATCGTGAATTACTATAAAAAATTCTGTTACAAACCTACTTGACGGATAATACATTTTAAGGTTGAGTTAGATATTAATAAAAATTCAATCGACTTTGCCATTTTTGATTTGCTATATCTAAAATCGTGGGAAAATTTATCGATTATGACGATTAAAATCTACGACTATGATCATTGCATCATTTATTCGTAATTGATCACGAACACATACCTTAAAAGTTAAAATTCATTTACACACTCATACTTATCAAGCAAGCAATTAAAACATAATACGATATGACATAAGGGCTATTAACGCTAATGAATTTCTCATGCCCTATAAGAAAAATGGTGCGGGTTCGCACGGGAAAACAGTATAGGCACGTGGTCGAGTGGCACGTGCTGTGGGCCGGGTTTGCACGTGCATTGTTTAAGCCAATTTAACATAATAAGTCATTTGGCACGGAGCTGATGGCACGTGAATGGACCGGGTAAGTAAACATAAATTTATGGTCCACTTTCCAATAGAAATTTTATTAGAAGAGGACCTGATAATAGTTGGAGTATGTATATATCTGGAAACTAAGATAGCTGCAAATGTGTAAAATCTTGCAAGGAATTTTTTCCTTAAGATATCCAGAGAGGCTTACTTGCGAGTTTTTGAGATATTGCAATTTTTTTAAAAAAAAATCGGTTGTGATCCTTCGCTCTTATTGTACTCCCGAGTAGGGATACCGCGGATCTGCGATAGCATAATATGCGCATAATTCAGATTTTACCGCAGAGCATATGCGACAGCATATTCGCATATCAAGATGAATTTCGCATAATTAATAAAGCATAATCTGCGCATAAAATGGCCGGAATTAAAGATCGAGTAATATCGGGTTTATTAATTTCCCTATTGGACGCAGCATTGATTGTCGAAACATAAATCATCAGATTTGAAATTTCAAAAAATGGTCGAATGTTAAGTAATAAAACATACAGTTAAAATAGCATAAAAAGTTAACAAGAAACATATATTGGGCCACACAAATTTAATTTTTCGTTTTGCATAACATGATCCAAAATTTCAGTCGGTGGGTCGGATTTTTATATATATATATATTTTTTTTTTTTTTAATCTACTGTAAATTAATATGCACATGTTCACACCCAGAAAATTTTAGATTTTTTTTTCAGTTCTATCTGTAATTCCAGAAAATTAAGGCCACCATCGGGTGACACCGGAGAAAAAATTAAATAGCAAAAATGGAATAATTGCACAATTGAAATTTTAAAAAAAGGTCGGCGGGTTATAAAAATTAACTTTGCGTGGTCTTATACTAAAATTTTGCAGGGAATTTTTTTGTTTGGCGCAAAAGACAGTTTTGTAAACACGATTCTTTTCGTAATTTTATATTACACAGATTTTGTGGTCTTATTGGTTTTGTTGGTAAGTTATTGATGGGGTTCAGTACTTACAATAACGATAACGATAAAAATTTATAACGATAAATTTCGCATATTTCTATCTGATCCGCATAATCTGTAGCAAAATTTTAAAAAATTTATCGCATAATTCGCATAATTCGAAGTATAAAGCAGAATTTGGGGTTTGTCGCAGCAGAAAATTAGGATCCCTAACTCCGAGAAACGAGCCAACACGTGTCACTTTTAACACATGCCATTCCGTGAAATGAAAACGCGCCATCACGTACAATGTGCATATTGTGAAGTTCCGATTTGCAGGGGTTTACTATTATAATCACTTACTACCCCTGTGGTTACCTAAAACACTATTTAATACCGGTCAAGACTTCTAAACCTTGAACTGGCAGGCAGAAAGAGGCGTGGAAAGACTTGGTCCGGGTCTCAAGGTTCGGAAAGTCTTGTTGCAGATAGGTTGGATTTGAGATAAGTATATCGGATTTAATACTTATTGTTGTTCTTGCTTTTGGTTATCTTGTTCCTTTACTAATCTTCGGGGTCTCTCTTTTCTTGTAGCTTAGGGGATTCTAAAGCCGAATTTCAATCGTGGATTCTTGTAACGATCGTCACGTGGAGTCGCAAGAATCGGGGATAAATCAGCTCGATTTCGGAGATCGACGGTCGGTTGACAATTCGGGTCACGAGGTCGTTATTGTTCGATAAATACGGAAATCAAGGCGGCAATCAGTACGTAATTTATTATTATAAATACAAGAAATCGACTATTAATCTCTTTCTTATTTCTTATTTTATTATTTGTATTTTTAGCTTTGTGACAAGTGTCACGGGGACAAGAAGACTATTACGAGGGATTGATTTTTCAAGAATAATGGATTTTCTTATGGGGCAAAGTAAGTATAGTTTTTATTTAATAAACGAAAATGGTATAAAAGGGAATACGAAGTTCTTTAGCTAACACTTCTACTCTAATTTCGAAGGTTACTAAGCTAACTAAGACTACTTGGAACTGTTCGAAACTTAAACTGAACTGAACTATCCTTCCCTTCAGTGGACTTACGGCCCTTATATACTTTTTTGTTACAGACTAAAAATCAATTCGATGGATTCAATCGAGTCTATGGACTCTTTCGACTCTATCGAGTCTTTCGACTCCATTGAGTCTTTCGACTCCATTGAGTCCATCGAGTCACGGCCTTACTATAAATGGTAACGCTACAATGTAATATTTAAAAATAGAAAACATACATATATATAGAAATAAAAAAATAAAGATAGACATCGAGCACAGCCTCAACTTCCGGGTACATAAGTCAGATTTGCCCTTCACAATATGCGTGCCATCTGATTAGGGTGTCCAGGATTATGATCCGTTGAATGCCAATTATGCATCCGGTAAATTGCAAATTATGCGAATTATGCGAACTTTGAGTTATTAGCCAATAAAATCTCAAAAAGAACAACAAGTCATGTGATTACAGTCACTAGTTTATTCATTTAACCAATCAATTTTTGTTTACATGCTGCATGAAAGTGAGTGGATTATGAGTAAAAATCGCAAATTATGAACATATTATGCCGGATCATGATCCTGGACACCCTACATCTGATGTGTGCATTCCGTGTGGAGTGATATAACGTGCCACCCACTACCGTAGTGCTCGTGTCGTGTCATTTTTAACCGTGCCATTCCGTAAAACGTGCATATGCGTGCCACATGATCCGTATTATCCCGTGCATATACACTGTTTTCCCGTGCCATACCCAGAACCACTATTCTTATAGGATGACATGTGATCGTGACCATTTATGCCATCTAATTTTCACACGTGCAAAACTGATTGGTAAAAATGTATATTGGGAAAATTTTTCACAAACATAGATACAATTGGTGGATAGTGAAACAGTTGAAACTCCTAAATAAACACAATTTTAAACAGGTTATATCTAAAAAAAAAACTTTTGGTACTATACCAAATATATATAGAGGCTACTTTAGGTTTGATATAAAATTTTGCAATTCTGATTGGTTGAACCTTATTTTAGCCAATCAGAATTGCAGAAAAGTGGATAATGCACCTCAAGCGTCCTATTATACCCTATGATATCAGATATACAATTCATTATTAAACATATTGTTATCAAAATTTGCATTATATAAGTATTCGCTTTTTCTAGTTTTTTAAATCTTCAATCCTTACTATTCCTTAGTTTATACTTTGCTTCTTTGGTGCGAGTATTTATATTTTAGCATAAAATATTTCAATATGTTTTTGCCACGGCATAGAAAGACAGAATCAAAATTATTATGGTGGACTAAAATCATAGTTTTATTCATTCTTTTGAGTGGACTGATTGGATATATTGTGGAGCTGTTTCGATTGATTATTATTGAAGAACCTTCAATAGAGTACTCTTATCGAAAGTTAGATCCAATTTTGCCTCCAGGTTAGAAATTATAATTATGTTTTATGCACATTTAACAAACAACATTTTATAAAATTCTCTTATTTATTAGCATTTAAGTTGCAAGTACAAGGAAATAAAACATTATTTCAGTGCAGGTACACTTATAAAAAAGATAATGATGTTATGATTGGAAGTGGAGATTGTTCGGCATATTTGAAAATTAAAGGAACGTTTACAAGTTCAACAGTCATAAATGGGACGATTTATTCAAATGAAAATGTGACGAATTATGAATTTTTGCCATCTGATTTGATAAATATTACAACTTTATTCATTTCCTGGTTTACTAATGGATCAAATGAAGATTTTATTAGTTTTGGTCAAGGTAACTTAATAACCTTCAAAAATGTTTTAATTAAATAAACTATATTGACATTAAATAATATAGATCTAACCGATATTGGAGCAAATTATCCAAATCAGATTACTCTTAAGAATTTTATAACTGATTTCATAGCAGATAAAACTTTTTTCATTAAAGAAAATACTGTATGTTATTTAAGTATCGTAACTAATGCAAAATTATAAAATCTTTTTAAAGATTGCATATTAGTACATTGATATTGTATTAACTATTATATTAATATAATTTATAACTTAATTCTAGCAAAATGTTATTACATATAAACAGAGTACAAGAGAATACTTGTTTCGTGATTGGACAAATTATTTAGGTTTTCCAAATTATTACATTAAACTTCCTCTTTTACAAATAACAAATTCAGGTAATTAACTTAAATTTATTAAAATTTTTCAAAATGTTTTAATTAAATATTTTCAATTTAAAAGTAAATGATATTGCGTCTCCGGTTAATTATACACAAATTCAAATTAAACCACATGGCGAACTTGATAACATACGTGAACTAATATTAGAAACTGTTGAAACAGAAAAAAGGTGATTGTGCAAATTTATAAAATTTATGATAAAAAGTCTTTTAAATAATTATATAAAATACTTATATGATCATTTTACTAGACATGAAACTGTAAGTTGCATTTTTTAGGCTTTAGTCTATTCTCCCGACATCACACAGAGTTAGGATCAGCATTTGATTAGTTACAGATATATTTCGTTAGTAAAATGTCGTCTATGTGATGTCGGATAAATGACCTGTAGTATGAATGACTACAGTTGAACTTCCCAAAACGATCCTGTCAAATTTGAAATAAAATTAATCTATCAAATTTGGTTATGATATATGAAAATCTAATAGTTTATAATAATTTAAATCCAATAACCTCTCAATACTAATCGTAAATCTGTCCACTGTGCATACTGGTTTTGCATACTGGTTTTGGGAGGTTCAACTGTATTGATAAAATGTGATATGTCCCTTTCTATTTATATTTGATAATAATTATAATTTTATCAGATACTCGGAAACATTGGTTCGTTAGGTGGTGCAATTAGTATAGCCGTAGGAATTTATTTTGTTTTATTTGGTAAGGTTTATTAATTTTATAAATAAAAAAAAGCTACCAAATATAATTTATTAATTCCAGAATTCTTTTCAATAAAGGTGGATTACTCTGTTACCCATGGGGAATTATCCAAAAATGCTGCAATTATAAATCAAGAACAAAAAGAAAGTTTCTAAATAATTTATCAATAATTCCTTTAACTGAAAAAAACAGATTACCACTTTTCAAAGAAAAGGATGATACTTCACAAAAAGAATATATAAATTATCTTATTTCGAGATTACATTCTTTGGAAATAATTCTAGAAGAATATGGTATTAATTCTGATTTTATTGAAAAATCAGATAAGTGAAACTGAATAATATGCACTTTTGCTTATTATATTTTCTGATATTCAGATTGATTTTTAAAGATAAAAATTTCATGTATTTAAAATATTTATTGTTGGATATTATGCTGAAAATGGATTATGCTAAAAATTTTTCATATTTTATTATGAAGTTGTAAATTTTTTTACGGTCTTTTTTGTTATCTTTTTTTTATAGTTAGTGGGTAGTTTTATTAATAAAAGAGTATATGTGGATTTTAGTAAGTATTATAGGTTTAAATAGAGACTCCAAATTTTCAGCATAATCCATTTTCAGCATAATCCCACACATTTGTTTATTGAAATTGTAATTAAATTTAAGTTCAAATAAAGAAAAATTTTTTACTCTTTTTATAAATTGATTTACAAATGGATTTTTGTTTATACATAATTCAAACCATTTTGCTAATCAATCTTTTATTTATGTATTTGAAAATTGGTATTTTGTCATTGGTAACTAAAGATTATTCAGAATGATTTTATATTTTTATATATTGATATATATACAAAAGATATTTCATATATTGATATATATACAAACGATATTTCATATCTTGATATACAAATACAAGTAAAAAACAAATTAACGCCCTTAAACAGCGATCTCATATTTGTGAAACACGGTTTTGCTAAATATGCGCATGCCGATTACATTAGCTAATGCTACTGTAACTATTAAGGTGAGAGAGCGCATACGTTTTACCAATTTAACTCTAATAGTTACTAGGAGATAAGTTTCTGATTTACTCGAATAAAGGTCTCTTCAGCACTACACTAGCTTACTTCCTTTATTTTTCTTAAGTAATATCGAAGGGAACTTCTCTACTTGTATCCTATTGTATTGTATTGATTTCTATTGTATTGGATCGTGTTCGATTCTTTATTGAAGTCAAATTCATTCGTTGTGTTGTTTGGCACGTTAACGAGTTGTTTAACACGCTACGTGATGATACACTAAGCCTAGCACGTTGACATGCTATTGAGAATGTTTATAATCCAACACGCATACGTGCTAACACGTTAACGTGTTATGAAGATTTTACAAAAAGGGGTGATTATATGTCTATCATCAAGTTTACAAACTAACATTTAATGAACTATACAAAAATAGTAACTATACTAAATAAAGAATTGTGACACTACCACCGTATATGGGGAGAAAATTGCTAAAAAAAGAAATTTGCTGTATTACGAATTTGAAAGCGTCTATACTCTTTGTGCTTGAGGTTGAGGTTGATGTTGATGTTGATATTGCCCTTGCTCTTGCAAGATGGTAAGAAAGGCGTGATTGTTCTAAATTTTCTGTTTCTGTATCAAAACTGTGCTGTTTATTGTTATTTTGCTCTCTATTTTTTTTCAGAATTTTTTGCCGCCCTGTTCAATTGATAATTGTAAATACTAAAGACATTTTTATGATAATTTATGTTCGTAGGCCAATCGTTTGCTAGTAAAATTTTTTGATAGCGATCTCAAATTGTGAAATGTGGTTTTACTATATTGTACTCGATACGTAACAATGCCATCTAAGCCATGTGTGATACAATAGGTTATTTTATTTTTATTTTTTTAATTAAACCTATTATTATTGTATTGTAGTATTGCTTATACCAAAAACGGAGTACATAGTTAAGCGGCATGTGAGGTATTTCTATTTTTTGATTGAATATTTCTTTTTTAAATGCATGGTATGATTATTTATTTCTATATTTTTTACTAGTTCGATGGGTGGCGCTTCGCACCACCCATTTTATTTGTTTTATTTTTTTAAATTGTATTAAAAATTTTTTACAGTAAAAGTAAAAAAGAAAATATGACTGACCGAAGTTTTTCAGATTCGCATGAACATTATTTTATTAATTTACAGTAAATTAAAAAAAAAATAAAAAAATAAAAAATAAATAAAGAAAAAGCTGACTGACTGATCGATGTTTTCAGATCCCATGTAATGCAAAACAAACATCAACTTCATCTGGCCTAATATTAGATGTGAACATTATTCCATAAATTTACAGTAAATTAAAAAGAAAAAAAATCTGACTGACTGACTGAGGTTTTCAAATCACATTTACTGCGAAATGAAAAAACAACTTCGTGTGGCCTAATATTACTGTAGATGTGAACATTATTTTATTAATTTACAGTAAATTAAAAAATTCTGACTGATTGACCAAAGTTTTCAGATCCCATGTAATGCAAAACGAAAAATCAAGTTTGTGTGGCCTAATATTAGATGTGAACATTATTCTATAAATTTACATTAAATTAAAAAGAAAAAAAATTTTGACTGACTGATCGAAGTTTTCAGATCCCATGTAATACAAACTGAAAAACCAACTTCATGTGGCCTAATATTAGATGTGAACATTATTTTATAATTTACAGTAAATTAAAAAAAAATAAATAAAAATCTGATAACTGACCAAAGTTTTCAGATCCCATGTAATGCAAACAAAAAATCAACTTTTGTGTGGTTTGATATTAGATGTGAACATTATTTTATTAATTTACAGTAAATTAAACAAAAATAAAAAGTGAACATTGCTCTATTAATTCACAAAATAAAAGACCAAAGTTTAATTAATTTACAGTAAATTTAAAAAAAAAAAAATCTGACCAACTGAGCGAAGTTTTCAGATCCCATGTAATGCAAAA
>QKWP01000435.1:106484-197157 GCA_003550325.1 Gigaspora rosea
TGCATAATTTTTCTGATAATATGAGTCATAATCATTGCAATACCAGCTAACTAAACCTTAAACACTGTATGTACCGCATTGACAAGTAAATTCTGTAACGGAATTTTTTACTTTAACCTATGGTAAAAATCACTCTGCTTTGACCACTTGATACGATCACTAGAATACAAGTAAGTTTATAACAAGATACAGTCAACTCTTTCTAAGTGCATGTTGTCAGGACTGGTACCTTGACCTGCATTTAGAGAGAACATCAGAGCTTAAAATTGAATTAGTTCACATTGTAATTGTCATGATTCTATGTAATTAGGAACATGTTAGCTTGTACTAAAATTATTATAATCTCTACTGTAAAAAAATTCTATTACAAAACTTATTTCTATTTCGACAATCATAATGTATAGTTAAAATTAATGTAGTATTGTACTTAAGATAGAGTTAGTTTGCATTGGAACTATCATGATTTATCTGTAATTTCATTAGAATGCATAAGAATTAGCACACAAAGCCATGCTACATGATCGATTCACAGCCAACTGGGCTTCAAATGTAGGGATTGAAGCACTTGATGGTCTTTTGTTGCAAGAATTGTATCATATAGGTATACACTTTCTAACCCCAAAAAAAGGTTAGATATCTATATAAATGGTGAATGGGCTGGATTCTTTAGCATCCAGACGTTAGCCATCAAAATGTTATTTTTAATGACGGACCACTTTATATCGGAAATTACAGTATTTTCAAAATGGATTTAATGGCGAAATTAGGTATGATTAATTATAGTACAGTAATGAAATTCTAATTTAAAGAACAACAATAACAAAAATATTAAATGACCATTAAATCAAATAGCAATTTTCGATATTTTAATTGGCAATTATCTGCTGATGAAGTGATAAAAGATTACTCCTATCATATTATTTTTATAAATATAGTATATATTAGTGAAATCTATTCCACTACAACGCTCAACTTGTAATAGAAAAACCCCTGATACTGTTTACTATGTCTGAAATCGATACGAATACTTGCATAATCAAAGTCAAATAATTATTTATATTTTCATGCAGTAAATATTAGTCACCATCATTTCTTCATCACGTGCCTGCTGTTACAATGAAATCGTGTTTAACAAATATGGGTCGGTTAAAGCGGAGTTAACTCAATATATGATCTACATACTGCATAAATTGGATTCTTGATATCTATATATAAAAAACCTTCTAACCGCATCAAAAAGGTAACACTAACCCTAACTAAATTTCACTCCGCTTTAACCGACCCCCAAATATGGAAATTATTTTGCTTAGAAATTACGAAATTTAGGAATTTAAGTATAAGTTATTTATTTGCTTAATTTATTCAACAAATTAAAAAAAAAAACACAATACAGTAATGCAGTCTCATTAATTAATAAATTAAATGCATTCGAAAGAAATAATCTGATATTTGCAATAATTTAAAGAATACTGTAGTGTGGTGACCAATAATTAATGTTAAACTTTTGATTTTTATTTATTTTCTAAATTCGCATTTATAATAAAATTTATTGTAATATTTCCTCAATGGTATTATTCAATAAATAATTCTTTTATTAATTAAAAAATAATAATCTAAAGGTCATTGCAAAACCAACTACTATAATACGAACATAATTTTTATGTTTAAATTTGTAAAAAGTATAAAAGGTCAATGTTTTTAAACCTTTTCAAAAGTAGAAAAGTTCAATACTTTTAACCTTTTCATAAATTTCAAGACATAAAATATTTTTGCAAGTGTTTTATATACAAGATGGTGGGTATTAAATTTTTGTAAACAATGATATTTTTAATTTAAAATTTATCTTTTTTTTTTTTTTAATAAATATATATGTGTGTATAGAAATTTAGAATATGTGTTTTTCTCGTTGTTTTAGCCATGTCTTTGGTGCTAATTGTCCAATCCGATGCTCTAATATACAAAACTAAACCACGACCAAGAAAAAATAAATCAATTTTTACACCGACTTGGCCGACTTGGCCAAATAAGCCAGTTAAAACTGCTACCACGTCAACTCCTAATGAAGGTGCTAAAGGTAATTTAAGGTTCTTCACCAAATATGAATTCATAATATATGATTCTTTCTGATACCATTTGTTTTTTTTTTAGCTTGTAATTGGTCTTGTCCTCCGGGTAGGGTGTGTCCAGCAGTATGCCACTCACGACCAACAGAAAATAAATCAATTCTTACCACGACTCGGCCAAATGAGCCTGTTAAAACTGTTACTACGTCAACTCCTAATGAAGGTGCTAAAGGTAATTTAAAATTCTTCACCAAATATGAATTCATAATATATGATCCTTTCTGATATCATTTATTTTTTTTTCTAGCTTGTAATTGGTCTTGTCCTCCGGGTATGGCGTGCGCAGCAGTATGCCACTACGACTAATGGTGCCTGATATATTATAGAATTTTGTATTATCAAAAATTAACTGTTATTTAAGTTGATAAAATCTTTGCATTCATCCTTAGTGTAATTAAATTTTAAAAAATTACTTGTAATACATTATAGAAACTTATTTAAAAACTTTTAATAAATTGAACGTAATTACTTTGATTAAATTGAGGATTTCAGAATTAAGGATTCAAGTGATAATGATTCATGTGATTTACGCATTTAATCCAAAAGATGTGGCTATAAAACTATTTTTTAAATGTATATACTCATTTACATAATCGTTTACCAGTATGTATTTATCTAAAGAAGTTAATTTTATTACCGGCTAAGGCCCATTTAATTTTTTAATTTTGAACTTTAAAACGTAAAGAAAATAGAATCTTTAATCTCTCACTTATTTCGAAATAAGTTGGCTCTAAAACCTCCTAATAATTTAGAAATCAAATGTAGTATAGTCTTCATATCAAATATCACATTATCATAATTGAATTTCTTTGTAATCTCAATTTTAATCCAATGTGATATTTTATTGTATTATAGGTGATTGACACTTATACATGTAGTATCATTGAGAGCTTTAAACCAAGCTGTTTATTGTCAATATATAAATACTGTTGAACCTTTCAAAAACTGATAGCATGATGAACAGATTTTGTATCAACATTAACAACATTAAAAGATTATTAGATTTGAAAACATTGCAAACTATTTGATTTATATAGCGGAAAGGTCTTGATAGATCAGGTTTGGCAGGTTAACAGATTTGACAGGATCGGTTTTGAAATGTTCAACACTAGGCTAAAATAAACTCTCCTAATGTGCCTACTAATTCTCTTACCATTTAAACTCAAATATATTATTTACAAATTCATGAAATTCTGATCAGTAAAGTACTTTTACAAAGATTTTTTTTTAAATATTGATGTTGTACCATAAAATAAATCTTAATTAATTTGGAATTCACTTAAATAGATATAAATGAATTTAAGCTGAATAAAATTTAAAACTATCTGGATGAGTAAGAAACCTTAAATCAACTTGAAATTGATTCCAAACTTATTTAATAAAATTATAATATACTTTATAACATAATGTAAAAAAACAACCAGAGACATTGAACCTAAAAATAGATCCATATAATACCACACAATTCATGAAAATTTTGTTAAAGTATTTATTTTTCATTAGCCTGTGTAGCTATTTATCCTATGAAATGTGTGTCGGACTAAGCAAACTTGAAGAATTTATAACATATTTTAACAATATCGTTTGAATCCTTTTGAATCCTGCAACTTTTATATGATCTGCTACTCTAAAAACAATATATGAGAATAAGCTATTATTTATATGACTAATTGAAGTTAGTACTTTAGTTAGCAAATAAGCAAAATAAAGACATGCTTGCTTATTTGATACTTATTTTGAAATTAAATTCATTATAACTTTTTAATTTTGTACTTTCGAATCTCATAATTTGATTGGCTAAGTATCATGTGCAAATGCATAAAAGTTGTGTACCATTGAGCGTTTCCTCTTTCTTGTAAAAACGGTTATCCCAATATCATTCTTCAACAAGCCACTTGCTTACATCACATAGTGTTAGGATTAGCATTTGATTAGTTACAATATCGAGTAGAAGAAAGAGAATTGCGCCATAACCTCGCTAACTGCCGGCGAATTTGTAATACAGACTAACTATTTATATCCACCTAATATATGTTTCAATAGAAAAAGGTTAACCAATATCATGCATGTATTTGTGCAGATATAGCGATAGTGATCGGACCTCTTGAATTATTAATCATTAAAAATTATTTTTAATACGCAGTTATTAATGCATTGCTAAAAAATTTGAAGTCCCATAACTGCGTAAACATTTATTACTTAATTTGGACACCGTCCCACAACATTTATTCTGGTTATTAAAGTTTTACTTGCGTACATACGTACGTACGTTCGTACGTTCGTACTTACAATTAAAAATTTTGATAATTTTCAATATGAAAACATTACTAAATGAATGCTACTATGAAATATTTAATAACCTCCAATATAATTATAAAGACTTATTTTCATGTGCAGTTGTAAGTCGTCAATGGTGTAGATTTATTATACCAATATTGTGGAGCGAACCGAAACACCAGTTTCAAGATAAAAGACTTATAAAATTATTCCTTTTAATGTTAAATTCTAAAGAGCAAACTCTATTAATTCCTTTTAAAATTACCCTTCCAAGTCACCCAAAACCATTATTTGAATATACAA
The DNA here is from genome assembly GCA_003550325.1 of Gigaspora rosea. Lineage (NCBI taxonomy): Eukaryota > Fungi > Glomeromycota > Glomeromycetes > Diversisporales > Gigasporaceae > Gigaspora > Gigaspora rosea. The sequence continues at coordinate 111,188 of QKWP01000435.1, forward strand.
GTTATATAACATCTATTACCAATGATTTTTATAATGGTGTTAAAAATTGGCTTATTTCTAATATGAGATACAAAGTGGGACATGAACTTGAAAATGCATTTAAATGTTCTTTAATTGCAATGCTCCTACGAACTAGCAAAAATCTTAAATATTTATATCTTGATGAAATTATTTGTAATCAATTAATATATGAAACTCTTTATGATAACACTACTATTACCTCTATAGATTTATATAAATTCAATAATAATTATAAATTTAAAGCAATTGATGTATTAGTAAAGGTCCTTCATAAAAATTCTACTTTAACTTCATTGAATCTTGGATCAATTCAACTTGAGTCTGAAGGTGTGAAAATGTTATTAAAAGCTCTTTATCAAAACACTGTCCTAAATTTTTTAGATCTTTGTTATAATCAGATTGACGCTGAAGGAGGGAAGGTGTTAACAGATTTCCTTTATAAAAATACCACATTGGTTTCTTTGAATCTTTGGAGTAATCATCTTGGATTAGAAGGTGGAAAGGCAATAGCAGATGCACTTTGCAAGAACTCCACTCTCACTTCTTTAAATCTTCAAGCTAATAATCTGGGACCAAAAGGTGGAAAAGCATTAGCAGATGCATTATGTGAGAACTCCACGTTGAAAGATTTGAATCTTAATGATAATTCGATTGGATCAGAAGGAGGAAAAGCAATAGCGGATGCACTTTGCAAGAACTCTACGCTGACTTCTTTGGATCTTTATCTGAATAATCTTGGATCAAAAGGAGGAAAAGCAATAGCAAATGCACTTTGCAAGAATTCCACGTTGACTTCTTTGAACCTTAATGATAATTCAATAGGATCTGAAGGAGGAAAAGCATTAGCCTATGCACTTTGCAAGAACTCCACGCTGACTATTTTGTATCTCAATTCGAATAAACTTGGATCCGAAGAAGGAAAATTATTAGCAGATGCACTTTGCATGAACTCCACGCTGACTTCTTTGGATCTTTACTATAATAAACTTGGATGTGAAGGAGGAAAGGCATTAGCAGATGCACTTTGTAAAAATTCCACTCTAACTTCTTTAAATCTTATATATAATAAAATTAGATCTGAAGGAGGAAAAGCATTAGCAAATGCACTTTGCAAGAACTCCACGCTGACTTATTTGAATCTTGAAAGTAATAAACTTAGATCAGAAGGAGCAAAAGCATTAGCAGATACACTTTGCAAGAATTCCACACTGACCTTTTTAAATCTTAATGGTAATTCGATAGGATCAGAAGGAGGAAAAGCATTAGCTGATGCACTTTGCAAGAACTCCACGTTGAAAGATTTAAATATAAAATATTAATCTTGGACCAGAAGGAGGAAAAGCGATAGCAGATGCGCTTTGCAAGAATAATACGCTGACTTTTTTGGACATTCAAGAAAATAATTTTGATTTTATAATAAAATCAAACAATCCAAATATAAAAATTGTATTAAACTAGAATAAAGCGGTGTAATAGTTATATTAACAGTTATAAATTACAAATACGGTACAAATAAACTTAAAATTTATACTTATCAATTTTATTTATTTTACTATTTCTCGTATTTCGTATTATATTTGTGCATAAAATCTGCAATCGAAATTTCCTCTTAATCTACAAAAGGAGATTTAACATAAGGTAGCAGTCGTGCTAAAACCAGGAGCGTAAATTTGTTTTTTTTTTGTTCTTGCATAATTAGTTATTAAATAATATAATTAGTAATACTTTTTAAATTTCGTTTACTTGATAATAATTATTAATAAAGTTAATTATAAATATAAAATTTAATTATAAATATAAAATAAAAGCTCCGTTTTGTATTGGCTAGATCTAAAGTAGTTATTATATTAGTAAGGCATTAGATCAGTACAAGATTATTTATTGAAAATACAAATTTATTTATTTATTATCGTTAAGCTCTCGATTAAAGTTATTAGTAGGTTAGTTTAGTTTAAATTGCCTTGGCTTGAAATTAGCCTTAGCCTAAACTAACTTGGAGTAAAAAGTTCTAATAACATATATTTCAGGTTTGTTTCTAATTTAAAAGATAAGGGTATTGTTCTATTTAATATATTTACAACTTTATTCTAGTCTAGCTTTGGTTCAACCTGGAGCTTCTTGGGTGTAATTTTCAACTAACAGCTTTATTCTAGATATTAAATATTTAATATAGTTAAAAATTGAGTAAATTATCTTACATGATTTTAGATGTGATTAATTAATTAATTTATTGATGCATGTGACAAGAAGAGCAAGAATGTTGGAACTTGATAGATTGGTTAGGTCAAGAATTCCTGTATAAATATATCTTTAAAATTAAAACAAATATATATATATATATATTCATAGTTAATATGATGGAAGGATTTATATATTAATATTAGCTTGATGTACTGAAGAATTAAAAAAATATAGTCGGAGGATATTTGCTTTTTTAAAGACAATGACTTTATTTTTGTGATTTATCCATTTATTCAATAAAGTAGTTTTAAAATAAGATGACCTGGTATACAAAATATTTGAATGCACATTAAATTCTTTAAAATTTGGTTTGAATACTAACATAATAATTAAAAGATCTTTCAAGAAGTTGAGAAAATTTTTTGAAGATTATCAAAGTATTTTGTAACACTATATGAAAATAAGACTAAAAAATTAGTAATTTTATTTTTATTGAATTTTTAACATTTCACATATTAATTAAAATTTACTAACAATTTGCATGCACTTCTACCACAGAGGTTATGACTTTTCTATTGATTTTTGTCTTATTAATAAATATCTGATATTACATTGTTATATAAGTATTATAATATGAAAATTTTTAACCATAAATGTTCTGTATAGTGATGTGCTGCATACAGTACTACTTCTGTACAATATATACTGTACACAAAATTTTAGCAAGTCAATCTTATGTGATGCTTTTTAGTTTATATTAGCTCACTTTTTAATCACATTTTACCATTCACTATTTACAATTTGCATTTTGTTTAGCAATTAATTCTTCAAAAAAATGCATTTTTTAATATATCTGAACTAAAGTTTAAAAGTTATTAAAAAAAAAGTTCTAAATAGAGCAAAGATAGCTAGAAACAAAAAACATGTACTGATTTTGTTAAAAAAAGTGGCCTAAAGATTCTATGTTAGTAAGCTAGATTTATTCTCTCAAATTATGAAAAAATGCAGTGCATTACTAGAAAATACTGTTATTAAAAAAGAAATTGGTAGTGTTAGAATTGAGTTTTTAATAAAATTGATACATGTTGATTCTGTAACTATAAATAGAACTACAATTATTATAAATTATTATAGAAAAAGAAAAACAAGAAAAACTTTTGAGCTTCAGAAAGAAGGTATCAAAAAATTTTCTAAAAAAATCTTATTTTCATTATATTGTTGCCTTTGTAAAGTGTTAAAAAAACACAAGATAGACAGAAACAGCAATTTTCCAATTTTGGCCAGGTAAATAACTTATGAAATATTTTAAATCTTAGTTATAAATTATATATCAAATGGGAATTATAATTATATTAACAAATTCAATATTATATTTAAAATTTTAGCTATCTTATACATTAATAAAGATAATATGTCCATAAAGCTAAAGCTTAGAGCTATGGGTCCTGTACAAGATAGCAATAAGGCAGTAAAAAATAACTTTGTTACTGCTATTTTAAGTATAACTATTAGCTTTATAGAGAGCTTGCATGTTTTCCAGTTTGAGATTACAGAAACAAAATCAAATAGGCATATCAACTATACAATCAAAAAAGCAGTCAGAATTGTTTGCATAGTCAAAACCAAGCAAGATTTGGCAGGTATTGGCATTGATCAAAATATAATACAATGCCAAAGTACATGCAATATAAGTAAAATATTTAATTGTATATAAATTATATAAAACTAGTATTAGTAACTTTTAGTCTTATTGTGATTTAGTAATTATATTAAAATCAATCTTAGTAAAAAAAAAAAATAAAGAGGCAAGCTACAAATACATTTACAGGATCACTACTGTAGCAACTAAGTAGTATTTTTTTTATATAGCACAGAAGAATCTAGACTACTAAAAAAATAGAATTTTGTATTTTGCTTATATATAGAAGATATATAATATATTATAAAAAAAGGTAAAGCAGGTTTTCAAAATCATCATAGGTTTGTTGAATAATAGAGCTGCTATAAGTGATGATCTTATAATAAAGAAGTAGCTTGTTTTGAATTTTGTATATTAAAATCCAGATTATGCCTTAATGACTACTTTGAACTACTTTAGACTATAGTTACCTTTTTCTAATCTGGCCCTCTAATAACCAGACTCTTGATAATCTGAACTAAAACTTTTAAAACAAATATTTTATATAATTTTTCTGAATTAATATAATAAATTTCCTATTCCCGATCCAAACTCAAGTTAATCAATATATATAATCTTTTATTTAAATAAATTTATTTTAGATTATAAATAAAATTTATTCTATATAATTAATTAAACTAGTGTTCTGACAGGACTCTGAAATATACATAAATAGATTAGGTATAAGTTTCTTATTTTTGGTTTTTTTTATTCAGATTTTTTCTATTTATAGTAAATTTTATACTTATTTTTGAGTTTTTCTGCAAATCTTACTGTTTTAGTAATTTTATAATAAAACTTATCTATCTATGTAAATTTTGGGGTCCTGTTCTGACTGATAGATATTTAATCAGATTATGATCTGGGTCAGATAATAGTAATCTAACAGATCAGATATTCAACCCAGGCCATAATCTGGGTTAAATAATAGTAACCTGATGGGTTAGATATTTAGCTCAGACCACTATCTGGGTTAGATAATAGTGACCCAGTGGATAATAAATGCAAAAATTGGAAAAATGCAAAAATTAGAAGCATAGTATAAAATGTTTTTTAAGTTTTTTTACATTTTATACTAGTGCGATGGTGGCGCATTCACGCCACCTATCTTATTTAGTATTTTTAATATTATGATTTTATTATGAGTTATTGTAGAAATTTTTTGTTTTTTATTGTGTTTTTTTTATAGTGTATTGTATATTTTAGATAGTTTGAAAAATTTTTATTTGTTAAAATATTTAATTAATTATTTGTTAATAAAAAAGAATTTTTATAAAATAAAAAAATAATATATGTTAACTTTATTATTTAGTTATAAATTATTATGTTTTTTATGTTTGTAGGGCATTGATGTGGTTGTGTTTACTATGTGGTAGAGGAATTTGAATAATCTATGTAAGTTTATATTTGAACATTATAGTAAAAATTTTTTGGTTAGCAATTTTGGTTTGGTATATATTAGCTATATTTTACATATTAGATTGAACTTTTATGTACATTTAACTTTTTTTAATGTTTTCTAAAAATAAAAAAACATAATGTTTTTAATAAAAAAACAAACTTTTTTCTAAAAAAAAACATAATGTTTTTAAAAAAAAACAGATTAGATTTCTCTTTAAAAAAAAAGACAGAACATTCTCTAATAAAAAAAAAAAAAAAATGAAAAAAATTTTAAAATATTTCCTATGCTCATCTAATCCGTAATGTGTCATAGATCAAAACAAAAAAAAACTTAAAAAAAAAAAACCGTTTTGAGCAATTTTATTGCAATTTTTACTTTATTGCAATTTTTGCTTTTTCGCAATTTTTGCTTTTTCACAATTTTTGCTTTTTCGCATTTTTGCTTTTTTGTAATTTTTGCTTTTCGCGATTTTGCATTATCATGTAAATTTTATATATTTAATATAGTTTTATATTAATATTTGTTGGTGTTCGATTAATAAACAATAAATATTTATAATAACGTTAGATCAAGTATATTTCATTTAATTTATTTATGTTGGAATTGAATATATGCATTTGTTATTCTTAATGTCTATATATGTTAATTGATTATAACAGTTTGCATTATTATGTTGATTATGTAATATTAATAGTTTTAATCATTAATTTGAAAAATATTACATTATATGACGATTATTTTTGGAAATGGCGTAATAATTATAAATTTTTACTGTGGTAGGTTTTTATGTATGTATTTATTTATGTATGTTTTAGATGTTTTGTTTTATTATTAATATAAATAAATTTTGTATAAAAATGTCATATTTTGGTTGATTATTTCGATTTATTTTTATTGTTTTTTAAGTAATTCGATTTACATTATGCCATGTTATGCAAATACTATCGTTAGGATTAAATATGTTCATACGTATGAGAATAAGAATGATAGAGATTCAATGATTGTATGGGCAATTGGTGCATATCCAGTAGATCATGAAGATAGTGAAGTTGAAATTGTTTCATTCATTTCTACTAATCCTGCTGAAAGAGATCCTGAAACTGAAGCAGTTTTTAAAAGAGACGGTTTTTATTCAATTGGTGGAAAAATCATTCCTGCATATTATGGAGATGTTAAGAGACCAAAGGTTATATTTGTTTATTTATTATACATAATTGATAATTAATTAATTAATTTATTTATTTAATTTTATTTTTAATAATTAATTAAAAATATACTCATTTTTTGTTTTTATAGATGACGATTTCTGTTTCTACTGGAGTAGTAATTTCAAATAGTGCTATTAATGCGAATAAATGTCCTATGAAAGTGTCTTAAGTGGGGATTTCTCAGGAATTACCATGGGTAATAGATAATGAGAGTGCTATTTTCGATGTTTCTGTTTGCGATTATGTTGGTAAAGAGATTAAGTTTGTTGTTAAAATCGTATTTCAACATGCAATCTCTCGTTTTGCACATCTCAAAAATACGATTTGTCCATACGATTCACTTGTTTTTGTCGTAGGACAATTGGAAGTAATTGTTAATGAGTTCTATATTTATGCAAAAGATATTAATTTTGTTAATACACAATTTTTATCGAAAAAAAAGTTCAGCTAATAGTAGTTTAACTCATTTGTCTAAGGCAGCAAGTGTAGTTCATTACAAACTTATTGCTACTCATCATAATGTTAAAAATTCGAAAGAAGATTCTGATATTAAAGCATCATCATCTAGAAGTTCGAATGATTTCGAAATTGATAATCAACTTAGTTTGTCACTGGATGATAATTTTTCTAAAAAGCGAGTGAAAATTGAAGATGTTGATAAGCTTAATAATGTTTCTGTTGATAATGAAAAATTCAATTTTAATTTGGATGAAGGTAATAAGGATGATGATAAGATGGTAAAGAAAGATAAACGGTCAAAGAGTTCGCGTAGTCGTAAGAGTAGAAAAGGTGGTGTAAGTCATTCTTTGCATAGTTCTTCAAAGGTACACAATATTAATAGGAATATCGAAGAAGAATGAATTTTTTTTCATTTTTATACGATCTTTTTCTATTAGTGATGAATTTGTTTTATTATTTAAAAAAAAAAATTCTATATTTAGTTTGCTTAGTTTTTTAAATATGTTAATTTGTTTTTCTGTTTATAAAATATATTTTTGATTTTTATTCGATTATATAAATAAAAATGCTCAATTATTTATGTTTTTATTATTTTGTATTGGGTAATTCGTATAAGTTTAATTATTGGTTAGAGCTTTTTTTTTAATATTTATAGTTTGATGTGTTAACTTAAATATATTTTTTTGATAGATTTGTTTATATTTTTGTATAGTATTTATTTATTTTTGTGTATTTTATTGTGTTATTTGTCGTTATATTTTAAATTAATTGTTTTTTTTATTATTAATTATGTCAATTAATTATCATTCACATAATGTTACATATCAGCGGATTGGCGTAATTGGGTCTTTTTTTGATAAACTGTTATATAAAAATTTGCTCCTAAGTAACGTTGAAAAACTAACAAATGAAGTACTTGTTACAACTAACAAAAGAGCCTTTTTGACGTCTAGACAAATTAAAAAACCAATAAAACTTAATAAAAGAGCTATGCTAAGCTATAGAAAGAAGTACTTTTATCGTTTGTTGAAATATTCAGGTGTTTTAGGATGGGTTGGGCATTGAGAAATGGGTTGGTAACTATCAAGGGTAAATTCGGAAGCTAATTTTCAAAAAAATGGCCTTTTTAATATACTTTTGGCTTATAATTAAATACATGAATTTCGTAATATTCTACGTACTTAATTATAAATACAAAGCTGGTTAAAAAGACAGTTTTTGTGAAAATTCGCTTTGTAATAAATTTTCGCGTAAAATTTTTTTGATAATCCTCGATCATGATTGGTCGAGCTGACATGTTATACTGATCCACCAATATGGTTATCATTATTAGATATTAATTTATTCGATTAGTTCTGAATATACTATATTTTTTGTATTAAAAGAACCGGGTGGATAGCTTTCTTCAGTAAGTATTTTTATATGATTTCATTCACGAACTCGTGTTAGTGCTGTATATAGTTGACTGTGACTAAATACAGGTGTACGTAAATCGAGAGCGACTTTGTCTAGTGTTAGTCCTTGAGAAGAATTGAATGTTGAAGAATATATTAAACATAAAAGAATTGGCGATGGTTTATTTTGAATAGAAAATAAGAAATGCAGAATTGAAATATAATTCATAGTAAATGTACAATACAATTTGTTGTAGGATTTTTATGGTAATTAATCTATGACCAATATTTGTAACAATTTCTCTGCTATTTTTACATAGTTTATCATGTAATGAAAGATTTCACATTATTGTTGCTATGCAGCCATATTTTAGTGTAAGCCAGTGTTTTGGTATACCAGAAGCATTAAATGAATTTATAATTCAGTAGTAACCATATTTCTTTGATATTTTTGACTTTCAAGAGTATTGATACTTTCATTATCTGCTAAATTATCTACACTCTATAAGTTAGTTTCATCACCTTCCAGTTGTTGTAAAATAGTATCATTAATAAAATTTACTTTTACATTTAACGGATATAGAATAGCTCGTTGAAGACATGCAGTAGGATTACTTAGTACATTCATAGGGAAAATAAAGTTAATTATATTATCTAAATTATCTGTTGTTTTAATTAAAGTTAAAGTTACATTTTTTCCATTAGTACCGTTGCCAATATCATCTATAAATTGTGAATATATTGAGTTATTTGCATCTCGTACTGGTTTTTGAAGTTTATAAATTTTGAATGTGTTCCAAATAGGAGATGATTTGATTGATTCAAGTATTGTGGCTGTACGTCCTGCATACGGAACTACAAGTGCAACTTGATGAAAATTACCTACACCAATAAAAACTTTTCTACCAAATGGTAAATTGCAGTTGCAAAGATTATGTAACAGCATGTCTACTGCTTCTATGTTACCTTTTTGGGCCATCGGTAATTCATCTCATGATATAGCAGTAGATTGTTTGATTAATTCAGCACGTTCACTATTTTGGTTTATTTTACATTTACATCTATTTTCATTATATTCTATTGGAATTCGAAATAACTAATGTGCTGTGCAGCCTCCATTATAATTAAGTGCAGCTATTCCAAATGTAGCACAAGGAAGAATTATCTTTTTTAGGCATCTTATTGCAACACATATAGTTTCTACTAAAAAAGTTTTTCCACGGTCTGCACGTCCATTGATAAAAATTACCAAAGATTTATTTTCTTGTACAAGTTGTATAATTTCTTGATAAATTTTTTTTTGTTCAAGATTTAGTTGATGAACCATTTTTTCTTTCTCTATAGTTAATTCATTATAATTACTATATTGTTGTTTTATTCGTATTATTTCACTTAGGCAACCATGTGGTTGAGGTAAACCACATAGTGTTATATTGTAACCATGTTCTTCTAAAAAGTTGCAATCCATACTAATGATTCATTTACTCCTTGTTGCAAATTATTCATTTTATTTATATAATCTTTTGATAATAATTTATGATAATTTTGTCATGTGGTTTGAGCAGCCATACCTTCTAATATAAGATGACAAAAAAGTAAACGAAGTTGTCCTGGTATACAATTATATGATACAGCTTCAGCAAGACATTGTTCATATTCATTCGTATCATCTAATAATCCTAGAGCACATGCTGCATCTTGAAAAGTTGGATATAATATTCTATTTACTTTTCGTAAATCTTCAAAAGATTGGGCTGCACGATAATTTAATAGCATTCGAAGGTAATATTTTTTACCTACACATGGACGTACTATATTCATTTGTGTTATGTGAATGTGATTTTGATGGTAGGGTTTAACGATACGTCGATGACATCCTATACATTCTTCTTCTAAATAAGTATTTGAGAGAAGAGTATACTGATTAGTTCTATTTTCTGTATAACTAAACGAATATAATTCGTTGTATTTACAGTATGTAAGATTATCAAATCTAGAGTTTAATAGACGAAGAAAATATCATTGTAATGTAGAAAGATTGTTGGTGTAATTTCTTCTTAAAATTATTTGCTCATTAGGCAAGTAAACCAGTAAGCAAGTTACAGATGGTGACTGTGAAGTTATTTTATATTTAAAGATATGCCAAACTGCTTCCATAGCAGAAAGATATCATGCATTAAGGTAATCATTTATTTCATCAACTATTTTATTTTCAGTTTCATTATTTTTTTCTTGTTGAATTGTAATTTCTGCTCGATCTGGTCCTTTATATATGTACTTATAAAGGTAGGAAATTACATGTGGTGTAGATACTACTTCGACATTTATATGAGAATTCAATTTAGTAAAAGGTATGCATTATATGGTACAATTTTAATATCATTTTTAGTATGATGTCGATAATTAACATAACCTTGAGCATCAATTGTGGTGTGTTCTTGTATTAGCTTTGAATAATTCCAATGACACTTATTATTTTTTTGTATATATCTTCGACTACATTTATGCATCATAAATTGTTCTACTAATTTTAAGTTTTATTTGTTTAGAGTTGTTGCCAGTAGGTAGCTCTGCACTAATAACTTTATCAATATTTTCAGGTCGAAGTAGATTTGGAGTTGATTTAATTATTATGTGCGCATGCTATAAGCCACGTTTTTGGAATTCGATTGCATGTATATAATATACAATTTTACCAAAATGTTTTTTTATTAATTTGTGTAATTGAGATAAACATTGCTTAAATGCATGTACAACGATATCAGGTCGATCAGCATAATTTTGACCAGATTGTAATTGATCCTGAATTTCTTGCCAATTCGGATTAGTGGCAAAAGTAATAAAGAATGTTGGTCGACCTAGTCTGCTTACAATTGCAAGAGCATCTATCATTTTTTTATAAGACCATCTATATGAATATGTATGTGATGCTGGCAAATAAATATTTTTCGGATGTATCTCTGCTTCATCACCAAGTGATTCATCTTCTTCTTGACCTCCTTTTTGAAATCTATACTGTTTTTTACATATAAATTGCAAACGTTCATCATCTGCTCGGCTAAACATATCTACTAAGTACTCATTAATGAGTTGTCCAAGTAAATAGAACCTAGGTTCATTCATAATAAGGTAACGATAATAATCAATCTGTGAAATTTTTCGTGTGCTAGAATTTTCAATGTCTATTCAATATATTTGCCAATCTATTTCGCCATAAGGAAAAAAAAGTGGATATTGCAATGCTTCGTAATTTTTATTAAGAATATTGATATACTCAGGTTTGCTTTCATTAATGTGCCAAATTTGTACACATTGTTCTTGCATTATAGCTGTGGAATGTACAATTGTGCATGCAGCAATTTCAGCATTAGCTGTTGGCTGTTGAATTATTAGTCGAGCTTGCAGATAATTTACATCATGCAGTTGATATAAACCTTGAATAAATAGATTGATTGCTTCTAGTTTTTGTTCAATTCGATTGACTATATTTTGATTTAGACCACGTTGACTTATTATATTATTTCGTGCATCGCATCATATACAAACCAATTAATTGAATAACCTTCTGTGTTCGCAGAATGAATTTGGTGATATGCATGACCATTAACTGTAAATGCATAAGGATGTTGTAAATTAACTATACCACCTGTATAGCCAATTGTTGTAAATGAAAAAAGTAAATTGTATTGGCGACTAAAATGTCCAAAATTTGCAGTATCATTAGATATGTAGATATTTTGTAATACAGGTGGTAAAGGTCATAGTGGCAAAATATAACATCCTAATATTGCATTACAACAAAAGTTTTTCAGTTCTGATGGAAGAAGTAATGTTCCACATTCTGTACATGACCGACTCCATTTTGGAGAATATGCTTCTATTTGGTTGTTGTTACTTAAGTTTTCTAATTTATCCCACCATAATTCACAATTATTATTATCATTATTATTCTGGACATTAGCTGATGTTGATGATTCAAGATTTTCTGGTAATGATGATATGTTATGCATTCTTCGGTTATAGAAGGCAAAATTTGTATATTCAGATTTTTGGCTTCAAGAATATCTGCTCATGATTATTTGCTGTTACTATTTTTTGTTTGTTATTTTTTATCATTATATTATTACATAAAAAAAAGAAATTATCATTATTTTTTTATTTATTTAAAGAACAAAGTCAGTTTAAAAGAACTTATGACTACTACCATACCATTAGAAAAAATTTCTGTCGCAAAGAAAAATATCATAAAATCGTTATTATTATTATTATTATTTATCATTATTATTTTAGATTGTTTTTATTTTTAATTAAATAATTATTTTTTTCATCACCATAAGAAAAGAAATTGTTTCTAAACAAACTGCATCGAATAATAAGGAGAATATTTAATATTCTCATGAGGTAAGAAAATGTATTATGTAATTATGATAACAAATGTTATAATAATTATTATAATTATACTGAATTAAATGAAATTATATTACGAAGAATAGTTTTATAGTAATGAGAAAATCATCGTTATAATTTTATCATAATTACGTGATTAAAAAAGCATTCGTATTATAGCTGTAGTTTATATTTTATAAATAATATCATCATAGTTCATTTTTATACTAAAAAAAAACAAAAAGAAAAATTTACATTTACTATTTTAAGTTTAGAAAAATAATTTGCTCATTATTAATTATAATAGCAGAATAAAACGTAATTTTTACAAACATAGCATGATAGTCAAATTACAAATCTAATATTTTTAAAGCAGTCTATTCGTCATTTCACATAGTTAAATATGAATTCAATTATTATTATTATCAGCGATATAATTATATGCTAGTATCATCGATCATAATTACATTTTAATCGTATAAAATTAATACATAATTTATATTTATGTACGATTTATTATTTTAGATTGCTTTTAATAAAACTAACAAAATAAAAACAATAATAAAGTTAATTTACTATATAAGTAGTTTAATTACATAAATAAGTATATAGTAATAAGATAGATGTAATGGATGAGGCGAACGCTAAAGTATTTCGCAATCAGCCTTATTATGAAAGTATGAATTATTTAAATAATTGGTTTGTTGCAATGTACTATAATTTTACAATCCACTACATAAATCAAATAACTATCAAATTTGTTTTACTAACCAAATTAAAACGTAAAAAAATTAACGAATCGATTTGAAAACAGTTTTTTTTTGTCCACGAAATTAAATTTTGATACAAACATAATACACGCATGCACACATATAAATAATTCAAGCATGTTAGTTCTGTCCAATTAAATTACGAATAAAATATCAATCAACATGCAGTTTTCTGTGGATCAAGGTGCAAATTATTTTGGATTGTTTTTGATTTTTGATCACAACAAAGATGCAAAGTGTGTGTAATGATCAAAAATTGATTTTTAAAATATAAAACTGATAATAATTGATTATTAATTCACAATTACAAATTATGACAATTTTATCATGAAAATGATCATATGTCATCAATTTTCTCATAGCATGATTACGGTTTTTGGATACAGTAAACCAAAAATGACAAAGTGCAGTATTGTATGATTATAAAAAATTTCCCGCATACTGGTAACACATTATTTCTGTTCAATTAAATTAAGAATAAAAGATCAATCAACGTGCAGTTTTCCGTGGATCAAGGTGCAAATTATTTTGGATTGTTTTTGATTTTTGATCACAATGAAGATGCAAAGTGTGTGTAATGATCGAAAATCGATTTTTATAATATAAAAATTGATGATAATCGATTAATTCACATTGATGGATCAATTACAAATTATGACAATATTATCGTGTAATTGACCATATGTTCTCACGGCATGATTATGGTTTTTGGATACAGTAAAAAATTATTTTAGTATGTTTTTAACCAAAATGGCAAAGTGCAGTATTGTATGATCATAAAAATTTCCTGCATTCTGGTTATGTTTCTGAAAGATGACCAATCGAAAACGTTCAAACAGTCGAACTCTACATCAATGACATAATGTGCACATGCACAAGTTACCAATCAAATCAAGAATAAAAGACCAATCAGCATGCAGATTTATGTCGATCAGAGTGCAAATTATTTTAGTATGTTTTTAAATATATTTTTGTAGTATATAGCAAATTATGCATCAAACAGGCTTAATAATTTTTTAATTTTTATTCTTTTTTAATTTATTTTTTTTATTAATAACTCTTTATATACTGAATTTCTATTAGAGTTCAGTTTAGAAAAAGAAATTATATTCTGAACCTTTTTTATACTGAACAAAATCTTTTGGAGCAACCTGTTCAGATAAGAGTAAGGTGACTATACTTTGATATAAATACTGTATGTTTTAAAAAATAAGCTACCTTTTTTTGGCCAAAAGTTATATAAAAAATGTGAAAGTAGCTTATTTTCAGATTGTTAAATTTTTAAATTTTGAAACTTTTACTAATAAAAGTTGTTCAAATGCTACCAAATTTTTTATTTATATTTTGATGTCCTAAGCAACTTTAATTAATAATGCTTTTGAGGTTTACTTAGTAAAATTTAGACTTTTATAAGTTATATAGCAACTGCTAACAATTTCTTTAAAAATTTTTTAAAAAAAAATAAGGGGATAGCTTTTTTTAGAGGTAGCATATTTTTGAAAACATACAGTAAATTTGTGTATAAAGAGCCAGATGCTTTATTTAAGGAATTTCATGTTGATAAAGTTATAAAATTAATATTAGATAATTTGGCAAAAAAAAAGCAGTGCATCTCAAATATGTCAATATTAAACCAATATCAATTGTTACATGTTTGCAACAATATTACTACATAAAAATTAGTACTACTACCAAATCTTAGAGAAATTGTAAATTGGTGCTAGATTCTAACTTTACTGAAACTATAAAAAATTAAAAATATTATGATTATATATCTATTATGTTTTTATTATATTTTAAAAAACATAATAATTACTAGTTATAAGTTAATAATAATAATATAAATAATATATATTAAAACTGTTTTAGCAATATTAATAAAAACATTTTTAAAACATTATTAAACTAAATAAATTTCATATTTATAGTATAATATGAATATTTATATTATATAAATATATTATATTATAATATATTTTATAATATTAAATATAATATAAATAAAACAAATCAATAATATAATGATTTAGACAAATGTGTTTACCCCAAAATCTTGCAAAAAAGATTTTTTGTTAAAATACGAAGGATGGTTTCATAAGCAAAATTACGAGATATAAGCATTTTTTAAAAATAATTTTGGTTTAAAAAATATTTTTAAAAAACTTATTTTAATATATTTTTAAAATATAATAATAATGTTTTTATAATATTTTTAATAATATTAAAATAATATTTTAAAATATTTTTAAACAATTTATTTTAACCTATTTTTAAAATATAATAATAATGTTTTTATAATAATTTTATAATATTTTTGAAACAGATTTAAATTTTTATTTTATTTTTAAAATTTTTATTATATTATTAATATATTATAAAAACATTATTAAAATATTTTTTTATATAAAATCATATTTATTATATTTTCAAAATATTATTATTTTATTATAAAAACATATATACTTTTTTTTAAGTTTCAGTAAAGAATAAGCAAAATATTTTATCTAAAAAATTTCAAATATGCATTAGATATCTATCCAAGTCTAAAAAAATATACAAAATATATTTTTGCAAAAGAACATTTCTTAATGCCTATTAGACTCATTGGTTAGACAATATATAACCATTTTTATTTGCAAAAGAATTTATTTTTGCTTATAAAATCAATAATCACCAAGATAATTTGAACAGAAGATACAATTATTAAACTATTTTGCAAATTTTGCAAGATCTAAAAGAGATTTACAAGCTTTACCCAAATTAAAATAAATAATTCTACTTTTAGAAACAATAATCTGAACTCTTCTATGTTGCATTATTCTAAAAGAGTTTATTATTCATATAAAAATTCTAAGATGGAACTATCAATACATTAGGGTTGAGGTTCAAGCTTTATTTGAAAAATATTTGAACATTTAAAATATATATTCAAAACATCTTTTTTAAAGAATTTGGCAATTGTATATTAGATATGGAATCAAATACTTTCTACAAAATCAAAAAGAGATTTACAAGTTTTATTTAAATTAATATTAAGCTATAGAATCCTTGAAAATTAACACTTTATCTACCAAAGATAAACAACTATAGAAAGAATTTATCCAAATGGCTTTACTTAGATAATACTATAACTTACATTGTAGCATTGCACACTTCAATTTATCAAATTTTATCCAACTTGCAATATATTTCTATAATATAGATATAGGAAAATTATTCATGGCGACCCATCGCCATAGTGACCCTATATGATTAGCCAATCATTTTTAAGATCAGCGATCATATATAAATAGTGATTATCCTTTTGATAATCATTGGTTTGTTTTTTTTTTGCGCTTGTTTTTGTTTTCTTTTGTGCTTGTTTTTTTTTGATTTAAATAACTTTTTTTCTTCTTTTAAATGGAGTTTTGTCATTGGAGCTGTCATTGGAGCCTTTATTAAAGTCTTGAATTTGTCATTGTATCGTTGTTGGAGCTGTCGTTGGAGCCATCGTTGAGGATTAGAGGTCACAAAGTTGAGCAGTTCGTTCGAGTAGCTTGGTAGGCCATTTTTATTTTTACTTAACCTTTCGTATTTTGGTCTTTGGGGGTTTTTTTTAAGTTCGCTAATGTCAGTTTTCTTTGGTATGTGCTTTTGTCATTGCCCTTCGGTACTTTCTGTAAGTTCGTAGTTCTTCTGGCAAATATTTGTCATTCTTCTATGGACTCTTTTGGTAGGTTCGTTGTGTTTTTTCATCGTTTTTTAGCGGGTTCCTTTGCAAGTTCGTCATTTTTTCAGTAGTTTCTTCCAAAGTTTTTTGTGGTATCTCTAGTACATCAAAATCGACCAAAGATTCATTTGGAGATTATGTTATAAGCAAAACTTCCGTCTTGTTGCAGTTATGAAGGTTAAAATACTGATGATGTTCTTGGTGGTTTGGTTGGAATAAGAAGCAATGATAGCTTTATTTTTTTATTGAAAAATAGTAATTCATGTATTTGGGTAGAGGATTGTGAAATAATATGTTCTTTTTTTTTTATCTACTATAAAATTAATATACTTAAGTTCACGTCTAAAGACAAACAAAGTTAATTGTTTGGTTTATATAATATGGAATCAGAGAATTTTGTTTTTTTTTGGATCTATCTGGGGGATGTCTTAAGCGGAACAAATTCTTATAATATATATTTTATTTTTAACTTTAGAGTTAGGGTGTAACAGCCAAGCCTCCAATTTGCAAGCCTGTGATGCGAGCCTGTGACTCAGACCTGTGACACAAACCTGTGATCCAGACCTGGGAAGTCGACCCTGACCAAATTAGATAATAATAAGCGAACAGTAGTTGATTCACATAACATATATAGTTATCAAATGAAATATGCATAAAGCATATTGGCATAGAATTAAATAAATAGAATTAAGTAATCATAACAGTAGTAATTCATAATATATAAAAAGAACAATACAACCTTTTGTACAAACTAGTCTGTTCAACTTATATTAATAAAGTCTTCTTGCTTTTCAAAACTGTCGTTTTCCCATGTGTCTGTTACAGTTTGAACAGACTAACTCCTAGTTCCTCACGTTTTTTTACATCTGTTCTCAGTTTCCCTTTATAAAAAAAAAATATATATATATAGTAATAACAAAAAAAAATACAAAAATAGTAATAACATGATAACCAACATAACTATTAGTAACACTATTCAAATTTTGTAATGGAAGACCAACCTGACCTCAACGCTATAGCAGCAGCATTAAATCAAATCTAGTTGGATTATCAGGCACTCCACCAGGAAAACGTGGTGCTCAGGAATGCACTTAACCAATTGCAGGTTCATGAAGAGGTTAGAGTCCAATATAGGGAACCCAAAGTAAGCTTCCCGGAGAAATTCGATGGCACTAGGAATAAATTTAGAGGATTTCTAAATCAGGTTTGTCTTGTTATACAAATGCAACCAAATTGCTATTCTGATGACCAGACGCAAATAGGACTTCTTGAAAGTTTGTTGGCAGGATTTGCCTTGGCATGGTTCTTCTCTCTACTCAAACAACAATCAGATCTATTAAGGGATTTTGATGCGTTAGGTAAAGAATTTGAGAAAACTTTTGGTAATGCAAATAAGGCCTGAACAGCCGCTAATAAGATACATAAGTTGGTCCAAGGATCTAAAGCAGCCTCAAGCTACACATCAGAATTTCGACAAATTGCTGGTGATTTGGATTTGGTGAGGCAGCTTTAATTGATCAGTTTAGGAATGGATTCGAATTGATGTAAAAGACTTACTCTTTACTGTTGAGGATCCTACCTCGTTGAATGATGCAATTACAAAAGCGGTCCGGTGTATAACTGGTTATTTGAACGAAGAAAAGAATGACAACGTGGCTTAAATTCAGAGCAGTACCAAATACTAGTACCCAGCGGTTCAACAGTTTCTACCACAAAACCTATGCAAATAGATACCATTAGGCTTAAATCGTTATCAGATGATGAAAAAAGACGATGCTAGGCCAATAATTTATGCATCTACTGTGGTGAACCGAACCATATAATTAGGAATTGCCCCAAGAAGAATAGAACATCATCCTGAATTGAGGCCTTAGTTGTTGCTAATGATGGGTCAGGAAAAGAAGAGATCCAGTTGCAGTAAGGGAATTTACCACCTGGGAAAAAATCACCTGACAAACCTGTAGCTGCATTGACCCTAACCATATCCCTGCAATCGCCAGATGATGCTCAAATAGAAGCATGGGCCTTGATTGATTTAGAAGCTTCAGCGTGTTTCCTAAACCTTACTCTGGCAAAATTTTTAAGTTTTCTATCTATGAAAAAGAAATACTCTTAACAGTAGAAGTGATTAATGGGTAGAAAATCTTATCCGGAGTAGTAACGCACAAAACAGGCCCAATACGTGTACACTTCCAAGCAGTGTTGTACACGGACATTGTCCAGCCAATTTTACAGGGACACAGACAGTTCAGGACGGGACGTCCGGGACATGTCCGCAATAATGTCCCAACACGATATTGTTCGCGGACAATGTCCTACTAATTTTTAACTTTGTCCCTACTATGTCTGGGACATGTTCGCTGGGTAAAACCAATCAAATTGCGGAATTATACAGACCCTTTGTTTGCATTTTGTAAAAAATGACAATAATTTACGATGGATACAACGAATTTTTTGGTTGGTGATTACGTATTGATTCGCTGAATGTCCGGGACAAAAAAAATTCTGGGCGGACATATCCCGGACGTCCTGTCCCAGACTGTCCGCTGTTCGCGTCCGTGTCCCATGACAACACTGCTTCCAAGGTCACTATGTGAAGATCTCTTTCAACTTAATATTGTCGTCTCATTATGAAATAATTTTGGGGCTGCCATGGTTAGTCACGTATAACCCAGAAATTAATTGGCGTAACTGCTCTATTACCTTTTCAGATCTGAGCTGTAAGGACCATTTGTTGAATATGGACCCACCAAGAACCACCAGCACCTGGAGAAAGAAACTAATTTTTATAGTTCAGGTTTTTACGGCTATTACAAGTAGCTTATGTTCTGAGGAATCATCAAATACTGTCCCGGTGCTTCCAAAGAAATATGAAAAATTTAGAGATGTGTTTGATAAAAAAGAGGTGGATAAATTGCTGAAAAATCAGCAGTATGACTGTGGCATTGATTTGTTACCAGGAAAACAACCTCCCTGGGGCCCTATATACGGCCTGTCCATGCAAAAGCTTGAAATGTTAAAGAAGTATGTCAAGGAAAACTTGGAAAAAGGGTTCATACAGCATTCAAAGTCACCCGCAGAAGTGCCTGTGTTATTTGTTAAGAAAAAAGATGGCACTTTGCGGCGGGAGACTTAAGAAGAAAAGCAAAAAAACCTTTTTACTCTCCTTTAACTTCTGCTTAATTAGTTCAGAATCACTTATCAATTCTGGCTCCCCACACGGCAAAGGATAATCTCTCATAAGGGCAGTGTCATTAATCACCTGATTATTTTTTATCAGAGGCCTACCCACCTACCTCTTCCTTAATATATAAATAGTCAGGTTCTTATATATAATTTTAACTTTTTTTACCCCCTCCCCTCCTAAAAAATCACCTGATTTTTGTTACTCCCCTAATATTAGCATGTGCATTGATTATCGTAGGTTGAACCAAGTTACAATTAAAAACCGCTACCCACTTTCCTAATACCTGAACTACTGGATAGGCTTTCTGCTGCCAGAGTTTTTATGAAGATTGACTTGAGAGGGGTGTACAATTTAGTTTATATAAGGCTGAGGGATAAATGGAAAACAGCTTTTCAAACACGATATGGACACTTTGAATACTTAGTAATGCCTTTCAGCCTTACTAAAGGTCTGGCTGTGTTCCAACTAGTGATATGGGTCGATGAAAAAATCGTGGGCTGAGGCCGATCCCAAAAAAGCTTAGCCCGGTCGACCGTGCCGACCTTTTGCTAGTGTAATTTTTCTGACCAGAATCGTCAACATTTATCTACATTAAAACGTGTAAAAGGTCATCAGATAGTTTTTTTGTCGAATTTAATGATATTAAATTATTTAATTTTATTCTTTTTGCCCTTAGCTGTTAGTATAAATTCCAGCATGTTAATATTTTATGTTGATTAATTGTCTATGCCTTCAAACATACTGATACTTAGATTATATTCGCTATTAGCTAGTTTATCACACAAATAAGCCAATTCTCTTACATTACAAAAATAGCTAGCTGATTTTTATTTAATTCCTAGCCTGAAATATGCTTTAAAAGAGAATTGATTCTAACACTTTTTTTACCAACCGGCCCAGCTCACAAAGGTGCAGCCCGAGGGTTGACCCGCCTATCGACCCAGCCGTTGGGCCGGGGTCGACCCGTATCACTAGTTCCAACATTTAATGAACAATTTATTTAGAGATTTCTTGAACTGGTTTGTAATTATTTACTTGGATGATATCTTAATATACTCATCTGACCAGGAAAACATGACCAACACATGCAGCTGGTGCTAAAACGGCTGCGCCAAAATGGCTTATTTGCAAAATTGGAAAAGTGTGAGTTTGACATGGAGTGCATGGATTTTTTAGGGTATCACATACCAAGGAATTCAAATGGATGCAAGAAAAGTTGAAAGTATTGTTTCTTGGCTGGTACCGATCTCAGTTAAAGAAGTACAACAGTTTTTAGGATTTGCCAATTATTATCAGCATTTTATTCAAGGTTATTCTCAGTTGGTAACTCTGTTGACTAACTTAACAAGGAAATCTGAAACAAAGACTTGGGAGTGGACTGCTATGGCTCAGCAAGCATTCTTAGCATTAAAAGAAGCATTTACTTCTGCTCCAATATTACTTTAAGCGGATCAGACAAAGCCATACTTCCTTGAAACTGATGCCTCTAAGCAGTTTTATCTCAAATGCATGAAGAAAAACTTTACCAAATAGCCTATTATTCCTGAAAACTCACCCTTGCAAAAATAAATTATGATGTTTACAACAAGGAATTACTTGCCATAATAACAGCCTTCAAACAGTGGTGCCAGTATTTAGAAGGGACCCAACATGAAATTACGGTCTATTGCAATCATAAAAATTTGCAATATTTCACCACTGCAAAGCACCTTAGTCGTTGTCAAGCCTGATGGTCTCTTCTCCTCTCGAATTACAATTTTAGAATTGTGTTTCGGCCTGGTTTGGAACAAGAAAAATCTAATGCTTTGTCCAGAAGATCAGATTATCAACCCCAAAACAGTGAAACAGCAATATGCTATGTTATTAAAAGGACACAACCTTTGATAGATGCTATTTTCGTGATACCAATTGATACTGCCTTGAGGGACCATATTCGAAACCAGTTAAAGAAGGACCCTCTTGCTATTGACATAACTAAGCAAATAAACTACCTCGTAAATAGCAGCTCAAATAAGCGTTCTGATTTTCATAAGTTTCAGTTTTTAGATGGCTTATTGTTCAGAGAGGGCCTATTGTACGTACCAAGTATACGCGAAAGGTTAGAAGTATTGCATCAGAGATACGATTCCAATTTAGCATGGCATTTTGGTGTAGAGAAAACAATAGAACTGGTAACACAGGACTATTGGTGGCCAAAACTCTGCGCTTTTGTAAAAAATTATATAAAAACTTGTGATATTTGTGCTAGATCAAAAATTCTAGACACCATCCTTACGGGCTATTAGTCCCTTTACCAATACCTACCCAATAATGGCAGTCCATTTCCATGGACTTCATCATAGACTTACCTTTTCAAAGGGTACAATTCTATACTGGTCGTAGTTGAAATTTCAAAATGGCATTTTATAGCATGTAACAAAAAAATTGATGCGAAACTGACAGCGCAATTAATTCTAAAAGAAGTGATAAGGCTTCACGAGGTTCCAAAGGACATCACCTCCGATAGGGGACCACAATTCGCTTTTAAGTTTTGGAGGCACCTGTTTAGTTTGTGGGAAACACAAACTAATTTGTCCTCAGCTTACCATCCTCAGTCTGATTGGCGGAGTGAAGGGTCAATCAAGTGTTAAAGCAATATCTAAGTTGCACAATTAATTTTTTCAAGATGATTGGGCTGTCTTGCTTCCATTAGCGGAATTCGCTTACAATAATTCAGTCCATTCATCCACTAAGAGCACACCCTTTTTTGCAAATTATGGGTTTCATCCTCATTTCAATTTACAAACTCCTGGCCATTCTTTAGTCCCCACGGCAGAAATTACAGCTAATCATCTACAACAAATAAAAGAAATGCTAATTAGAGAATTAGAAAAAGCTCAAGAACGTTACAAGGACTATGCAGATCAAAAATGCCAGGAAGGTCCAAAAATAGAAGTGGGGGACAAAGTTGGCTGTTACATCGCCATGTTCATACCAATCGTCCTTCTAAAAAGTTGGACTATCAAAAATTAGGGCCGTATACTGTGGAAAAAAATTAACCCTGTAGCATATTAGTTGACTTTACCTCCTACATCAAAAATACATAACACTTTTCATGTTTCCTTGCTCGAACTGTACATAAACAACATGATTCCAGGCAGAGCGTTGGACCCACCGTCTCCTGTGGTTATAAAAGGTGAAAATTATTATGAAGTAAAAGAAATTCTTGATGCACAATGGATCTGAAAGAAACTACATTACTTAGTTGATTGGAAGAATTATGAAATTAACGAACATTCCTGGGAACCTGTCGAAAATGTGGCGCATGCAAGTAAAGCGATCAAAGCCTTTATCAACAATACCCTAATAAACTGAAGCTACGAACAAAGAAAAAGAAAGAAGGGGTTTTAAGGAAAGGGTGGTGTAATAGCCAAGCCTTCGATCTGCAAGCCCATGATGTGAGCCCGTGACTCAGACCCATGACACAAGCCTGTGACCCAGACCCGAGAAATTGACCTCGAACAAATTAGATAATAATAAGCGAACAGTAGTTGATTCATATAACGTATATAGTTATCGAATGAAATATGCATAAAGCATGTAGTCATAGAATTGAATAGATAGAATTAAGTAATTATGACATTAGTAATTCGTAATATAAAAAATGAACAATACAACCTCTTGTACAAACTAGTCTGTTCAACTTATATTAATAAAGTCTTCTTGCTTCTCAAAACTGTCATTTTCTCGTGTGTCTGCTACATAGGGTCATCATATGTTAAAGGTTAGGTAAGTTTTAGGTAGTTGTATGCAAGCAAAATTACATTCCCGCATTTTTAGTTAATTTTTTTTTTGATTTATTGGAGGGACGTCTTAAGCGAAACAAATTCTTATAATATTTATTTTATTTTTATCAAATTAACTTTAGGTTAGAATCATCATAGGTTATAGGTTGGATAAGTTTTAGGTAGTTGTATAATTGTATTCCCAGCATTTTTAGTTAATTTGGGTTTAGACAAGCTTTTGTTTCATTTTAATTGTATTAAAATATATATTATTTTTTAGGTTCTTGTTTAAAATCGTATTTCATGTTGCTATGTGTTCTTGTAACTGGCCAATATGGTTAGTTCACCAACTTTGAACGTATCATGAAAGCTCAGACGTTATGAATTTTTCAAATCTTTTCCTTTCTTTCTTGTTTTGCTTTGCCAAAAATCATCACCATCGGAGCGACGATTTTACTAGTGGGAAAATGGAATAATTGGCCAGTTTAAATTTTTTATTTTTTAAAAAAAAAATAATTTTTTTGAAAAATTGGGTTGGCGGCTTTGCAAAACAAACGATCACTTTGTGTGGCCTAATCGACCAATAAAAATCGATCACATTAATCACATGCTCGATTGATAATCAATCGAGCACGTGATTCACATGATCGATTTTATTGGTTAATCGCAGGGTCGCCATGAACTAACGCTCATAGAAATATATCAAAATTTATTTATTTTGAAAACTATTTTAAATAAAATTCTAAGATAATACACTCAATATTTATTCAATTCAAACTTTATTATAAAAAATATTCAAATATTTAAAACATATATTAGAATTATCTTTTTTAAAGAATTTGGTTGTACTTTCTATATAAGATGTTATGTTCAAAGATCTCTTATTCTATTACTGAAGCATGTCTTCCTTTTAAGATAGAGAAAAAAATGCGATCAGTTATCAACTTTTGGCAAGATATTTAACAATTAATAACTGTCTGTAATACTTCATTAGGACACCTTAATGTTTTTGGTGCATTGGTAAGCATTGAGTTGGGATAAATTTTGCAAAATTAAAAGAGATTTTACAAGTTTTACCCAAAAAAATATCAAGCTATAGAATTAACAAAAATCAACAAATATAAGAAATAATAAAAAAAATTCTTTCAAATAGCTTTACTTAGACAATACTATAACTCACATTGTAGCATTGCACACTTTGATTTATCAAATTTTATTCTACTTGCAACATATTTCTATAATATAAAATATATTAAAATTTATTTATTTTGACAACTATTTCTGATTCAATTTATTTATTTTGATACTATTTTAATAGAATTATTAAGTTTAAGTGTTGTAGTTACAAATTAAAGATACACAATAAGATATTTAGCATTAAAATAATATAGTTTAGAAATTATAGTTGAACTTTCCCAAACTGGTATACATAGTGGACAAGTTTTATATTAGTATTAATTGAAAATCCGTTTCCGAATGAGAATCAATTTATTAATAAATGATGACGCAGATCATTACTAATTAATATCAAATAATTTTTTTAGTTCAAAGCCAACGTGACTTTACGATTACTAATATAAAAATCATTTCACATATTATAATGCACTAGATCGTGAGTAATAATGTGGACAAGTTTTAAGACGTAGCGATCAATCGATAAAAAGTTTACTTTGACGTGAAGTGGCATTTCTGGACCAAAAATAGGTGTTGATTCGCATAGATCACAAGTTTAAATGGGCAAATTCACAAGGTACTGACCTTTTTAAGTTTTATAAAACATTCATATACCTTCTTGTCATTGTCCTTTTTTATGTTTGACTTCAATCGAATTTATTTATATTCACTTAGTTTTTTGTTTTTTCAGATCAAATAATTTTTTTTCTTTGTTCAAACTAATTCGTTCGTAACTTTTTTTATCTTAGCTTTTTGGAGCTGAACTTTATTTGGTCGAACTACTGTATACTACCCGTCTTTATGATTACATACTACCCATTATCCAAATTAGGGTCTAACGCAGTTCTTGTGGCCTGCTCTAAAAACATTTTATGGTATCGTGATATCCATCCCTGGATTGTTGAAACTTTTGGCACTTCGTCTTGCTCCAACTCACCATTATTTGCAAATTCTTTCAATCTATTATACATATCAGTAGCTGTCATCCGGTCTTTAGCGTGAATATTTTCTTGCAAGAACATTTGTTCAAGAATTTTTTTAACCGTATCTGACATTTGTTTACCTCCACCTCGATTACCATATGCTAAATTTTCACGCAATGCCCATCCTTTATTCCAAGAAAAGCCAATATATGGTGTGTTCTCTATGCAAGAACCTTCTTCTATATTTTTAAGATTTGTTGCTTAATGAGAGAATGATAAATTTATTAGCAATAATACTTACTCTCCATATCTTCATCTCTTGTATCTATAGAATTATTTTTGTGTCTTAGATTTATTTAGATAATAAAAATTATTTTATATAACAAAAGATGGTTTCATTACCTATTATTGCTATATTGTCTAATTCCATTACGGTTTGGCCCGCTGTATACATAATTTGCATAAATATTGATGTAAGTTATACATATTATATTTTTCTCACCTTGAGGTTTTGGTAAAGCCATCGTCCACTTTGATTGTGGTTCAGTATGTGTTGAGACTTTTGGTTCTGGACGATGAAGTTTTTCATTGCACAAGCTAGTAATTGCAACAGGAGAAAAATGTGCTGGAGTTCCGAAGTGAGGCAAGGGACTTGCCACAATATAACCTGCAAATGGACCTGCAATTGGCCATTGCCAGTAATTATGCTTAGAAATTCCGGTAATAGTTTCTACACGTGCTTTTTTTTTTCTTTTATTTTCAACAACTAAATTTTCAGTTTTTTCTTGATTTCGATTAGGTTCAATATTTGCCAAGTGTGTGCCTGCTAAATTATGTGCAGCATCCACAATATTGGATCCCTCTATTACTTCATATCCAACACGAATGTATCGTTTAATAGCATGAGATATCTTGAAAATAAAATGTATGTATTATTATTTATTATAATTTATTCTTATTTTTGTAAATAAATAAAAACTTACTGCAGCGTGATGTGAGTCAACAGTTGTCTTTGCTTCGCCGGGCTCCAAGAATAACCATTCACGAACTTCGATATTATACCAATCAAACCAATGGGCCACAATTGTCATTAACTCACTATTATGGTAATGCGGCCCATTGTCTGAAATTATTTTTATCCATTTTGGTTTTTTTTAAATATTGTTAAACACAGCTTCGAAACAAGATGCTGTAAACCAAGCATCTTGTTTCGTATCTGTGGACCAGTGGTCGTAAGCACTAACGTTTAAACCTACACTATCATCCTCTATACTATCACCCTCTATATTATCATTCTCTACACTATCATCCTCTACACTATTATCCTCTTTAGTTATTACCAGTATCGTATGTAATGTCCAGCCTCTTTTACCAAAAAACTCTTGTTTAGTTTCTCGTGCAGTTTTTGGAAGAATTCGCATCTTATAATCTGCAATCATAATAGCACCATCCGAATCGAGGCTTGCTAATGACGATTTGTATTGTGAATTCAAATAATGTTTTCGGGCATGGTGTGCAAGAAAGTATTTTAGTTTTTCTTGCATTTCTAATAATTGGGAATGATATTTATCACTAATATGATTTTTTATAAAATAAAAAAAAATCGAAAATTCTGAACAATCTTGACAGCGCAAATTATGTGTATTCGAACATTCTCCAAAAGCAAACGGCAAACAGTGATCGATGCAGTCATTATGTAATGTTCTTCCATCTAATTCAACTTTTAAATGGCGTTCAAAGGTTCTTTTTAATTGTCGACGTAAGTTTTCAATCCGTGATATAATAGGATCCTTTTATATATCAATAATTTATTCGTTTAGTTAGAATTAGATGAGTTGATACAACTCATTTTTATTTTATTTTTTATTATATTGTTTTTTTTTATTTATTATTTATTTATATATTTATTTTTTATTTATTATTCTTTGAGTTTTTTTTTATAACTTACCAACGTTTCTTTTGATGTAAATACTTGTCGTACGAGAGCTAACAAACTTTCAAAAACTTCAAACCCGTATTCATTACAGATAATGCAGAGTCCTCCCAAATCTTCACGATATCGAATATGACTACAGTCTGCTAATCTAGACATAAAAGAAGTTCGACGCATTCCATTTGGATACTCTTCATTGAATTTTGTCCATAGAGCTTGTTTTTGATCTTGCATATATATGATAGGAATTCCAGTTTTTGCGTCAATTCGATAAGAACTTTGTGCAACATTATTTTTATCTTGAAAGAATGCTAGAAATTGGTTTTCCTTTATTTCAGCCATTCTTTCAATATGTTTTTTTGGTCCTTTAATTTGTGGTGCGCCAGGTCCGTATAACCGAGAATGTTTTCGTGCCAAATTTATTGCATTTATACTTACCTAATTATGATATTGTAAGTGATTTGTTAGTATAATCGAACCTTCCTAAATGCATTTTATAAGGGCCAGAATTGAAGGTTGCATTTAGGAAGGTTGAATTTAAGGAGATTTGATTGTAATTTATAATTCTAATTTCTAACCTAACCTGAAGTTTTTTATGCAATTGTAAAAATTCGAATTGATTTGCTATGATAGATAATATTTGTGTTTTTCCATTCCCCCCACGTTTATTAGATATCAAGGCACTTCGAAAGCAATTCCAAAAAATATCTTCATATTCATTATTCGTAACAATGTTATCCGATTCCTCCAAATTTTCTAAATCAGTTTGTAAGCATCCAAGTTTATAAAGCATTCTCAAATTAGCTTTGTCAGCAGTCGGGTTATCTGATCGACTCCAAAATTCTTTTCTATCACTAGATTTAGGATATGGCGTTATATCAGTGCACCCACATGCTCGTAACATTGCTCTCCAAGCACGAAATTCTGCTTCATTTAATTCGTAAGTAGATGGATAAATTATTTTTAGTGCATTACGAAATTCGATTATGGAATTTTCTTGGCGTAACCAGGTAATAAACAAATTTTGCCAATTAGCTAAATTGTTAGTTGCAATTCTTCGTGTTTTTATTTGTTGGTTGAATATAACATCCATTTTATAAGAATCATTCCAATCCTTTGAAGTACAAGTTAGATCAGAATTGGTTGAATCTTCGAAATTTTCTTGAATTGCACGTTGAATCAAGGGGTGGTTAAAACCGTAAAGTGTTGCACCATCCAAATGCATAGTAACTCCCGCTTGAGCCCATACACTATCAGCCGACTTATCCTCATAATGCCATAATATTTGATCCCCTTTATAAAAGTCGAGAGTAAATATATCATTGATCATTCTTTGTAAAGCTAGAGTTCTCTGACCTTTTTTTGTTAGTATTGATGATGTAAACCTTTTATTTCCGATTTCTGATACTGCAACAATAAAATTTCCAATTTTTATAAAAATTGGTCTAAATCTTACTCCATTGAGTAATTTTTGTACTATATTCTCGTCATTTAACCCAAGAATGGCGGGTCCAGAATATGCGGTTTTCTTTCCAAATATCACGTGATACACGCTGTTAACGGCTTGGGAAGGGGTCAAACAAACCTTACTAGTTTCACTACCACTAACACAAATAAACCCAGGCTGCAATGGGTTTTCTTCACTTTTAACTACCCTAATAAAAAATTGTCGCTGGTTAAGAACAAAACTAACATGCATATATAGTCGATATGGAACAGAAACTGAAACGTCTTTATCATTAGATGGTCGAGATGACCACCAATCGCGGGCATAAGGACCGTAGTGCAGTTCGGGACGTATTAAGCCTTCCGCAAGCAATAAAACACTATTACAAGACATATTTTTTATGGTTTTATTATTTTATTAGAATTGGTTTTGACATTTACAACCGTGAATATTTGTATAATTAAATGTGCAACGCGATTTCTTATTTGATATCGATCATTTTCACTCATTGGCTAACGGATTTGCAATTAAAAGGTTATTGAATTTGAAATTATTATAAAATATTAGATTCATATAGCAGAAACAGACTTGGTGGATTAATTTTTTATTAGATTTGACAGATTATTAGTTTTGATATAATAAGTTTTAGGAGGTTTAACTATATTACTAAAATTTTATTTCTAGATACTTATATCAATATAAATATATTTATTTAATTATTAATTATAGTTAGGCTATAAAAACAATAAGATTTCTAGAACAGGAATAGTAAATAATCTTTAAATAACCTCAAATAACCTCAAATAATCTCAAATAACCCAACTTTATTATAAATTTAGTCTGAAATAATCTAGGTTATTTGAAAAAAAGGCAAATAACCTCCAATTTTACTATCACTGGTCTGGGATATAGTAATACAATTAGTAGGGCAAATTATATATAAGCAGCTATTAATTGAAGATTAAATAATACACAAATAACTGGATCTATAAAATTAAATCAATTTAAATATGGTTTGATTTATGCAATTCTCTTAAAAGTTAATATTTAATCATTTATGCTTTAATTAGATTATCTATACAACTATTGCATTTTTCTATAACTAGTAAATTTAACTATCTTTACTTCTTTTGCTATACTTAGAACATTTTAAATAAGCTAGATAAAAGTTTGTTAGTTCTATTTTGAGTTTTTCTAAAAGGAAATAGCAAATAGCCAAAACTTTATTTTTATAAGAGCAATAGAGGCTAATAAATTTATTAAATAAATATTTTATAAACAATTTACCAAGATTTAATATGAGGATTTGGTAAAATTTATCAAGCTCAATAAACCAAAAAAATATTTACTATTGGAACTTTTAAGCAATACTAAAAATATCTGCTAGTTATCTGCTAGTATTTTCTTATTATATAAAATTATTTAAGTATTAGTTTATATTCTTGAAAATAAATTTTTCAAGAGCAAATCCTATATAAACAAGCAGAATTGTTAATGGGCCTATATGAAATTAATTCAAATATCAATATGCATTCTTGAAAACATTAGAGTTTTAATTTTTAAGAGCAAATTCTATATAAACAAGCAGAATTGCTAATGGGTTTTCAGCAAATTTTATATATTTTTAATTAATCAATATAAATGCATTTGATAATTTATCAGAAATTTTTACATTCTTGAAATTTTGCTTTGCTTTATCAAACTGATACCTGGTAGTAAGTGGTTATTCATAAATAATATTATAAACTCCTATATAGTAGCTCTTGACCACTTTAAACTATATAAAAAAATTTTTTTAAAATTGTATATTTATCTCTTAGATTGTAACACAGGCAAATTTGCCTGCGTATTTTAAAATTTTTAATAAAATTTTAAATATTGATTTTAGCCATATCTTTTCTAAGTAAAAAATATTCTTTAAGTTTTGTTTTAGTAACTTTGTTATAAAATTTTTTTAAAATCATTAGAAAACTTTAATATAATAAATGTTTAAAGTTTTTGTATTGGCATTTTTACTATTAAAATTTTTCTTTAGATTTTTTCAAATTTTATATGTTCCTGTCTATAAAAAAAATCTTTACTTCTAATACAAGTCTTAATTTTTACAAGTAAATCATTAAAGTTGCAATAATAAAGTTGTCATCCTTTATATAAACTACACTATTGTTTTAAGAACTATAGTTCTAAAACTAAAACTAAATAAGATCACAGAAAAATTGTAATAAAATTTTTTAAAAAAATTTTTACTTAAAATTATCTATTTTCAGCTTATATGTAACTATAATTTATTTTCTTATAATATAAAAACTAATTTTGCAAAAAAGTAATCCTTATTTTCAAATATAATTGTACAAAGTTTTATTTAATTATTTTAGTATTTTAAAAAAGTAAATCAGAGCTAAAAAAGTGCAAAAACGCAGGCAAATTTGCCTGTGTTCTACCACAATCTAAGGGATAATCTAATCTCCCAAAACTGATCTCTTGGTAGACAAACTTTATATAACTTTGAAAGGTATCAGATTTAAAATTTTGAGTTATTTAATAGATAACATTATATAGTGGGTTAAAAAAGAAAGGCAGATTAAAAAAATTGGCTTTGAAAAATAAAGACTTAAAAAAAAACAACTATCAACAATTTTCAATTGCTTGATCAGCTCACATTATATTTCATACCAAATTGAGAGTTTCAAAGTTAAAATCAGAAAATATTGTTTATTAAATAACAAACTTATTACAATTATCCCATATAGTTACTTCCTATATAATCACATCATATGTAGTAACATTTATGTTTAGACCAAACTATGATTTAATTATAAGAAATACCTCTATATAAACACAACCCCTTTATAAGCACGTTTTTAAAAATCTACTATGTGCTCAACTTTGTGATTATATAGGAGATAACTGTATATAGTCACAAATAATACACAAAAATGGTATTTCAAATTTTGGTCTAAACTAAGCTTAATTTGGGCTAAAATTTAAAATATCCCTATAGTAAATTATTATATAGCTATAAGTAAAAAATTTTAAACATAATTATATACTAGTTTTGTAGCAGGTTTTATTTTTAATATAAAAATAAAACTGGCTTTAATCTTTATTATGTACTAATATATTTTGAAAGATTTATTTTAGTATAATTATGATAGTATTATAATCTTATTAGGTTAACCAAACTTTGTATGAATCATAAACTAGTACCAATTATATCAAAGATATAGATCTAAAATAAAACTAATAATTTTCTTTTTGAGTATTGGTTATAAGTAGGGTTCTGCAAGTAAACGTGCCGGGCACAAATGGCACTATGCCAGGCACTGTTGGCACTATACCGGGCAAAATGAAAGTGCCCTAAGTGTCTGCCATCTTTTTTTTTGTTGTGCCCGAGCAGTGCCAGTGCGTGTATTACGTATATAAAAATACATTTGATAGATAGGTTAATTTAGATTGATCTAAGCATTCCCAACACTTTACAGTTTATCATTTATTTTAAATCATATTCGATTTTTTTCCTTTACTAGGATCTACTATCTTTTATTTAATTATTACCATACTATAACTTGTATTTATATATATATATAATT
The DNA here is from genome assembly GCA_003550325.1 of Gigaspora rosea. Taxonomy (NCBI): domain Eukaryota; kingdom Fungi; phylum Glomeromycota; class Glomeromycetes; order Diversisporales; family Gigasporaceae; genus Gigaspora; species Gigaspora rosea. Next base: position 144,413 of record QKWP01000435.1, read on the forward strand.
AAGCCACCTAATGAAAATTCAAAACTTAATTTTTACTGAATTGTTTATGAAATATAATAATATATATCGATGTTATAATCTTGTTTTTTTTTATTTTCGCTTCTATTTCACTCTAAGAGGGAATTGCTATTTGAGTTTGTTCTGATATATAAAAGGTTTTAAAAAAATTAAAAATCAAAAAATGCTTTTTAACCTGTTTAATAGATTAAATTGACTAGCTAAAATAACAATAAAATTGAATAATATTCATATATATTGTTTAATATACTTAATTTCTGAATAAGTCTTTCTAACTATTGCGTAAAGATTATAATTGATTTTACTGCGTCATGATTTCAAGCTTTTATTGAGCTTTTATTATTTATTATTTATTAGTAAGCAATAAATAATGAACTTAAAAGCCTAATGTTTAATTTTCTCTTAGCGTCTTATAGTTAAAAAAAAAATAAATTAAAAAATTTATGCAGCAATTCAATGAATGACGCTATATGAATATTATATTATTGAAAATTTTTTTAAATAAAAAGATGCACTTGTTTTTCATGTTTACACTTTATTTTTATGTTCCAACTTTGTATTTTACCGATGGAAGATTTAACAACATATTCGGATAATTCTACTCCAAGTATCTCATCAGAGGATAATATTCAGAATCAAGTACTAATGCTGAGACATATATTACAAAAAATCATTGGACTGAAGTATTGCATGAAAATCAAGTTGTTCGTCAGTGCAAGCATTGCAATAAAAAATGATATTCAATTAATACTAGTAAATCACATTTAAAAAAACATACTACTTCATGTATAACTTAGGATATCAAGTTCAACTTTGTTAAACCTATTACAAAAGAAGATATAGACAACTCAATAATTGATTTAGTTGTTGGTACTGGAATTTCTTTCAACATTCTTAATAATCCATTATTTCATAGAATGGTAAACAAGCTGCATTATATAATGGATACATATAAAGTTCCTCATCCAACAACAATATTTCGTCATCTTTTAGGAAGCATTTATGAAATCAAATTTAATTTTATTAAAGATGTTATGGCAAAAATGCCAGATCAGATTTCATTAACATGTGATGGATGGCATTCAACAGCCTATCGATGCCACTATACAGTTGCTACAGGCTCTTGGATAAGTGACAACTGGAATATTGTTAATATTCTATTAAGTTTTTAGAGATCTGGTCAGACAGCAAAAGAAATTAAATCAGTATAATTAATACTTTAAATAATTATAGCATTAATAATAAGATCTTTTCACTTACTATGAACAACACAACAACAAATAAAGCAGTTATTCGAATGCTTCAGGAAGAGTTGTCTAATATAGATCTTATATCTATTGGATGCATGTGCTATATTCTTAATCTTATTGTAAATGCAGGACTGGTAGAAATTAATAAGCTTCGGCAAAAAGTACATAAAATTATGAAGTATCTAGCGAATCCTTTAGCCAATAGACATTTAGAATTATTGAGTCATATTGTAAAGTTGTTGGAATAGATTTCTTATGACCAATTTTAGAGATTGAGACTCGTTGGAACTCTGTTTTAGATATGTTCGAAAGGTATATTATATTACATCCTGCAGTTGAAGAAATGCAGTTAAAAGAATTGTCAATGCCACCCTGTTTAGAAACTAATGAGCTATTAGAATTGGAATCAATTTGTAAATTTCTTAAACCGTTTGAGATTGCAACAACAATTCTTTCAAAAGATCTGTCGAATTCGATTTCAAAAGCATTAACAATAATATTAGAAATCGAACAGCATATTAATAATATTAAACATAATAGCAATACTGTAAATTTAATGAAAAAAAATTTCAAAAATATTGGAGTAAAATATCGGATCATGTTTTAATCGCTCACATTCTTGATCCAAGATATAAAATGGAACATTTAAAAGCAACCCTATTAGAAATTGGAGGATATTCTGAAAGTAAAGCTGAGCAATATATTAATAATGTTCGACAAAAAATACTTTTGTATGAAACAAAGTATACATGTTCAATTTCTTCAAATTCAGAAAAAAAACTGAAGATCATACAACATATGATGTATTTTTTCCTAAAAGGCGAATTGCAAAAAAACGTCGATTAATACTCTTGAATATGAGTTGGATTTATATGAGCGAGAACCTCTTGAAAACTTTGAAAATGAAAATAATAATATAGAAACTAACGTGGAAAATAATGGATTACTTAGTTGGAAATTATTATCAAAACAATTTCCTATTCTTGGTCAGATGGCCCGTGACTTTTTTAGTATGCAACCTTCTAGTGTTGCTAGCAAAAGAGCTTTTTCTCGTACTGGTTTTACAGTTACAAATGACAGAGCTAATCTTAATGAAAACACAGTATCTAGAATAATCTTATTCACTTGTGGTTAAAAGAAAGTCAAAAAAAATCTAGTCCGCTTGAAGATTTACCTGAAGCAAAATAATATTTTATTATATTATTTTTTTAAAATTATATATAATAATTCTTAAAATAATGCTATTGCTTTACATATTTATATAATAATATATACGTGCAGCAATTATTTTAATAAATGATCGTAAAATTGATCTTATTAATTGATCGTATAAATATGTAATATACCTAACACTATTGGCACTAGAGATGTGATCCGTTATCCGTTTCCATCCATTTTCATATTAAAATCTGCGGATATCCGCAGATTTTAATATAAAAACGGATGAAAACGGATAACAGATCACATCTCTAATTGGCACAATGCCGAGCACCAATACTAATGCCAATACTTGTGCCAATGCCTATGTAAGGCCCGTGCCAGTGCCCTAAAATTTAAAGTCAAGTTATGCGCATGCCTTAAATGCCCCCTTTTTGCATAGGTATGTGCTGGGTTTGCAGAACCCTAGTTATAAAGTTTTGATTATAGAATATTCATAGTAAATCAATTTATTATTAGTTATTACATGTTATTAATTTTGGCAGGACCAATTTGGGATTATATACTGATTATACTGTATTGAACTTTTTGCAACAATTGTTTTCTACAAACACTATAGGAATAGAATCATCTGCAGGTCTTATATATGATCAAAGATGCATATTACTTTATACATCCAACAACCATTTAAAGTGCTAATAAAAAAAATTTGATAAAGAATAATAGCCTTTAGTTATAAACATTTGTGTGAAGTATAGTTATAAAAGCCTTGTTAATAGAAATTTCTAGAAGACCTTTATATGCCACTTTAATAAATTTTTTAAATCAAGTATGTTCAAAAAAGGTATTTCAAGTAAAAAAACAGTGAAAAACTCAAAAAGCAAACTTATACAATATTAGAATAAAGGTATTATGGTTTGTTGCCAAGCAAAGAGTGCATGTTGAATAGTTTTAAGATTTTTCTAACCTCATGCATGAATTAGATAAATGTAATAAGCTTAAATACTCCAAAGCTGTTAGGGTCTTAGCAGAAAAAAGTAGTAAAGAATTATTCTATTTTAGCAAAAGTTAGTATAGTTAAAGAGTATGCATCTGAAAATTAGATCTTAGCATGAGCATAAAAGACTTAAAATAGAAAGAGGTTGCAAATATAAAGTATAAAATCTATGGACCAGAAAATATCTATCTTATTGGTGCTTCTAAACTAGCATCAGATATCCAAAATGCAATTTTATTTTTAATAAAGAAAAGTATCAAGTCAAATTGCACAAAATTCACAAATCTTCAGGTTTTGCTTTTGTATATCCAAGACAACTTCAAAACATCAATGGCAAAGATGGCCAACCCTTATGGATTCTATATATAAAATAAATCAGCATAATTGGCATTTGTTTATACTATACATTCAAGATGGATATGGGTGCTAGAATGTCAGAGAACATTTTATTGTTAGCAAAAAAATAGTGAAACTATTGCAAAAGCATTGGTTATAATTAGGTGATTTTGTAACTTGTAGATACCATATTATTTTCTAGTAAACCAAAGTAGTATAAAAGCCAAAAGCATCACAGCAACTTTTCTAGGTCTTCAAACCTTGAACAGGAATGTGATATCATTTTTGCACTATACAAATTATGCAAACTTGGATAAATAAAATCTATAAATCAGAAACTTGAAGTAAGATGATCCAAATCATAAATAAGTGAACAAAAATTAGTTGTGAAATGTTCATTCAAAAATCAATTATTGAATGCACTATTTCCTCTATTAAACAATATATCTTAAAATATTATTTGAAGAATACTTACCAATTGGCCCTTTGGGCCTATCAATCTTCTCTATTACTTTTGCAAGTAACATTGACAAATGCTTTAGAGTTGTATTACAGTGAATTAAAGAGAACAACCTCACCTCAATATGGTCTAATTGGTGCATGTAATATTATAATTGCACTTGATTTGAAAAGATATTCAGATTCAGATTATATTGCATTAGAGTTTTGTGTTAAAAAAAATATCCACCATCAGTGATGACAATAATATCCTCAAGGAAGTTCATAAATTTTCCCTTTCCAATCCAAAAATTATTAGTCAATGAAATTATTGCTGTTAATAATAGAATAGAGAAAGATAAAGAATTATCTTGTTTGATTTTGCTTGAATGCCACTGCCTTTTTTTTTTTTTTTTTTTTACAAATATATGCTTCCTTGCAAACATATCTTTCACAAGCAATATATGGTCCCAAGAAATTCCTGATGGCCAAATCTTGAAATCAATTTCAACAAATGTTTGATGAAGGGGGTGAGTTAGTATGTTTAGAATCCCTTGAAAAAGATGAAATCAAAAAAGCAGCAGAAAATTGAAGGCTTACAGTAAATGAGTTAATGGAGAGGACATGCAATGAGTATTGGAACATCGAAGAGAGTGGTAATGAAAATGAAAAGGCCGAGTTTATTTAAAAGCAAAAATTTTTTGTTTAGATCCCGTTCTAAACAAATAAATTTTTAAAAAAATATGATTAGAATCTTTTTTTAAAAAAAAATGCAAATAGGAACGTTTGTTTTTTTTAAAAAATAATAAATAAATATGAATGGTTGAACGATTATGGATAATTAAATTATTATAATTTTTTTTTTAAATAAATAAATATGACATCTTCGAATCTCCGGGTGATCGGCAGTAAGGCCGACGACGGTCGGCTAGTCAGTAATCGAGCCTGGCATTAACAGTTCCCCTTATTTGGTTTGTACTTGCAAAAATAAGTAATCATATTAAATTTAATAAAATTTTTTCTCAATCGACTCCGGCCAAAATCATATATGTACCGCAAAATCCATAAAATAAGCACCACACCTTCTACCCTATTTTTCAATCTCAGATTAGCAGAAATAGCAATAAAATCTTTATTCATGGAATTAAAACAAGTAGAATAGAGGGTATGATGCTTATTTTATGGATTTTAAGGTATATCCAAAAAATTTTTTACTAAGAGAGAGGAGGTAACATAAAGCACCGAATCGAATTGGTCTCAATCGACCTACGTCACATCGGTCCTCATCACGTGCTTTGGGGTACATTTCTAATATAACTGATAAATATAACAAAATGATATAATATAATAAATATAAAAGATAAATGAAATATGATCGATCTAAATATATCGACGAGAACTACGATATCAACAAGATTTCTTGGCATTCGTATAACATTGTGGTTAATTAATCATATGATCAGGGATCTCGTGACTCATCCGCTAATGGGAATCTTTGGTCGATTCTAAGGTCTAACAATAGGAAAGGTTAACCAATAAAATTCATGCACGTTTCACAACATTTGTATAAAATTTTATGTACGTACGTACATACGTACGTACGTTTGTACGCACTAAAGTTTTTGATATGATTTCATTACCAAACGAATGCTACTATGAAATATTTAACAACCTCCAATATAATTATAAAGATTTATTTTCATGTGCACTTGTAAACCGTCAATGGTGTAGGTTTACTATTCCAATATTGTGGAGCGAACCGGAATACCATTTTCAAGATAAAAGACTTATAAAAATATTTCTTTTAATGTTAAACGCTAAAGAGCAAGCTCTATTGGTTCCTTTTACAATTACACTTCCAAGTCATCCAAAGCCGCTATTTGAATATACAAGTTATATCACATCTGTTACCAATGCTTTGTATGATGGCGTTAGAATTTGGCTTCTTTCTAATCAAAGATACAAAGTAGTACACGAGCTTGAAAATGCATTTAAATGTTCTTTAATTGCAATGTTTCTACGGACTAGCAAAAATCTTAAATGTTTATATCTTGATGAAATCTTTTGTAATCAATTAATATATGAAGCACTTTATGAGAACACTACTATTACCTCTATTGATTTATATAAACTCAATAATAATTATAAATTTAAAGCAATAGATGTATTAGTAAAGGTCCTTTATAAAAATTCTACTTTGACTTCATTGAATCTTGGATCAATTCAACTTGGGTTTGAAGGAGTGAATGCGTTATTGAAGGCTCTCCATCAAAATACAGCACTAAATTCTTTAGATCTTTGTGATGGTTGGATTGACGCTGAAGGAGGGAATGTGTTAGCAAATTTTCTTTGCAAGAATACCACACTGGTTTCTTTGAATCTTTTGGGTAATAAACTTGGATCAGAAGGAGGAAAAACAATAGCAGGCGCACTTTGCAAGAACTCCATGCTGAAAGATTTGAATCTTTATGGTAATTGGATAGGATCAAAAGGAGGAAAAGGATTAGCAGATGCACTTTGCAAGAATTCCACGCTGACTTCTTTGAACCTTGGATATAATAATCTTGGATTAGAAGAAGGAAAAGCAATAGCATACGCACTTTGCAAGAATTCCACGCTGACTTACTTGAATCTTTGCAATAATGAACTTGGGTCAAAAGGAGGACAAGCATTAGCAGATGCACTCTGCAAGAATTCCACCTTGAAAGATTTGGATCTTAGTTCAAATAAACTCTGGATTGAAGGAGGAAAAGCGTTAGCAGATGCACTTTGCAAGAACTCTACGTTGACTTCTTTGAATCTTAATGGTAATTTGATAGGGTCAGAAGGAGGCAAATCAATAGCAGATGCACTTTACAAGAACTTCACACTGACTGCTTTGCATCTTGCTAAAAATGGCCTTGGATCAGAAGGAGGAAAAGCAATAGCAGATGCACTTTGCAAAAACTCTAAGCTGACTTCCTTGAATCTTTATCTGAATAGTCTTGGATCAAAAGGAGGAAGAGCAATAGCATATGCACTTCGTAAAAACTTCACAGTGACTACTTTGAAACTTGGAGTTAATAATTTTGGATCAAGAGAAGGAAAAGCATTAGCAGATGCACTTTGCAAAAACTCCACACTGAAAGATTTGAATCTTTATGGTAATTGGATAGGATCAAAAGGAGGAAAAGCGTTAGCAGATGCGCTTTGTATTAACACCTCGTTGACTTCTTTGAACATTCAATCTAATAATCTTGGATTAAGCGGAGGATACGCAATAATAGATGCACTTTGTAAGAATACCACACTCAAAAATTTAGATATTCAAGACAATAATCTTAGAGGAGAAGAAGAAATAGTAGATGCACTTTGCAAGATTACCACACTGACTTCTTTGAATCTTCGTTCGAATGGACTTGGATTAAGAGAAGGAAAAGTATTAGCTAATGTGCTTTGCAAGATTACCACGCTCATTTCTTTGGATCTTTATGATAATAAACTTGGATCAGAAGGAGGAAAAGCATTAGCGGGTGCACTTTGCAAGAACTCCACGCTGACGTTTCTGAATCTACAAAAGAATGAGCTTGGATCGGAAGGAGGAATATCATTAGCAGATGCACTTTGCAAAAATTCCACATTGATTTCTTTGAATATTTGCTCGAATAATCTTGGATCTGATGTAGGAAAAGCTTTAGCAAATGCACTTTACGAAAACTCCACACTGACTTTTTTGGATATCAAACATAATAAACTTGGATCAAAAGGAGGAAAAGCATTAGCAGATGCAATTTGTAAGAACTCCACGCTGACTTCTTTGAATCTTGAAAATAATAACCTTGAATCAGAAGTAGGAAAAGCATTTGCGGATGCACTTTGCAAGAACTTCATGCTGACTTCTTTGAATCTTCGAAATAATGAACTTGGATCAGAAGGAGGAAAAGCATTAGCAGATGCACTTTGCAAGAACTCCACGTTGACTTCCTTGAATCTTTGCAATAATGAACTTGGGTCAAAAGGAGGACAAGCATTAGCAGATGCACTCTGCAAGAATTCCACCTTGAAAGATTTGGATCTTAGTTCAAATTATCTTTGGATAGAAGGGGGGAAAGCGTTAGCAGATGCACTTTGCAAGAATACCACGCTGACTTTTTTGCAACTTCGAAATAATAATTTTAATTTTACAATAAAATCAAACAATCCAAACATAAAAATTATACAATAAAATAAAATAATATATAATAAACTAGAATAAAACAGTGTAATATCATATTAACAATTATAAATTACAATTACAATTAAATATATTGAAAACGAGAGATTAAGCTACGTTCAAATACAGCAGTTTATAAATCTAATAATTTATGCGTAAATATAAAGTTAAATAAAATTCTTTTATAATTTAAATTTATCGACCTTTATACTATAATTATTTTTACTGTAAATTACATATTTATATAAATCATATAATAATGAATTAAAGTACAGTACGTACGGAACAGCAAAAAACATAATTTTTTTTAAAAGCGCCAAATTTTGATTATATAATCAAAATCCTATATGACTTGTAATATAGGGCTGGAGCCTTGCTTATTAGGTGCTTATTCTTGAAAATAAAATTTTTAGATCTATTACTGTGTTAGAATATATATTAATTTTTAAATAGCAATTTTTTATATGTTTATATTAATACACATATGAAAAGCCATAAACTTTTAAGTTAATAGTTTATAATGAACGTAATTTTTGCTCTTCAGTTAATCTTTCATTCTTATCTCTTAAACCGTTTCTCTTGCAAACTGTACTGAAGTTTTTTTAAAATTTTGTTTTTATCACTATACCATGATCCAGTGATTAGAATGGTACTATTCGATTTATCTCAATGAGATGATTTGAATAGTATCAAACTCATTAAATTTGATCACTAGATCGAGAGATATTTGCAAAAACAATTTGCAACGCAGCTCTAAAAAAAATTAAGTTTATCTGCGCCACAGATAGTTTATTGCAAATATCTCATGATCCGAAATTAATGATATTATACGGTATACCATTATGTCATTGATACTGTATTGATATACCATAATGCGTTGCTAATTTATGTTGTATTTATATGGTTTCTTTAGTTAACTATAATATACTTTTGGGCTACTGTACACATGTACATACCTGATACGAATTTTTCAGCTGAATGCAACATACATTTATGACACAATGCAGGACCTCAACAAACTGAACAAGCCCCAGTTGTGAATGTGGTCATGCAATGGCTTGCATCATTTCTCCAATGTTTTTTTCATAGTGCATTTTTTTTTGCTTCTTGAGGACCGAAAACACCTAAACTATTATAAAAATTTTATTTTTTTAGTTTTCATATATTATTTAAAAAGCCATAAACTTATTGTGTAAGCACACTACATTTCTTATGTAGTTTAACTAAGTGGTTATGTTTTGGCATAAAACAGGGTAATTTCTTACTCTTTGTAGGTTATTAGGTGTGCAACACCTTAAGGTAGATTTCTGGACTTTTTTTCTTTTCTGGTGCTTATTTAGAAGTCGAGAAACAAGGTAAAAAAATTTTTCTTGGGAAACGTTAAAAAGGGTATTCACTAGTCACTTTATTTGCTCACATGTTAGTGATCTGCAAATTGGACATTACTTTTGTTGGCTACTGTACGTACCTAATATTAATAAGTAGCTGCGCAAAACCAGGAACAGGGAAGTAGAAATTAGAATTTTATATATCACGAAGAGAAATTTTTAAGGTTATTTTAATCTTCAGGACTAATAATTATCGATTCAAGAAAGCTAAGTTCAATGTATATGTGTTCAGTGTTTATTTAAATTATTGATATAAGTTATTTATAAATTGGAAGATAATGGCTGTTACCACGATTAAGAGATCAATTGTCTTTTTATGAGTTTTAAAAGAAATAACGAAATAAAATAATGTTATTACGAAACTTTGACTTGGAAGGTAGAATGAGGTGTGGAGAGACTCGGTCCAAGTCTTAAGGTTTTTGAGTCTTAATGTAAGTATCGTCCTGACTTGCTCTTTTGTTGGTGAATATTTACTTCGATGTGAAGTTAAAAGTATCGCTTTTTCTTATGTCTCGAGTTAGGATGGTCATAGTATTCGACTTTAGATCGTTAAGATCGTCATATGTGTCATGTGGTCATTGAATATAATGTAATTTCAGTTTACAGCTAATTTGAGGTAACAATGACGTTAATCAAATTTGGTATAAATTTTTTTTTTAGGATTAGGCGAATTTTTGTGATAAGTATGACATTTAAAAAAAGTGATTATTGATTTGATTGCCACATTTCACCAATCTTGCATTTTGATTGGCTAATATCGATTAGTAAATGTGAATAAAAAGCTAACTGCCACGGCAAAAATCAGGTCCATTAATGCAAAAGTTTAAATACTAACATAAAAAAGGTAATTCAAAGATGTACATTTGACAAAGTTCACAACAACTAGCAACATATAATAAAATTTCATGATTACAAACAATAGATACTTAGATTATTGTAAAGAGTAGCATCGCACAGTATCATATTCGTATAACTGCATGCCTGTATACTGGGACAAAATTTGAGTCGCAAAAGTTAGTAAATCAAAAACATGCTAAGCTGGAGTAATGGGCATTGCTGTGGGAATAGATAGGATTTTAAGAGATAAGATGATTTGCAATGACCTTCCGCAAAAAGTAATATTAACCAAATATAGGATAAGTTAAGAATAATGGAGAGCACGAATGCAATCTATATCAATAATTACCAGTTCAACTCTGAATCAGTGTCTGAAATTCAATTTTTAAATTAGTTGCGGGCTGCAACTAAATAAAAAAAATAGTTGCAGATTATAAGAATTTATAAAAATTTAGTTGTGTATAAACATTTAATTAAAATTTATAAGTAAAATTTGCAAATTTATGTGTGGAATTTGCATATTTTGGTTGCAGAAATTTAAAATTTGTTGCAGTCCACAGACTCTGCAATCCAATTTCAGACACTGCTCTGGATTGTTCCAACACAAGGCATTATGTAATATTTATTGAATTGGCAAATTCTCGGTTTTTTTTAAATCAAAAACTCAGATTTAATATAGCAGCCTAGTTATAAAAGGTTACAAATTAGAAGACGATGATATAAATAGTATTATAATCAAGCAGTAAACAGAAAAATAAATTTTACTTATACAATAGAACAATATTTTCGATTCACACCGCATTTTTTATTACACCAATAGAAAATCAAATGCTATTTAACATACCTGAAACATATGTAATTTCTAATTCATTTCTGGAAGTTATACTCTATTCTTAACATGGTAATTTTTATTTTTAAATAAAATGGTGTAACAAAAAAATTATCAATATTATACTGAAACTTAAACCACATAGAGTAATTATATAATTAATATATCATTACTATGCAAAGTAAATATTATTGTAATAGTTTAAAATGGTTATTCGACCATGCAACAGACTTAAACCGCATAGAGTAATTATATACAGTAATTAATATATCATTGCTATACAAAGTAGCATATTATTGTAATAGTTTAAAATAGTTATTTGACCATATAACGTACTTAAACTGCATAGAGTAATTATATAATTAATATATCGTTGCTATGCAAAGTAGCATATTGTACCAGTACAATCATGTTTCTTGTGTAACAAAGAATGTAGAGGGATGGTTTCCGTTCAACTTTTTTGATGTTCGCTATGCTGATTTTTGAAGAATCATTTTTAGTATGGGTAATGGTTTTCATTTTTTTAAATCAGACAGGGTTATGGTGATTCTGATGACACAGGATGACAACACGTGCATGTGTTATGTATATTAAACAATGGTGTAAGAAATATATTTATAATTGTGTGTAAATATATTGTAATCTGTCAAAAATGACATTTATATATTGTAATTGACTAATAGTATGAGAAATTATATCTGTTTAATATTGCTAATTGTATTCCTAATAAAGGAGTTATGTAATCAATCAGTTATCGATACTGATAAAAATTTTTTTGGCACTTTGCCGTTTTTGATTTGCTAATCCAAAAAACATAATCAGACCATGAGAAAATTTAAAATATGACAGTTATGACAATTCAATGTCGTAATAGATTTGTCATAATTTATAATGATTTATCACTATGAATTAATAATAAAAAATTGACTTTTGACTGTTACACATATTTTGTATTTTTTTGAGATTTAAAAAATCAATACATGGACAACTTTAATAATATGCGTTAGTGAGTCGCATACTGTGTATCACCAGAATGGTAGGTTTTAACAGCAAATAATAATAGAAGCTATAATAATTCCAATGCGAACTAACTCAAACCTAACAACATATTGTGATTATTAGAATAGCGAACAAGTTTTGTAATTTAAAGTAATTCTTGATAGAAGCCACAATAATTTCGTTGCAAACTCAACATTAAAACGTATTATACACCAGCAAGTTTGTAACAGAATTTTTATAGTAATTTATGATAAAATTTCAGGTTATTGTATAACAGTATATATAATGCCTGGCATTGCGTTTTAATAGTACATTGTAGAAGCAGTAATAATCAGTTAACAGATGAAATACTACAACAACACTACTATTAATCAAACTAATGTCCTTTAACAGTACAAGACTCTGGATCCTAGAATTGGCAGGCAGAAAGAGGTGTGGTTGATTTAGTCTGGGTCTCGAGGTTCATATCCCTTAGTTTGTACTACTTCACAAGCAAATTTGCCTGTATAATTACTATAAATATATCTCTGATCTATTTTTTTAATCATTTAAAATATTTAAATAAAATTTGGTATTTTAATATTTAATAACAAGGATTATATTTTTGAATTATTTAAATTTATATTATAAGACAAAAAGTTTATGTTGCTTATAAGCTAAAATATTAAATTTTAAAGAAATTTTTTAACCAAAAAAATATTTTACAATATCTTGGCGAATTCTTTAAATATTGGCTTTAAAAATATAGTTTCTAATACAATATTGTAGTTTATATAAAGAATGACAACTTTCATTATTTGACTTTATATGATTTACTTGTAAAAATTAAGACTTGTATTAGAAGTGAAAATTTTTTTTATAGACGGAAACATATAAAATTTGAGAAAACCTAAAGAAAAATTTCTATAGTAAAAGTTCCAAAACAAAAACTTTAAACTTTTATTACACCAAAGTTTTTTAATAATTTTAAAAAAATTTTATAATAAAGTTTGATAAAACTTATATTTTTTACTTAGAAAGTATATAGCTAAAATTAATATTTAAGGTTTTATTTAAAAAATTTAAAATTTTAAAATTTTTACAGGCAAATATGCCTGCATAACAAATTAAGGGATAGGTCTTGCTGCGGCGTGTTCAAATAAAGATAAGTTTTTCTTATGTTTCTATTAAGCGTTTGTGTAGGTGGTTTCGAATCCACTCTATTTATTTAATTCTCTTTTCTTGGACTAGAGCATAAGGGTTAAAAGGCTTAAATACAATCGTTAATATTATTAATGATTGTCACAGGATCAAGGGCAAAATTGGGCAGATGCGGTGATTAATCAAACAATAGAGGTGATTTATTGTTTGATAAATTGGAAATCAAGAGGGAAGGTTTAATCGATTAATCTTTTGTATAAAAGGTGATTAGTTCGATTTTTCTTCTTTTAATGGGGTTACAACTAAATGGAGTTTTAAACATGGGTTACTAATAACGACACAACTTTTATTTGGAATAACAAATATTCCACGGGTACAGAATAAGTTCAATAAGCGATTTGGTTACAACAAAGGGTATAAAACAAGGGGAAACTTCTTAACACTTCTACTCTTATTTCGAAGATTAAAACTCAAAACTGAACTCTTTGTGAGTTTCTAGAACTCAAACTTTGTGAGTTACTCTTTATTGAAGCGAAAAGAAGGGTATTATATACTTTTTCCCCTCTTAATAAATACATGAATTTTAGATTACAACTAACTCTATTGATTCTATAGAACCGTCTCTGACTTATAATAATTCTAGTTCCTTTGAACAAAAGTTAGAGGTGATACATCAAGCCTCAAGGTATAAGCAGCAAAAGTATTGTTTTTAACCTTAATGCTATAATCTACCTCTGTCAGTACTATAACACTAATGATACCAAGGCTAGGCTATGTACATTGTATTTGAAAAAAGGAGAATAGATAAACACGAGCTGCAAAATGCCAAGAGCATACCGGTTTAACTATAAAGGTGAAGCTACATGTGGTAAAATGTTTCAGATTTAAAATTATTTTTGACCAAAATGCTGAACTACATACTTTAGTAACAATAATAGTAAGTTCTATTTTAGCTTTTTACAATTACTCAATATAAATTTGAATAATTTCGATTTCTAATTTAGACTAAACTACATAAAAGTTTTGATAATTCGAATACAAATTGATTCAACCTTAACCAATAGAATATCACAGAAAGAGTAAGTTCTATAGCAAATTTTTTCAGTAACTCATGATAGTAATCACAATAATTTAAATACAAACCAACTTAACCACATACTAGAATAGCAAATAAGTTCTGTAACAGATTTTTTGCAATAACCTGGAATTGTGATAATTTCACAAAAAGCTGAACTAATTCAATCTTAACTTAGATATTAAAAAATGATTCTAGTATGATTCCCTGAAAGTTAGTTACCTGCTAGCTCATTTTACTGACCCCATATCCCTGACAGAATGTTTCACCTTCAGAACTTTTTGTTGACAGAATCTTTCCTCGACATGCCATGTTTTCGACATCCCCTTTCCTAGAAATCTCATATTTTCAACAAGACATTTATCTGACATGACATATTTCTAATTTGACTTTTCTCTAACACTAAGTTTTATTAAATGCACTTTTTCCGACAAGAATGATAAACCCAGTGATCATCACATCACGTGAAATCATGCAACTATGTCATTTGTTTACTAGCACTATCAACTCAGCCTAAATTATACTATCACCTAACCCTAATCTAACCCTAACCCTAACCCTAATTTAGGCTGAGTGCTTAATCATGTGATGTGATGAACATGAATATATCACTTTACCTATTTAAACAAAATTCTAATTGGGGAAAGATCTTGTTGGAAAAAGATATCAGAAACATGTCATGTCAGAAAATGTTCTTTCTGAAATACGTCATGTCAGTAAAATGTCTTTTCGAAAATATGTCCTGTCAAGGAAAAGGGAGGTTGAAAACATGGTATGTCGAGGAAATTCTGTCAACAAAAAGTGCTGTAGGTGAAACATTCTGTCGGGGATATGGGGTCAGTAAAATGAGCTGGCGGGTAACTAGCTTTCGGGGAATCAAGATACAATGCAAAAAATTCATATAATAATGTTTCACTTCATTGGGTATTAGTGGATTGATTCTTGCCAAATTACTGATCGTGCTGGTCCTGCACAGCATCGCATGCTGCGCAGCTATCTTATTGTAATAGTTTAAAATGGTTATTTACCATGCAACGTCTAACATGCAAACTTTATTTTGCCCTAATTTTAAATTATACCCAACAACAGACGAAATACCCCAGCAGGAAACCCAAGGCTATACTCATCATTGTACTATTCCTGATATAGGCAGAGGCAAACAAATCGGGTAATTATATTATTATTATATCGTTACTATGCAAAGTAGCATATTATTGTAATATATTGTTTAAAATAGTTCTTTAATTTATATTGTCCTAATTTAAACATACACGTGACCTCTTTTGAAAGCCCCAGTTATGCAAAATACCGGTACAGGAAACCCAAGGTCATACTCATCATTGCACAACAATTCTGATATAGGCAAATAGAGATGAATTCATGTGAAAAGTTTGTCCAATCACAATCAAAAGAGCTACACCACTTAACTTGCCTGTAAACCATACACTACGTACTTTGTACTCCGTTCCTGGTATATGTAGTAAAAAATTGACCTATTACATTATTCGTTATTCAGGTTTCTTATAGTAAATCCAATACTTACCGATTTCAATTTGACCACATTCATTCAATAATTGTGTTCTCAAAAAGTACTTTAAAAGTATAAATAAGTTCCCTGGGAAATTGACTTGCACTGGCCAATTAGACAAATTTCGAGCCATGATATTTATTACACCATTATTCCTGGAACATCTATAAAAAATTAACTGAACAAATATTCTGCTGATTCGATTTTGGTATGATCTAGAGTAACATTTATTATTTATGAAGATAGCTATCTCCGCAAATCATAAACATTACCCTAGATTATACCAAAATCGAATCTGCAGAATATTTATTCGCCTAATTTTTTAATAAGATGTTCCGGTTACGCTTTGGAGTATGCTCTGATTCATACTTCAGCGTGGTGGGTGTTAAGAGATACACTGCCAGAGTATGCACCACACCACTGGAGCACTCTGTTAACTTCCCTAGACAGACGTCTTCAAGTGACTTGACAGGTTTCTAATAGTGCTTGTACACGGATAACTCTTTATCCGTAAGGTTGTAACCTTTAACAAAATCTAATAACCAGGTTTATATCCTATTCAAATAAAAGGATAACGGTTATATCCGGATAAAATATTTATTTTATAAATGCATCAATCGAATAAAGTAAATCTATATTATCAATATAAAAAATGATGCATGAAGTTTTTGTACTTTGTACATTCTATTCTAACATCATATTCGTCAGGTGTCATTAGTGTACAGACAAAGAGATCTAGCATATTAAGGGGTTTCAGAATTAAATAAATAAGATTTGTACATCTCTTATTTGATAATAATAATGTTTCGATCCTATTCTTTGAGGGCCATCCGGATTAAATTCGGATCCTACTTTGTGTATCCGGATGTAATACGAATCTGGATAAATCCTATTATTGAATCCGGATTCTATATGAGCACAAAGTGTCATCACTTTACTTAGTACATTTACGAATTTGGCTACAAGTGCTAATATGAAGCTGTTTTATTTGAAATATACCAAATATCTAACAAAATGAAATGCCAATTTCGAATTTAATAAATTAACAAGAAACGTGTCAGGCAACAGTGAGCTGTGCTAATTTTTGTGTGTCAAAGATTAAGATCAGATTTAGAAATTTTATCTTTTCTAGGTCAGCCTGGTAGTAGCACAGATTATTTCGTAAAATTTTCGACATAAACTTGCGTTCCCAAGTTATTCCTAACTTGTTTAGGCATGAGCAGTTCTTCAGCTACGCCAATACAAAGAGCCTTAAAGGTTTAGCTTGAATTTCGGGTTACACTGAAGATCTGAATTTTTTAGTATTTAGACATTCATTATAACGAATTTTACGAGTCACGAAGCCATATTCTAGCTCAATAAAGTGTATAAAAAAAAAGATAAAACAATAAATTATAAATATCAAATGAAAAAGATCAATATATCATTGTAATTATTAATAAGTAATTATGATCAATAATTTATTACATTGCTGTGTTCTCATGATTTGTCAATTCAGAATAGACGTAAATTCAGAAATGACGTGGAACAATAATAGTATAGAATAATCCTTTTATCACGCAGCGTTCAATTTGCTTTTTCTTATTGTATTCCGAACTGTGTAAAGTAAGTAATAGAAAAAATTAAATAAGTACTTACTGTACAAGTATATATTCATATATATAATATAATAATTATTATTATATTTACAAAAAATTGAAAGCCAGTATAAGATTAAAGTTTAGTGTATAATTGATTTATATCGACCTATTAAATAAATATAATAAACAAATGAAATATTAAAATCATGTTCTTATTTAAAATACATTAAATTTATGATGTAGAGAAGTTTTACACCGGGTGATGATAGTATATAAATAATACGCAAATTAAAATATTTATTATAATTGTATTTTACCCTATACTATCCTATATGATATCTTAAATTAACCGGATATCTCAATAATTTATCTGTTTATCAATTTTATAATTCGGGTATCCGGATAGCTTAACAGTTAACCGTTTATTGTACTGTACCCTACTAATTTCTAATGTCTAGAAATAAAGTATCCGAAGCGTAGCTGAGGATAATAAAATAAAAATAAAAATAAAATCCAATTACCATATTCCCTCAAAATTTATCGTTACAAGTATTTTTTGGTTATACAGTTACAAAGAGAAGCAAAAATTTCACAGAAATAAAATGTAATTTTTAAAATAAATAAAAAACGTTCTTAAATATTTATCGTTATGTGTGTACTAGTTGTTCAAGTAAAAATTTCTTTATTCGGTACTTTATTAACATACAAGTAGTGCAATGTAATTCAAAAAACAAATAAAATAAATAAAATAAACAAATAAATTATGTGCTTAAATATTTGTCATTACTGTATGTGCGTACTAGTTGCTCAAATATAATCTTCTTTATTCGATACTTCATTAAACGTACAAATGTTAGAATGTAATTCAAAAAAAAAAATAAATAAATAAATTAATAGTGTACTTAAATATTATCGTTATGTGCGTACTGATTGTTCAAGTAAAAATTTCTTATTTCTTTTTTTTGATATTACTTGAACAAACAAACTTTCTACCAAATATAATCAATTTTAAAGGCGAACATCGGTTTTATATAAAAGTTAACCGTGTTATGACTTTTTGCCCTGCTCTAACTGAAAATACTAGGAAATCAGAATCTGATATAAATAAGTCCGAAGCAAAAAATGCATTTACATTAAGTAAGGCCAGACCAAGTTGATTATGTGTTTTACATTACCCCCCCCCCCCCCCATAGTAAAAAAAATTTTGATAAATATACATAGAGCTACGGTACATTTCAGAAAATTTTTATATAAATTTTTTTTTGGAAAAAAAATTTTTTTAAAATTTTACTATGTGAACCACCCCTGAGAGGGGGGGTAATGTAAAACACATAATCAACTTGGTTTGGCCTAACCTAGAGAACTATTAAGCTGAGTTACGCTGATTGCTGATCATCACGGGAACCTATAATTCTCATAGAAACAGAGATCGTCCTCGCTACGCTTCGGACAATAAATATGAATGGCCTAAAAATAAGCCTGTTTATTTAATTAATATCTTTACACAGTATAATAGATACTTTAATATTTATAAAAAAAAATTATTTAATACGATATGGCAATATTTATTATTGTATTTTATTAAGAATTCGAAGAGTTGTAAAAGGTTCTTGAATTACCAAACGTTAATATTAAAAAGGGTATTTAATTAATAACTTTACACAGTATAATAGATACTTTAATATTCGATAAAAAAAATTATTTAATACGATATGATTGTTATCGTGCAATTATTTTATTAAGAATTCGAAGAGTTGTAAAAGTTCATGAATTACCAAACGTTAGTATTAAAAAGTGAAAAGTAATGTTTACTAAAATTTTAGTCCGCCGATTTTTAGCAAAAAAATTTCTTAATATTACAAAAATTACAATTGCGAAAATTGCGGAAGCAATTGTTTACAACGCCAGGGCGTAGGGTCGATTTTCTGCTCACGTGATTTTCGACATAAGCTGGTCAATTAAAAATCAGGATCAGGTGTAACTTAAAGAAAATCAAAGCAAAAAAAACGTTTAATCATAAAATTTAGACTAGTAAATCGCTTTTATGTTCCTAATAAAAAATTTTCCTCGTGCAATTTTGCTATACAATAGCTCTTTCTAACTTTTACCCAAATCAACCAAAACCCTAACATAAATTAATTTTTTTTATTTAACTACTATTGCATCGACAAATCACGTGACCGGACAATCGATGTCAATCTCGCAAGATCAGTTGATTTTGTGTAATACGTAAAAAAGCGCTCTTTATATGCAAAATTTCATGATACGCATGGTTTACTTAGAAACGAAGGCGTTAGCGAGTTGTTTATGTTACACGAAGATCGCAATTTTTATTTTGACATCACCTGACCATAAATGATCATGTGATCATGTGAATATCGTCATAATTGCTACATAACAGATAATTATGAACACCAATCCGATTTCGCGTTTTTTTTTTTACGTGCAATCATAAATCCCACATTTCTCAATTTTTTATATAAACCCCCACATTTCAGTGTTTGTTCGTCACAATTTTTTGGGCGTGTACTGTTAGGCCTTTATGGTAACACAAGGCAATGTCTAGACGTTTAATGTTCTGACAAACAATGTACTCTACCCAACTCTGATTTAAGTCCGTCTGGTTACTTGGATAAGTAATGTCTAGGTCCGCCTGGTTACTTTGATAAGTAATGTCTAGTTTCGTTATTTCAGAAATTTGGGGGAACATTTAAGATCGTCTTCATTGCTGTTATTACTGTATGCAAACCAGTACTTTATACGCCGGGAGGGAGGACGGTAGAGTTCTTCTACTGACTTCCCTCTTTTTTGGGGCACCCTCTTTGAGGGAGCAGTTTAAGGGCTCGTTAGCTCTGACCACGAGTGTAAGCCTCAGTAAACGCATTGTCCCCTTTTTTAGTTTTGAAATAGCGGGTGGGAGTGGGAGTATTAGTAATGTCAAAAGTATCGTAATGACATAGGTAGTAATGCTGTAACTGTCATGACATTTACTTTATAATGTTTATTACTCCAAAGTTTCTATATTTTTAATAAAAAGCCTGTCAATGTTAACGAACCAAAACTGAAAAAAGAAGGTAATTAAAATCTGTTAATTCAGTGATCTCTGCTGATAATAGCACAAATTTGTGTTACTTTATATTATTTCAATTTATTTATTTATTAATTTCTGGATTTCTACATTTTTTTCGAAAGGTTGATTCGGTATCGGAAAAGATAGAATTGAGGCTTGTACGCGAGAATGATGAAATTGGGGATGCGATTAAGGTTGGTATTGGCCAGTTTCACATGTTCTGCAACGTGACCAATTATGTCGTGATATTCAATTTATGTTAGTTGTTAGTAGGTTCTATAGCAAAATTATCAGCCTTAATGAACGGATATGATTTCATTAGTAAAATTTTCAGTGATCTTGAGCAAACTTGATCGATTCCGATCCAGCATTCTGACGCACTCTGAAGTATTCCGACCAGAATTTTGGTGACCCTGTATGAGTTTATAAACTTATGAACACAACATTGTCTAGAGTTAGAGTTAACTAGTTTATCCCATGGGTATGACGGAGTTTGCCAGAGTGGCCTCTAAAGTTCGCTAATGATCAAGCCTTTTGTTCAGACGGGAGTTACTAGATGATGATAAGGATAATTTCGATTATCTGACAAAATGGTGAATTATATGCTGCTGCAGCTGTGGCGTGGACATCGACCATTAGCGAACTTTAGAGGGGTCGCCCTGGCAAACTCGTATGGCATACAAACTCGCGCAATCGTGTAATCAAATAAATTTCTTTAAATTTAACCTCTTTCTTATTTTATTCTTATTTTAGTAATTATTTTAGATTGAAAAAAATCGCACCACTACTTCTACTAAAGAAGAAGCTTTTGAATTGTGACAAATCTCGCGTGTAGAGAACACTGACAAGTGTACCTCCTAGTGGTTATGTTTAGTTGACAAATTCAGTGAAATTATAAACGGTAAAAGTGACAAATGCGAAAGAATCAACTTTAATGATGTTATGTGTTTTACGAAAGATTTTTATTCTTCCTAGCCATACTAATTGTTGTTTTAAATATTCTGTAATCAGTCTTTATGATGTATGGTAGAAAATGTGCAAATTGCAATCAACATAATATTTCATCAGCTTGATATCAAACATATGATCCTCAAAAAAAAAACACAAGGATGGATAAGTAAAAATAAGGATGTCGATGATTGTATCAAAGAATTTCAATCACAAAATATGAAGATCTTACCGAATGGATTCCTTTTAATAGATTAGATAATATTCAAAAATTGGTGTTAGATTTTTAGCAAGCTCATTAGGTGATGTACTATATGTTGTGAAGGGCTCTGCACTAAGCTATTTTCTTTTATTTGTTTACTTTAGGGGTTTTTCCATTTGTTTATATCGTTACGATAGTACTATATCTCCTATTTCTAAGATGTAGATAAAGGAATCGGCATAGCCACAAATAGAATAAGCATTGTGCCGCAGCGATTTGCTGTTTGAAGCACATGCTAGCTGCGCATGCCAGAGCCACAAGTTGGTTTCTGCCTGTGGCGTTTCGCTGCTAATATTTGTTTATTACCCCCTTTTTTAAACAATGTGTATAGCCGAGTATTTGTACTGATAATATTATGGTACTGGCACATATAACTTTACCCCTGGCATAAACGAAAAGCCCGCATCGCCCCAAGTACGCCTCGAGGCATAGAAATTTGCCTCTAACTTTCGCTTGAAGAAAGTATAGTCATTGTGAGTCGGAGACGGATCTATAAAATTAAATAGAGTTAGTAAATGTAATCTAGAATTCATGTATTTATTAAAAGGGTAAAAAGTATATAAACCCTCCCTTTTCGTCTCAATAAAGGATAGCTCAGAAAGAGTTCGAATTTGAGTAACTTGGTTAGATTAAATGTTGTAGAGTGATAACCTTCGAAATTAGAGTAGAAGTGTTATCATTAGTAATTGTTATAAATTGTTAGTAGCATAAACCAAGAATTACACCCCCGATACGTAAATTTGTATCAGATAATCCCGTGATCACGTGACACCGTAAAGTCACTTAACGATCAATTTCCTGCTTCGCTACAGCAAGACCCAAGGAACCTCGAGACCCGGACCAAATCAACCACGCCTCTTTCTGCCTGCCAATTCGAGGATCTAGAGTCTTGCACGCCTGTAGGACATTGTTTAGATTAGTTAGTAGTGTTGTTAGTGTATTTTAGTATAAAGACCGACAGCTTAGCCCGCCACAATGTACACATGTAAGGAAAGAATATATATGGTCTCGTACATCGCACATAATTATATTTAAAATGCTAATTATGTAGTTCTCAAAATTTATTAAATATTTTAAAACAAGTTTTTATTATTTTATTATATGTAGCTTATTTAATTAATATATAATGCGTGATATAAATTCTACTGATGAAATTATGAGCACTGAAGTTATAAATAAATTCGAGCTTACAATAATTCAAACGACAATCAAAAATTGGGAATATATTAATGTCGATTAAAGCATTGATGGAATTATCACCAATAAAACCACAAGTTCATCACCAGATATTTGCAGAAGATTAAAGGTCAGTATTATGTATGGAAATGAAAGGTTGTTGCCGCTCGTTTATGGCCCACCTGTACTGGAGTAGGTTTTTGCTGTGCCTTATCGAAGTGACAATCTTAGTTTATTACCACGGCTCTTTGTTTGCAGTACTAGCTCATAAACGTGTCGGGTGAACACTGAGTTGGCAATAATCTTTTGCGTTAGTCCATTATGATGAGCAAAAATTAAGTGTAATAAGCAGCATAATATAAGACTATGTTTGTTTTACCAATTATTTATTAAATTTTTTCTTTCATTATAGAATATGTCGACTTGAATTTAACGAGCACAGCTCAGATGCCAAGGTAACATTTTATATGTTATCATTATTCTATTATTATCTCTTAATATCAGAGCAAATTTACCTTGAATTTAACTATAAAATGCTTCTGATTTACTTTTTAAAAAAATTTATATATTTAAATAAAAGTTTTTTTTTAGAATAAATTTTAAAAAATTTGAATTATGTATATATATCAAAAAATGTACAAATTTTTTTTTAATTATTAAAAGTAAATAATTTATAATTTCTTAACAAATTTTTTAAATATTAGTTTCAAATCTATTATTTATAATGTATATAATATATCATATGTATTTTAATTAACACACATCTTAATATAGCATATAATTTATTACGTAATATACTATCTACGTCTAATTTATTTAATAACATTGTAGAAACAGAAACTTGGAAGTTCTGTGAATTTCTTGCATTGTTGGAAGCTTTCACTTCTTTTAATTGGCCAATTAAATCATCATAATCCTCTTCGTAATGGTTACACTTTTGACAAGGCGTAGTTCGCCGCTTTCTGTAATTTGGGAAGTACAACCGAATTTCTTTCGCGGAGGTCTTCACGAGACATACCATAGTTATTCATGGTAATTTTATTTTTTAATATAATATATACCATTTAATAATAAAATCGAATTGCTTTAATTTTATTTAATTAACTAGGCGCTTGAGTTGCTTAAAGGGAGCTAGAAATAAATGAATATATTGAATGTGTTAATATATAATATATTTAGAGATGAACAAGATTTTTTTTATTTATTGCTGCTGATTATTGTTTTAAAATTTAAAACATAATTCTATTATATAAAAAAACATATTTTTAGTGTGTTTGTTGATTTTGGGTTTAGAATAGTTTGTTTGAAAATTATGTGAGTCTAAAATTTTTTTTTATTTCTGAAGTTTGTTTTTATTAATTAAACAAGTATAATGTTGTTAGTCGAAATACTTAATTTAGTCAACTATTTAGGCAATTAGTGTCTAAATATATTTCGACATGGCATTATTTTTTTTTCGAAATGTCAAAAGTCTAAATTTGCCTAAATGTCTAAATAGTAGACTAAATAAATAATATGTGACTAAATGTCTAAATAGTTAACTAAATATAATACTATATGACTAAATGTAAGATTCTATTTAATTATAGCGCTTTGCAAAAAGTGTGACCCTGTGATTTACATGGTGATGATGGTGGAAAATTTTAATTCCCTATTGATCATTATTTTCATCAAAAACGTCTATGTTTTATCCGAAATTATTAAAATTCTTCAAGAATTGAAAATAAGCTCTGGTATAGCTTTAAAACAACCAAAAAACTTTGTACATTGCTTTATATTATTTGTAAAACCTAAAAACTTACAGTATTAAATAATAAAAAATAGAATCTAATCAGGCACTCAATACAAGAAATAACTATAAATATTTAGAATTCGATCATCAATTCTAAAATGATTTTGAAGTTTCGATCATCGATTTTGATTTTAAGAATCGATTTGCATCCCTACTTCGTGATATTTACATACAGTTCTGCGGCTGCAATGGCAGTGCAGGGACCTGAAACAGATGCTGCAAGATGACGCCCTGATTCTCTTTAGCTATATGGGCGTATGTTAGACATCTTTCTTATGCTTGTGTTTTCATGTAGTTTAGGACCTTGGGGTTTAGAAAATTTTAGAACTGAGAGGTCAGTAGTTTATACATGAGTTGATTGGTATGGGTTCAAATAATTAGTCCTAGACTTTTTAGTCCTAGACTAGAGGTATTGATGTTAAAGTATGAACACTAGAGCTTGTTTGGATAGCAAACCTTGTTTTTTCATATTATTTCTTAATTTAGACATTTCGATATTATTTAGACATTTCGACATTATTTAGACATTTCGGCATAATTTAGGATTTCAATAATATTTAGACATTTCAGCAGCCTAAATATCAAATGTTGAAATATTTCTACAAGCATAAAACAATTTCGGCTAACAATATTAAACAAGTACAAATTTTTTTTGTAAATATTTAGTAGTAAATTATTTTGTAATTAAGTAGATTTTATTTAAATTTTTTGACTATGAGAGAGGGGTGACAAATACAGAATTTAGATGGTTTTGGTTTAATAAATGTTACAGAATTAAGGTTAAGAAGGTTAAGGATGATCAATGATCAATCAAATTAAGGTGAGAGATAATTTAGATATCAAAATATCATTGTGGCTCATAAATATTACTGTAATAACATTAGGTCTTAAGGTTGTTTTAGTAGCTTGGATTTTTGTAAATAGGTTTTTGTTGGTAGTTTAAATAACATTATTTATATAATTCTCCTAATGGTTATTGTAATCATTAATATTATTAGCGATTATTATATGATTAAGGGCAGAATTAAATAATGCGGGTAATTAACTTTACAATAGAATGGATTAATTGTTGATAAATCAGAGTTTAAAGGTTTAATTAATTTACATAAGGTCATTTGATCTTTTTGTTTAATTTGGATATATTAAGTGGTGTTCAAAGTTTGGGTTACAAGTCAAAATTAAGGAAAAACTTTACTTAGTATAACAAGTTTTTTCCGGATTCAAGATAAACTCAACAAATGTTTTATTATTATTATTTTTGGTAAAGTGAAATTGCCTCAGAGTTAACAATTTTAGTATAATTTTATTATATTCTAATTTAAGCTTAATTATATATTATAATTGTAAGAAAGTTTTGTTATAGATTTTTTACAGTATTTTCTGATGAATTTATGATAATTTTATTTGTTGACTCATTCTTTAAGTAAATAAGCAATTAATTTTTTTTACAAGATATTGATTAGAATTATATTTTTTGGTACTATTTTGTTTTGCCTTTATGAGTTAATTGAATAGAAACAAAATTATGTAATTCTGATTTAAAATTTTGTAGTTGTTTAATTTTTAGTAAGATTTTTTTATATATTAATTTGTTTTTTTTATTGTATTAAGTATATTTATTATATTACAAAGTAATTTAACAACCTTTATTATATATAGGATATTGTTGGAATAGTGTGAATTGTGTAATAAAGTTTTTTATGAAATTTTGATATTTGTATTTTTAAATTAATTTCTTGTATGTTTATTAAAATAGGTAGTAAGTTTTTTTAATAATTTCTTGTATGGTGCTGGAAGCCTATACTAGACAATAAAATAGGGTAACTTTGAAATGCATCATCTTTTTATAGAGACAATATTTTTAAAAGATATTTGGCAAACTTGTAGAGCTTATCATAGCGAACAAAGTTACAGATCAGATTTTTAAAATGTTGCCTTTATAAAAAGTTATAGTACTCTAAAGTTTATTAAAATTGAAACACATAGTAATTACATATAATGCAATAGTAATCTTTAAAATGCATCAACTTTTTATACAGAAGGTTTTCAAAAAAAATATTTGGCATAGTTATAGAGCTTATATTCCTTTATAAAGTTACTGGTCAGTTTTTTAAAAAACCTTTTGTACAAAAACTATAGCGATTTAAAAATTAAAATGTGTTGAGTATATGCTTCCAGTACTATAGTAATTTATAAATAAAGTATAATAGTATTAATATTGACTAATTTAATCACATTGGTTTCTATGGAAACTTAATTTGCAGATAAAATTTAAAAATTTATTTTGGATGGTTTCAAATTCATAAGGTGAAATAAAATTCTTTTGGTTAAATGTTTAGATTTGTATATAAATAACAATAATTCAATATTTATTAATTTATTCACTTACTTTGGTAAATAAAACAGAATTTCTGTTTTATTTTTTTATAATAATTTAATATATATTAGAATGATTTTATTTATAATTTTAACTAAATTATATAAAAGTCTGATAATTCAAATACAAATTGATTTGCTTTACTTATTTGAGGTTGTTATTGAAAGAGCAAGTTGTGTTATAGAATTTTTATAGTAACATATGATAGTTATTGTATTAATTTGAATACAAATTAAGTTAACTAATATTGGAATAGTGAGTAAGTTATATATTTGTTTTGCAATTTGTAATTTTGATATTTTTATTAAAATTAAACTAATTTAATCTTTTAGTTTAAATAATAAAGAAATTTATAATAATATTATTTTAAATTGTTTGGTTTTAGTAGATTGATTCTTGATAGTGATTATGATTGATTTTAATTAGTTTTTTATTTGTTACTCTGCATTAGTCATTTATTTTTGTTATTATTGTTAATAATAATTTACTAATATGGGCTGGTGCAAAAACCTAGATACACAACTACTAAAAATTTTCATTGTCTACATATAAAAGTTTTTATATATAAACAATTTTTTATACCAAATAAAGTAGGTTTGAGCTATCTTTTTATATATTTTTTATTATTATTTAATAGAGATTTTATTGAGTAATAATTTTTATAAAAATTCAATTTTTTTTGAAAAAAAGCATTCTTTTCAGTAAAAAATTGTTTTCGCCACCAATATGCAACTTTAAAGGTTTGTACTAAGCAAGCACATTGCCAAAGATATGCTGAATATACAGTTAAAATTTTAGCTTAATTGAATTATTAGTTGTTAAAATATGAATTTTTAAAATTTATTTTTAATTTACTATATTTCACAAAATTACTATAGTAAATTTCGCACAATTTTTGTGTTACATAGTAAATTGATAATAAATTTTAAAAATTTATATTTTAATAACTACTAATTCAATTAAGCTAAAATTTTAACTATATATTTAGCATACATATAGCAAGCTAGTTAATTACAGTCAGACCTCTCTATAGTCACACCCTATATAGTCACATTTCTATATAAGTACCCAATATTGTGCAACGGACTTAAAACATAGTAAAAAACCTCATTATAGTCACAAATCACCTATAATCACTATCACAAAAAAATTTGATCTTTTATCAATTTTATTAATAAAAAACCCTTGTTATAATCACAAATTTTGACTAAATATAGATTATACCATCTGATTGGCCAATATTTATATTTATGTTTA
The DNA here is from genome assembly GCA_003550325.1 of Gigaspora rosea. Taxonomy (NCBI): domain Eukaryota; kingdom Fungi; phylum Glomeromycota; class Glomeromycetes; order Diversisporales; family Gigasporaceae; genus Gigaspora; species Gigaspora rosea. The sequence continues at coordinate 173,060 of QKWP01000435.1, forward strand.
TTTAAAATATTCTATTAAAAATTCTTAAAGGTTTGACAACAAATAACTTTTGATGCAGTGGCCCGATTTGGATGAAACAACTACCAAAATGTTTGTCTCGATAAGACGATTCTAATGAGCCTAAGATCACTAAAATCCAACCACAGGCTCCTGTGATCGTTAAGGATTTGTGTCACTTCACATATTTGAGAATTGACTAAATTTAACATCTAAATAAAAAATCTTAATGATCTTAGCATTTTGTAGCTAAATTTGGACGATTTTAGACTCTTTAGAATTGTCTCATTGAGTCAAACACTTGTCATTTTATCCAAATTGGGCCACTGGATTAAAAGATTTTCACTATCAAACATTTTAAATTTTTTAATAGTATTTCAAATATTCGCAAATATATTACTTATTGGCCTTTGGTCATGTGACTATGACAAGGTATTTTATTTATAGTCACATCTCTATACAATCACCAAAATGGGGCACGACCAACTTGTGATTATAGAGAGGTCTGACTGTAATTTAAACTTATAATGTTGTATATTAGTGGCAAAAATAATTTTTTTTTGAAAAGAATGCTTTTTTTTAAGAAAAAATTGAATTTTTTTAAAAAATTATAACTCAATAAAATCTCTATTAAATAATAATAAAAAATGTATTAAAAGATAGCTCAAAACCTACTTTATTTGGTATAAAAAAATTGTAAATAAATAGCTTATATATAAAAACTTTTATATATTGACAATGAAAATTTTTAGTAGTCGTGTATCTATGTTTTTGCATCAGTCTATATTGATGTTTAAAATATTTTTTTTGTGTCAAAGTTCCCACTTTGGGTGAGAGTTTATTTAATCAAGCCTGTGGATCAAGGGCGCCTCTTTGGGCGCACCTACAATTGAATTACATTGAATGAGAGTACAACTAGCCACACGTACAACTTTTGGTTGTCTAATTTAAGAAGTCCGCCCGAAGGTTCTACACTAGTTGCTATACCTACAACCTGACTAGGGGATTGCCTATTTAAACCCTCTGGTCCTAGCTTCGCATATCAATCCTACTTGTGATCACTGGTACAGCCCTCCGATATATTAGTCAGTCGAAGACAGTCCCGGATGCTACCTACATCCCCTTAGAACTAATTTATTCTCGCGAGTAAACTTGGTAGAGCAGTTCCTGTCCCACACAGGTATTACCTACACTTCAGTAACTTACGCATTCACCGAGGCAAGCAACTTGCAGTCAGGGGATACCCAACTGCTACCATTACCTACTTCTGCCCTTATAAGGTTCGCTCCAACCCGGTACCCACCATTACTTTCCTACCGGTGCTTTACCGTTTTCCCAGACTTCCAATCCAGTTGGCCCAGAAGGGTTGATCTACCCGGCATTAGGTGCCATTATGGTTTTTCTCCCCTTGGTCCCCAATTCCTCAACATGGGTCCTTTTCCTCCGGTGCGACTCCGGCGGCCAGGTTGGTAGACCTTGTCCCCAAGGACAACGTCCGGTTCCCTGGTTTCAGTCCAATATTCCAGTTTTGGTTAGTACCGTTGAAGATCAGAGCTACCTCCTTACTCGGGACTTGCCAAATGGGTTTCTGTTTCTCCGGTTCCTTGGATTTGTCTGTGTCAAGAGACACAACTTCGCCCGAAAGCTCCCATTCAAGATGGTAACCAAGGACTACAGGTGATGTACCCAACCGATCGACAAGAAACAGTTACCGGAACACAGGTCTATTTTTCCAAAAGCGTCACCAGTGGGATTTGAACTCAAGACCTGCTACTTGGGGGTAACAACTTACCAACTTCCCTAAGTCGCCACACCATCGATGTTTAAAATATTAAATAATTATTATTTTATTTTTTTTTAATAAAATATAATAATTTTGTGAAGTAAAAAAATCCTGGCATTATATTTAATAAGAGTTTATGGTAAAGTGAAGTTTTTGTTTTAATTTGATGAGGGTTATTTTTTTTGATTCATGTTTATTATTGTAGACAAAAATTACTATATTTTAATAGGACTATTTAACAGAATTTTAAGTTTAATAGTTATTTTGTGGTTTATTTGATTGTTTTGTACTTTATTGTATGATATGTGACTATTTTATTTATGTAAGTATAAATATTACATAAATATAATTATATTATTTTATTAATTTTTATTTGGTATTTTTTAGTTAATATAGTTTTTATTTGATTTATAAATTGAGTAGTATAACAGATAAAGGATTGAATATTTGATATGAAAAAAATGTTGTAGCTTTTTTAATAATTATATAAGATTTTGGGGTTTTTTGATTTTTTAGTTAATTTATTTTTGATTAATTTATTGGATTGATTGAATTCTGAATAGAGGTCTTTTAAGTATATTTAATTGTTTTGATATTATTTTTTGTTAAAAAATGAAATATAATTTTATATGGATTGGTTTAAAAAAGTTCTTAATCCATTATTACTTAATAAAATTAATCATTCATATTTGGTAATTATTTCTGGATCAGTTTTTATACTATTTGGGTTAAATGAAGTAATATCTAGTGAACTCTATAATGGGGCTCGGCTAAGTACAACATATGCTTGACCATAGGCAAACATTTGTTCATCAATGCCAACAAAAATATTTGGTATAGTTAATCCTTGTGTTTTATGTACTGTAAGTGCAAATGCATTTTGAAGTAGAAATTGACGTCAACTTGCTGGTATGCTATTTAAAAAAATCATTTTGTTATTTTTTTTATAGTTGCTGTTAATATTTGTTAAGAAGTTGGAAACATAACTGTGACTTATTTTCATCTTCTAAATTAGTAACAACTCCAATTGATCCATTACAAAGTCCATGTTCAAATAGAGTATTGTCCATAACATAACATAAGCACCTTTTTGCTGTGATGTTAAATGATCTCAAAATGACCTTCAAATAACCTCAAATGACCTCAAATGACCTCAATTTTATTATGAATTTTAGTCTGAAATGACCTAGGTCATTTGAAAAAAAGTCAAATGACCAGGTCATTTAACATCACTGCCTTTTTGCAAAATTAATTCTGCAGGTAGATTTGTATATTGACAAAAGGTACGATTATTATTTATTGAATCTATTTCTTGACTATCAATAAGATCAATAGCAGTTGCAACAAATGGTTCTAAATTGTTATATTTTTGAGGTAAGGATAGATATGCTAATTTATTTAAATTATCTGCCATTGCACAGAATTCTACCAAATATGTAGTATCAGTTGGTGATAATGTTGATGGAGTTTTTATTTTGTTATTAATTATTTGTATTATTTCATTTGTTATGTGCCCATTTCTAATTTCATTTAGCACTTTATAAAACATTAAATCATTGTTTTGTCTTCTAGGTATTGTTAAAAATATTGAATAAAATTCAGACCATACAGGAGAATAGAATACCTGATCACCATTTACTGGAGGTAGTTGTGCAAGATCTCCAATTAATAAAACTCTAATTCTACCAAATGGTAAAGCATTATTGTGTAAACGAGCAAAAAGATTATTTATAAATGTTAATAGGCATAGAAATTTTATCAATTATAATAACTTCAGTATTTAGAAGAAGTTTGTAAGTTTCTTGATCATTTAAGGCTAAACTCATATGATTACCAGAAGATGGACATATTTTTAGTTGTTAATATATTGTTTTTCCTTCTATATTTTGAGCAGCTACACTAGTTGGAGCTATTAATAAATATTTTTTATGATGTGATAGAAGGTAATTTATAATTAATATTATTAAATCTGATTTTCCTGTTCCTACTGATCCAGTTAGAAAAAAATATGGATGCCCATGTTCGTTTATATGACCCCATGCTGAAGTTAATAGATTGAATACTGCATATGGTCTGTTGGTGTTTCTAATATAGAATATTGAGTAATTAAATGAAGAGAACACATTAATGTATTGAGCTGGTTTTGTATAACTATTGCAATATTATTTTGCATATTATTTACTATTTTGTTTATTTGTTGCTGATAATTATGTGAAAAATTTATAAATCTTGTTGTTGTATTTTGACTAATATTTTGGATTGCTTGATTAAATTGTTCTAAAAATCTTGCTTGAAAATATGTTTGGTAGTTTGGATATGAACCTAGTAAATCATTTTCATTTCTACAAGGGAATTGAAGCAAAAGTTGTTGGTAAAAGAATGTTCTCCATCTTCTATAGATAAATGTTGAAATCGTACTAATATTGCTTTTTTTCTTTTAATTACAAATTTATTTTGTTGGTCTATCCAATAGTTAACAGTTGAATTTGGTTGATTTGATTTTATTTTATAATTTTGATAATAATATGGGTATGTTATATTATTAAAGCATAAATAATTCATCTTAAAAAATATTTGTCAATAGCATTAGCCCAATATAGATTAGAGTTTTTATTATCTAATAAATAAAGTAGGTTTATATTTTTTGTTTATATATCAGATAGGGTAGATGGTAGATATTCAGTAGCTATTGTTGATCAACATATAGAGTAACCAATTAGAAGAATTATTAGTTCCATTGATCCAAGTAGTGTTCCGCAGACCTGATCTGAGATGCGGATCTGATCCGGATCCATAGTCGTCGGATCCCAAAAATCAAGGATCTGGATTTGGTTTGTCAGATTCGGATCCATATAAAGACCCGAAAAGATCCGTAAGGATCCGATCCTTCATATGTAAAGAGTTCTTCAGATCTGGTCAGGACCCGGATCCGTATATTTAAACAATGATTCGAATCTATACTTGGACCCGATTTGAAATTTCGGATCAGATTCAGATCTTAAAAAATATCCGTCTGATCCAATCCGTGCGGAACACTAGCTCTAAGGCATCTTGCTAATATATGTGTTCTGTAAGAATTATATTCTGTTAGTTTAAAAAGATCTTAATTTTCTGGTTTTGTAATATATTTAATCATATATTTAGCAAAAGATTTTGAGGTAATATATTGAAAATTACAATATCTTTGCCATATTAACAAAGTTGGTAGGTGATATAGAACAACCCATCAATCAGCTTCTTTAGTTCGATGATATATATAATATAATAAAGAAGGATCTAAATAAGTGTTATTAGATAATTGTGCTAAAAATCTTTTTTTGCATTGTTTTCCAGGAAGTGGTGGTCCACCACATTTATTAGGAGAACATTTATAAATTTGGTGTTTATTAACTAAATTATAAAGGTTTGGTTCAGTTTGAGGATCTGGTAAATCAGCTCGTATTATATTATTGTTTATTAAAGTTGGAATTGGTGTATCAAGATAAGCTATACCATGGGTATGTATACTACCATGATTTTGAAATTCATCTTTTTCAAAATGATATAACCATTTACCCCATTCAGCAAGTTTTGGATTTTTCCATAGTAGATTACGAATTGAATTTAGTTTTTGATGATAATGTAAATATGTATGCAAAGGTCTATTTGTTGGTATAGTACTATGGTTATTAGTTTTTGATAATATTTTTTGTAAATGTGGCCAAAGTCCTTCTGCTATAGTCATAGTATAGAAAATTTGAGGTAGTCCAAAACTTTGAACCATTGCATTTACAGATTGTTGTCATTGACGAAAATAAATATTACCAGTTCAAATATAAGAAGGAATAGTAGTTGTTATTGTTTCATTAATTATTGGTTAATTATTGTAAATATTTTGATTAATTAAATCTGCTATAGTAGGAAGACGTTGTTGATTAGTTAAGCACTGATGTAAAATGCATTGTCTATTTTGATAATTTCTTAATTTTTCTAAATTAATATAGGACCAATATGGCCAATACCAGTGAAGATGAAATCTAGAATCTGGATATAATAAATGAAGTTTAATATATTTGGTATATGTATCGATACTAGAGCTTGTACCCGTATAAGCATTACCCGGGTAACCCGGTTAACACCTGTCAACCGGGTCATAGCTATCATTAACTGGGTGACCCGGATTTATTATCGATAAGCATAATAATATGACATACAAACGTATGTACAGTACATATGTCCGTTGGGAGTGAGGTCATTTTAAATTTTATTATTTAAACCCAGTTAATTTTCTGACGGCCTCTAGCTGTTGGAGAATAAACTGATTATGTTATAGCTATTATCATGATTCTTGGAGCACTTGTAAAATTTGCTGAATGAATTTTAGGCCGGTTAAACTTATATATTAAAGTTTATACATAAAAATTAAATAAATTTATCGGTTACCATTATCATTATACGTAGTTTTTTAAAAAAATGCATATAAGAGAATTTATGATTTTGCATCAATCAATAAAAAAAAACTGGGTTACCCAGATTATTAAGATGACCCATTTTATAATGTTGTAAACGGTAAGTAACCCGGAGCTTAAATTTTTTAACGGGTACACCTCTAAAAAAATTACATACCCTTAAGAGGTACCTCAATTTTGCATTAGCCAATCAAACAAACTGGGTCAACCGGATCACCCGGGTAACCCAGATTTTTCAAAACAATCCGGTTTGTGACCTGGTAATAATCTGGTAAACGGGCGGATTATCCGGAATTTGAAATTTATTTCGGGTACAACCTCTAATCAATACAAATACAATGATTATTTATTCTATTAGAGATTTTTTCCCAATGATTATGTCCATCTGGAAAAAGATCAGGAAAAGAATGGTTTCTAAGTTTGGATCATTATTTGGAATAGGTAATTCTATATTATTAGAATCTATCATAAAACCAGCTATTAGTCTACTATAATAAAAATCCTAATTATGAATTTCTGAGTTAAAATTATATAGTGGTATTACTATATCTGATTGTTGAAATGATAAATTGTTAGTGGAAATATTTTTTTCATTAATTAATTGGGCTATAGGAAAAGTATTTGGAGGACATGTAATAATTATTGATGAAAACATTTGATCAAATTGTTGAAAAAAATGATTATTAATTTTTAACTAGTTAGCTGCATCTAACAATGAGGGATAAAACCAGTTGTTATTAGATGTTGGATCTAATATAACACCTAGTGTTCCTGAGTAAAGGTATAGTGCACAAATATTTTTTGATAGTCCAAATGCACCAGTAAGATGACGTTAGTGTGTAAAGCAATTTGAATTTTCAGTACATCCAAGTGAGCAACTTAAAGAATTGGAGAAAGCCAATATCGATAAAACATTAGAACATTTGTTAGAGCATTAGGAATTGTAGTTATTATTGGAGCATTATAACGTTTGGAAGTAGATATACAAGAATTGCATATAGCAATATGTTCTTCTTTAGCAGGATGTTTGGTAAGAGATAAATATAGAAAAGATTGACATAGATCATATTCTGTGTTAATATCATAATGGATCTATTTTGCTTGAGTTGAAAACATGAGAATTGAGCAATGAGAACAGGGAACACATGGAAACATGTATAAAATTTCAGTTTGAAAACAGTGATTAAGAGAGATTAAAGAGCTTATAGGTTGCCATGGGAGAAAGAAATAAAGTTAGATGCTGGTTGATACTGATTGTCTGGTAAAAATGCAGATGCTAAAGTAGGTGCTCATGGATGGTTCATGTTGACATTCAACTAAACTTAATATCCTAATATCTAACTCAAACATACGCTATAACTATCTAACTCACTTGGCACTACAAATTCACTATTCACACTTTGTCAAAACTCCTACACAAAGAACACTTAATTTTACCTTTTTATATTAAAATATCGCACTAAACCAATATTTTTATTGTCTCTAATCCTTAAAATCTAACCCTTATAGATCTTACATTTCTCTTATTTATATTGCTACATTGTGCATAATTACATCATATAATAATTTAACTATATACTTGTATTACCCTTATATCTTTCTATAATAGTATGCCATAATCAATAAACTTTCATACGCTGATCATCAATCACGGTATTTATCTATACCTAATCTTGATTGATGTGAATCATTCAAACTGTATTCTCATCCCATCATTGTTACTTTCGTTCTATTATATATTGTACAATCAATTCGCATCCCTTTCACCAAGTATAAGAGTTCTTCAAAAACTATGTGATATGAGCTGGACCCCATTTGGTCTCGTTCTCGAGAGCCACTTCACCTTCACTTATTTGCATTTCTTTTTGATTCGAAGAGTCATTCCAGGTAAACAACCTTTTTAACCTATTTCTTGTGATTGGATTCTTTAACTCACTTCCATTTAATTCATCTAAATACACTTGTCTGTATTTACTAATTTTGCGCACTCGATATGGACCCATCTACCGATAGTTCAACTTCATAGGTGACGTGTCCAAGGTCGAATCATAAATTAATACTAAGTCTCCTTCTCGATATACATCCTTAAATGTTGCCTTATTCTGTCCTTCTCTAACTGTGCATTTTTCAAATCCTCTACCATACCCTTCAACTGTTTTGTCTGGTATTCTAATAATTCATCTGTCGTCTATTCCTTCTGCACCACATACACCTGATAACTCTCTAACATTAGTTGGAATAGAGTTATAGCATCTCGTCCATAGACTAGTTGAAATAGTAACTGTCCTAAATCATTCACCATAATGTTTATAGCCCAAATCGCGCTCCTCATATATTCATGCTATTTATTCTGTTTTTTTGTGCATATTTTTCAGATAATTCTTGTAAATTTCTGAACTGTATGCTCTGCACAGCCCTTAGCCTCTGGATGATAACTTGCTACAAATCTCTGATCTATATTCAATCGGATTGCCAGTTCCATCAACAGATTGTTTTTGAGTTCTGTTACTCTATACTAATACTAGCACCGCGAAACAACTATGCCAAGTAATATTACTTTATCCCAAATGAATTGAGCGATTACATTCACATTTTTCTTTCTTAATACTTTACCTTCTACAAATCCTGTCAATTCCTCCACTGCTAACACTACGTGTTCATGACCCTTACTAGTCCTTGGTAATGGTCCCAAACAGTCAATGTACAGCTTATAGAATATTTAACTTGTTGCAGTTACATGTATTGGCTCTTTTATCGCCTTAATCGAACACTTTTGGCATTCTATTTACGATTTAACGTACCTTTCTGCATCATCATATATATTGCCAGAAGCCTAGCAATAGTTCATGAGTATTTTCCTAGCAGTAGTATTTATTCCTCGGTGTCATTCTTCTTCACCAGTGCCCAATGATTTGCTACTATAAAATCTTACTTTTCCTTTGTATCAAATATCACACGTTTTGGCGGGACACCCTTTCTTGCTCATTTATATAAATGCTCCCCGATTATACAGTACCACTTCACCTTCCATCGAATTGAGGCAGATCCCATGATAGTACTGAATTCTCTCATTCAAAACATTGTAAGTAGTTCTTTATCCATAATAAATCTTGTTTAGCATTATTGACCTTTTCAATACTCATGATTAATCCTTCCAAGAAGTCTTCATCATTCACCTTTTCATCCACGCTATCATTTGGATAGCTTGACAGTCCGTCAGCATTACCGTATCTCTTTCCACTTTTGTAGCAAATCTTAAATTCAAAGGCTTGTAGATCCAAACCCATCGCATTAATCTCTCTTTCAATTCGGCTTTATTAAACAGCTATTCAAGTGCTTGGTGATCTACCCAACAATAAAATCCATTCCACCAACATAACATTCATTTGCCTTACATCCAAACACTATCGCCAAGCATTCCTTTTTCGTCACTGTGTAGTTGATTTCATGCTTATTCAATTTCTTAATTCAAAGGTAATAGGTCAAATTCTCCTTTTCGCAGCTTGTTCCAATACTGCACCAATAGATACATTACTTGTATCGGTATACAGATGATATGGCTTTCTTCCTGCTTTCGTGCCATTCCAAACAGGTTCTTTTAAAATTATCTCTTCTAATAATATTCCTTTCAATTTTACAAATGTCTCCTTCTGTTTTTCACCCAGATGAATTTACTGTCCTTCTTCATTAAATCTGTAAGCAGTCTTGCAATCTTGCTAAAATTTTTCATGAACTATCGATAATATCCCACAGTACTATAAAATGATCGAACTTCATCACAACTCTTGGGTACCGACCAATTCTGTACCTTTTTTCAAACCCTTCTTGTCCACTTTTATTCCACACTTACTTACAATAAATTTGTACATACTCAATTTTTTATAGGCAATATAGTACTTTTTAGCGACAAAGATAAGTCCAGCTTTCTCAAACGTTTTCGCCAAAGGTATCGATATGCTCCTTTAGGTAACTGTCTGTCTATAAGCCTACATCATCCTAATACACTGCAGTCACCTTTTTCACCTATCTTCCTTCAATATTAAATCTATCAATCTTTGGAATATCTCACCAGCATTTCTTAAACTCATACACATTACAGTATATCCCAAAACATCTAATGTTAATACAACCACTTTATCTTGGTCTCCTTGTATCCATATTTGCCATTATCCCTTGAACGCATCAACAACTGGAATACCATTTATGTCCTGCTGCTTGCTCTAAAATGTCTCTAATGATCGGTAATGGATAACTATATTTAATATATATTTATTAAGTGGCTTCATATTTCCTACTGCTTGTATATGATCATCCCACCTTCCTTTTTATCAACTGAGAAGCATTGATACGCATACAGACTATTTCCTTCTTCTAGTAGTCCATATTTTATTATCTCTTTTAAATGTTCTTCAAACAATTGAGCTTTCTTCAGATTGTTGTATCCCATAAAACTCTCAAAAACTTTAGGTAATTTGTATTGTTGGGTAAATGTATTATGGTTATAGCCATCTATAACTATAATGTGTTTGTTAAATCTTGAATGAATGGCTTTCCAATTGTTTTAGCTACATCAGGTCCTAACTATTTCAGGATACATAACCATTCTTCTGACAAACGTAATATTGCACAGTACAACACTTATTCCTTTGCTGCATTTCTTTATCAGTAAAGGTTTTTACCACTTTTACTAACTCCTTTACAGTGTTTTTTATTTTCTGGATGTTGCTATCAGGCTTTTTATCTTACTCGACTTATCTTTAGACCTTGCAATGTACCTGTTAACTCATCAATTTCAGACGCAGTCCCTCTACTCATTTTTTGTATATCGAATTTATTGTTCTTGTGATACCTTTCAACTTTTATAGCTAAAGCTCTCGCTTCTTTATAATCAGCAGGAAAATGTTCCTCTACTTTCAGTTGATATCTTCTTTCAACCCAGCAATAAACCACTTTCTCTTTTCTCTTGATCATATCTCATCCTTTATTATGTGGGCATACGAATCGAACCTATTTGAATATCCAACTACCAATCTTGTTTTATCTTTGTTAGTCATGCAACCTTTCTTCTACATGATATTTAGTCTTCACTACCTTTATCATATTGGTTTTCAAATCAGACCAAGTTGTTGAAGCTTTCATTAATACGCGCACCCATATTCTGGCTTTATCAAAAACATGAAGACCAACTATTTTCTTCTTTCAGTCATCATTCTATTGCTTTGATTTAGCATACATCTCGAAGTCGAAAAGAAAGTCCTCCACATCTTCGTCCTCATGACCATGATAGAATGGGTTTGTGATGACATCTTTTGTTGACATTGCTGATCACTCTCACAAAAGTTGTGTTGTGTTTTGTTTTATTTACTTTTTATTTATTAACTATATTTGATAACTTGATTCTGAACAATTTCTTTTATATCCACTTTTGCTACAAGAGAACTTTATTTACCCAGATCCTCCTCTGTCAAAGGGTTAATAGTATCTACCATTTCTAATATTTAACTCAAACGTTGCTATAACTATCTAACTTGCTTGGTACTACAAATTCACTATTCGCACTTTGTCAAACTCCTACACAAAGAACACTTAATTTTACCTTTTCATATTAAAATTTCACACCCAAAACAATATTTTTATTGTCTCTAATCCTTAAAATCTAACTCTTACAGATCTTACATTTCTTTTATTTATATTGCTATATTGTGCATAATTATGTCATATGATAATTAACTATATACTTGTAACACCCTTACATCATTCTATAATAGTAAGCCATAATCAATAAACTTTCATATGCTGATCATCAATCATGTATTTATCTATACCCAATTTTGATCGATCATACTATCACATGAATCATTCAAACCGTATTCCCGTCCCATTATTGTTTCTTTCGTTCCATTACGTATTGTACAATCAATTCGCATTCCTTTCACCAAGTATAAGGGTTCTTCAAAAACTATGCAATACTAGATCATGCAAATTTATGCTGTCGAATTTGTGTGATATTTGAAGATTTGAATTTTCTGATTAGTTTACTTAATTTGTAAATAGCTCTTTTCTTTATTTAGTATAGATAACTTTCATTTGTTTTTTGTATAATTCATTAAATGTTAGTCAGAATTAATGTAAATCTCATGATTGACATATAATTGCCCCTTGTAAAATCTTTATAACATGTTAACGTGCTAGTATATTTGAGTGTTAAGGGGTGCAGATTATAATTATTCTTAATAGCATGTCAATATATTATGCTTAGTTGTACTATCACTTAGCATGTTAAACAATATGTTAATGTGCCAAACAATACATTAATGTGTTGTATATAAAATTCAAATATATTTGAACAAATAAATTGACTTCAGTAAAGAAAGAGAATCCAATACAACAGAACCTAATACAATACAATACAAAGAATACAAGTAGAGAAGTCTCTTTGATATTATTTAAAAAAAAATAAAGGAAGTAAGCTAGTATAGTACAGAAGAGACTTTTATTCAAATAAATCAGAAACTTATCTCCTAGTAACTATTAGAGTTAAATCATTTTGAATACACTGTTCTAACTTAATAGTTACAATATATACAACCAAAGATGTGCTATTTATATAATAGATCAATTTTTTTTGTGTATAGTATGTACAGTATATACGTATAGTACATATAGTATTTTATAGTGTAATAAAATAATAAAAATAGTTTTGAGCATGAATTAAAAACTATTACCAAGAGGTTCAGAATTTTAAGATTTATATAATATATAATTATACGTATATTAAGAAAAAACCCATAATATTAGAAAAAATTCTCAACAACATATAAATATATATAACTAAAAACACAAATAAACTAAATTAAATATTTAAATATATTTTTTAATTTAATTATCTCTATCAATATTTTGATTATATTCAAACTTAGCAAATTTATTTGTGTATTGCCCCAAGTAAAGCTGAATATAGTAAATAATAAATAACAAGTCTAAAATTACAAAATCTGGTTTTATATTGACAATATTAAAAAGATTTTGTTTTAAGAATACCTGATAATATACTTTTTATATTGATCAAATTTGGGAAGCTGTGTGATGCAGTTGTGCTAAAACCAGGAACATACTAAGTATGATATTACAGATCGTTTTTGAAAATTAATATATTTTTATTTTAATTATTGTAGTTAATACTGAGTCCATTATAAAATAAGTATAATCATATGAAATTCTAGTTTGGTAGGAATAATTAATTCATTTTAAGAAAGTCTCAAAAATGTAGTAATAATCTATAACAAACTATTACGATAATGTAATTATAAAATATTTGCATGCAAAATTAAGTATTAACAAACTGCCCATATATTCCCAATCATGTATATGATCAAAAATGTTACAGATTTCTAGAATATTATAGTAATTACAATTATAAATTTTGAATGATCTAAAATGTCGTAATGCAAGGTAACCATTTAAAATATTTAAACAGACAAACTATAAATTTAGATAGTACAATTTTCAAATTTTATAATCAATAACATTATTTTTGCATCATATTGCATAATCAACTTATGATATTTTAGTATATGTAAAAATGCTGACTCTTCCAAAAATGAATTAATGAAAGCTATTACTTCTACTAAAAAAGGATTCTGCAAAAATCAGCATAGGCCATGCCCAAAAGCATTAAATAAACCATCTCTTACACATTTCATGTAATCGTACTAGTATATTGTAACGTGAATAAATGAAAATCATTATTCCAAAATCAACGTAGTGCATTAAAAAAGTTGAACAGAACCATCCCTCTCACATTTTATGTAATTGTCTGGTATTATGAACATTTTTTAATAAATATTAGATAAATTTAAACCCGATTTTACTTTAAATGACAAGCCATTAATTGTAATAATGAAGAATTACAAATAACATCAGATTATTATTTACTAAGAAAAAATGAATTTTTGTAATATATAATTATCTTTTGAACAATTTACGATAAGTTTTATAAGGACCCCAGACAATTCTGGTCTGTATTATTTCGCCAACAATCACTTCATCGACATAACATTTTACTGACAAATACTCACTCGACAAGTTTATTTTACCAACAGTTTGTTTCACTGAAGTTCATTTCACTGACAAGTTTTTTTTTAAAAAGCACCCTAACTTTAGCCCTAATTCTACCTAATTCTACCCTGACCCTAATGACAATGATCAGAATTACTTTGTCGGTAAAATGAGCTTCGGTGAAATAAACTGTCAGTAAAATAAACGTGTCAGGAAATAATTGTCGGCGAAATGTTATGTCGGTAAAGTGATTGTCGATTAATTGATTGCCACCCGACAATTCTTATATAGGTCATAACTGATCTGCATAAATTTAGATGTTTTTGCTACCTCTAAAATCAAGTAAATTTGCTAAAAGTTGGATTATTACATATAAATTTTATTGTAATTTGCTAAAAACTTAAATATAACATCTAGTATCAGGTAAAAAAATATAGAGCAAATTTTCTTATTTGAATTCTATGGATCCATATAATAAAATAAAAAATTTTCATCGAATTTGATTAGGTGGTTGCAGAGATATCTTTGATCAAAGTTTTAGAGAATTTCAAAATGCGTATCATATAACAGATACGTTTAAATTTGTTGACAAATCTTTGATCAAGGATATCTCTGTAACTATCTGATAAAATTTGATGAAAATTTTTTACTTATTCTACGGATCCATAAAATTTAAATAAAAAAATTTTCATCAAATTTGATCAAGTGGTTGCAGAGATATTCTTGATCAAAGTTTTGTTAAAAATTTAAACGTATCTGTCATGTGATACAGTATATATTTTGAAATTCTCTAAAACTTTGATCAAAGGTATCTCTGCAACCACCTGATCAAATTTGATGAAAATTTTTTTATTTGAATTTTATGGATCCATAGAATTCAAATAAAAAAAAAATTTTCATTAAATTTGATTATGTAGTTGCAGAGATATCTTTGATCAAAGTTTTAGAGAATTTCAAAACGTATATCACATGACAGATACATTTGAATTTTTGATCAAGGATATCTAGGACCTCTGAATATATTTATATCACATTATTTTTTTTATATCACCTTTGTTGTACACTTAATAATACAATTTTCTAAAAAACATAAGTGTAACCGTACAATTTTGGCATTTAATACTAGTAAACATAGTAGATATCACATCAATTATCAAGACAAACGTTTTTTATAGTCTATTCAGGGGTCCTGGATATCTCTGCAACCACTTGATCAAATTTGATAAAAAATTTTTTATTTAAATTTTATGGATCCATAGAATAAGTAAAAAAAGTTTCATCAAATTTGATCGAGTGGTTGCAGAGATATCCTTGATCAAAGTTTTGTTAACAAATTTAAATGTATCTGTCATATGATACGCATTTTGAAATTCTCTAAAACTTTGATCAAAGATATTTCTGCAACCACCTAATCAAATTTGATAAAATTTTTTTATTTGAATCCTATGGATCCATACAATTTAAATAAAAAAATTTTCATCAAATTTGATCAAGTGGTTGCAGAGATATCATTGATAAAGTTTTAGAGAATTTCAAAACATATATCACATGACAGATACGTTTAAATTTTAACAAAACTTTGATCAAGAATATCTCTGCAAATTTTTTTTATTTAAATTTTATGGATCCGTAGAATAAATAAAAAAAATTTCGGATAAATTAGTCCTAAGGGTGCAGTTAGTATCCGGTACAAACTCCAGGTTTAGTAGCTGGTGGCTATACCGGTAATGCAAGATGGACCGGCAGGAGGCAGAAGATCAGAGGGTTTAAATAGGCAATGCCAGTATGTGGGTTGCAGGTATGGTAGCTAGGATAGAACCTTCGGGTGGCTACTTAAATAGGCAACCAAAAGTTGCAGGTGAGGCTAGTTGTACTCTCGTCAATGTACAAATGTCGGCTTTCTCTCCATGTAGGGTGCCGAGGTTTAATATCTTAAATAAAAGCCAATCCCCAAAGTGGGCACTTTGACACTAAAAAAAAAAAATAAATAAATAAAAAATAAAAAAAATTTCATCAAATTTGATCAGGTAGTTGCAGAGATATCCTTGATCAATTTTTGTCAACAAATTTAAACGTATCTATTATATGATACACGTTTTGAAATTCTCTAAAACTTTGATCAAAGATATCTTTGCAACCACTTAATCAAATTCGATAAAAATTTTTTTATTTGAATTCTATAGATACATAAAATTCAAATAAAAAAATTTTGTATCAAATTTGGTCAAGAACTTGTAGAGATATCTTTGATGAAAGATTCTCTGTTTCCATAAAGTATATTATAAAGAAGCTGTGCCAAATAAAAAAAAGCTATTATGGAATAAATATTTAACCAAATAACTTGAAATTTTAGAAAGCAAAATTTTAGTCTATTCTCTATTGATTATATTAGTGCGCAATAATTTGTTTCATTTGAACTTGTAAAAATCTAGTCTGTGATGATGATTTTTCTGTTTTCATCAAAATTGAAAATTTTAGAAAATTCTGAGTCTGGAAGCAAATTGAAAAATTATCATAACTTCGTCAATATTAATCTGTTTTTGATGAAATTTAATTGAAGACTCTCAAATATCTATTCTATCAACTTACTAAGTCACATTTTGGAGGTTTTATTTTGAGAAAGCGCTTCTGGAAGTATTTGAAGTTTCAGAATGCTTGCAAAAACGTATGCGTCCAAATTTATAAAAATGTTAATATTTTCATGAGTTTTTAATATTTTTTCATGAAATTTGAGATTCTATTAGTCAGTGTTATGCGCTACAAGTCTTTTGCTCTGTATAGCTATTAATAACTTGTTATATCTGGATCGATCATCATAGCATAACTTAACTTGTTATAATAATTCTTGCAAAATGTGGGTAAATTGCTAAAAATAAAATATAACATGTTTAAAATCTTAGAAATTTGCCAAAATATTCAATTATAACCCTTTTTAAAATTAGCTTCAATTTGCTAAAATTTAAATTTGAACCTTAGATCAAATTTGAATCAATTTGCTAAAAAAAATATGACATATATCAGAGATGTCTGAGGTCCTGTTTTATATATGAAATTGTTGGGTTGGGTTAGAGTAGAAGTTAATACATGATCTAATGATTATGAGAAAAAATGTACACCAATCAGCTTTAAGATTTTGCCTTCAATTTAGATGCCAGTAAAACCATACATTTATATTCCTAGTATTTTTAAGTTCTATTAGTTGATTAGCATATGAAGTTGGGGTGTGCGGTGTACTATGTAAATCAAAATTATACGTAGTGTCATAAAAAAGTCTATTATGACAGATTTTTAGATGATTGTTGATTGATAAATTAACTCATGTATTTTTACATTAAAGCTTATATATAAAGCTTATATATAAAGCTTGGTCATACTTTTTAGATGCACCAGATACAAATTTTTTTTTACTGGAAATTTCAATATAAATCAATTCTTTTTTATTATAATTATAAAGTTATAGAATCTTATTTTTTAAATACTTATAGAAGATTTTTTTTTCTCAAACTGATTTTAATCATATGTTTTATTTTGTTTGCTAAGCAAATTTTTAAATGAACGGTAACTTTTATTTTATTAAAATAAAATTTTATTCTATAGTTTAGTTCTTCGAAATTTCCTATTAATCTTCTCAAAATTTAACTTTGAAATTATGTGCCGTCAATGTTGTGCATCTAATTAAATCCAAGAAAAATGGATATATATAAGTCGAATAAACAGCAATTTCATTTAAAAAATGCACGTCTTAAAAAATGTTAATATGGCTTGAAAAAAAGGCAATTAAAAGTACAATTGCATCAATTGAAGGGGCATTGGAATAAATTGAAAGGGTATTGGCATCAACTAAAAAGGTATTTGTATTAATTGAAGAAGGCATTGGTATCAATTAAAAAATCATCTAAAGGCTCATTTCAACTAAATTTGCAGCAATTTGGGTCTGATATAGTAATACGGGTTGACCCTGGCCCAATGACCGGGTCGATAGGTGGGTCGACCCTCAGCCTGCACCTTTGTGGGCTGGGCTAGTTGATATTAGAAGTATTAGAATCGATTATCTTCTAAAGCATATTTCAGGCCAGGAATTAAATAAAAATCAGCTAGTCATTTATAATAATGTAAGAGAATTGGCTTATTTAGGTGATAAACTGAATATAATCTAAGTATAAGAATATTCGGAGACTTAGACAATCAATCAACATGAAATACTAGCATGCTGGAATTTTTCTCAAGAACAAAAAGAAGAAAAATTAAATCATTCAATATCACTATAATTCGATAAAAAAAACTACCTGATGGCTTTTTACATGTTTAATATAGATAAATGTTGACTGATTCTGATCAAAAAAAATTACACTAGCAAAAGGTCAGCCTGGTCGACCGGCCTGAGTTTTTTTTTGGATCGGCCTCGGCCCGCGATTTTTTCATCGACCTGTATCACTAGTCTGATATTGCTTCAAATATTTTCAATAAGAAATTTTATTTATATCAATATTTAATTATTTTTAACTGTATTAGCATTAGTTGTGGTAGTAAATTTTATGTATGCATAAATTAATCAATGATCGTTATAGTTATACAAAAATCTTAGATAATAGATTTTTTAAATAAAAATTTGATCATAGTAAATCGATCAATATAATTTTGATCAATTAATCGATGTCACACCCTGGTACAACTTTCTTTTTATTGGACGAATATATTACAAAATTTTTAAAATAGACTGAAGTGAGTTAAAAAAAATTAAAAAAAAACAAAAAATAAAAAACTGAAGAAAAAAAAACAAGAAATAAATAATAAAAAATTAAGAATTTATTTTCTATTTTTTTTTTGAAGCTTTTTACCTTTATTTTTTTTGGAACTTCTATAACACTTTCTTCTAGAATTTCAAACTTTCGGGGTATCTTCGACTCAGACTCTATGATCTTGAGCACTATCTACAGTTAACAGTTTAAGAAGATTTAAAGCTAAATCTGATAATTTATTTTTAATTTTTGGATTTGAACCGTATTAGTACCATTATTAATAGAAAGTCCTGGATCTTGAAATGGTACCACAGATACATCATTAATTGTAGATAAGCCAGAACTTTGGTTTAAAGGTCTTGATGTTAATCTACGGGGCCTTTTAACTGCTCTTGGTATATTGGAATCAGTATCTTCTGCAATTGTGTCAATATCTGAATAATGTTCAGAAACGTTTGAAGTTGTGCTCGTGGTGCATCTTGGACTACATTAACATTAGATGTCATAAAGTCTACATTCGTAACTTCAAATATAACAAAATCCAAGGTTATACAGCTAACGAATCCAGAAACTAAAATGATCTACCCGTCGAATGCTGAAATTAGCATGTAAGTAGGAAAACTGTAGCACATTAGTAGGATAGATTATTCTCAATTTCATATGAACATTTTTGAAATTAGTGTGTGAATTATACTGGTAGCACCCAGCTTCAAAATATGTGGATTCTCCACATTCTTTCAGTTTACAGCTAACAATAACATGAAACATACCATGTGAAACACTAATCAGTATTTCGTTAGCTTCAAACTCATAATTAGAGTCTCTGACCGCAATAACATTAGCATAAGAAACAGTAACGTGCTGTTCTAAATTTTTGATCACAAATTTGTCAGCAAACATTATGATATCACCAATTGAAAATTCGACTTGAGGTTTATTAAAAGGATAAAAATATTTCTAACGTATGATCTTAAATCATTATTAGCTAATTGATATTTAGCAAAACCATGTGCTAATGAATTAGTATTTTCTTTTGTTACAATAATAACAATTAAAATGGTATGTGAAGGCATTTTAAAAGAATTTAAAAAAATAATGAAATTCACAACGAATATGGTGAATATTACGGTCTTATATATACTAATTCAACTTCCAATGTATTTATAACAATTACCTACCAAATATACTATATTTCGCGAAATAACGGGCATGGTTGTTATTTCGAATAATGTCCAAATTAAGCCAAAATTATTAAATTCACCCCTTCGCGTTATTTCGTGAAAATACGGTATTTATTATTTAATCACAATGATTAAGAAATTTATTTTCTCGTCTAAATATATCATCTATTAAGGACAAATCGAAGATAAAGTAATAAATAAGAAAATTTACACAAAAACTTTATCGTTGACTTGTAAAAATCGTCGTATCTGATCGATAGTTATGATCTATCACCTAACTAATCGCGATCACAATCATGATCGTCTAGTTTACCATTTTAAACCTTGCTTTGTCTTTTTATCAATATG
Organism: Gigaspora rosea; assembly: GCA_003550325.1. Taxonomy (NCBI): domain Eukaryota; kingdom Fungi; phylum Glomeromycota; class Glomeromycetes; order Diversisporales; family Gigasporaceae; genus Gigaspora; species Gigaspora rosea. The sequence continues at coordinate 193,614 of QKWP01000435.1, forward strand.
TCATTTATAATATATTAACGATAATATCTTATTATAATAATCGATCGTCAAGCGATAATTATCATAATACCGATCAGTAAATTAAAAATTAATTATACTTAACAATCAAAAGCATAATTACGTATTTTATTACATGATCTTCACACTGCATAATCCGCGTTACTGATACCATAATAGTCTTTAATCGCAAACGCATCAATAAAGTAATCAGACACATCCAGCCCAACATATTTCATACTCACGTGTCCATTCACTTGTTTTTTTTTCGTCTTGTGCGAAATATACAAACCTCTCAAAACAAAATCAACAGTACACCATCAAACTTCAAATAATCTTACGCTTCATTTCTCATTCTAAAACCAACATTAAAAATTTTTAAACTAAAAACAAATTCATAAAATCATCACATACACGATTCGCACAGCCCCATCATAATAAAAAGTATAAATACAACCCGTACTCCATAAAATTTTTTTGGGGGCACATGCGCGGATATATCTATCAGATCGCGCCGATCAGATAGCTCAGATATATAAAAATGTTTTACGAAGATCTTTTCCTTTTTATCTTAAAAGGAAATGTGGCGGGTCACGAGTAGGCCACTAAACCAATAATCCAACCGGCACATGATAAATCAGGGTAACGATCAGAAGCAGATCGCACAAAAAAGGTAACGATCCGAGGCAGATCACCGAAAAAGATTGAAGAGGGTTAATTATTATTAATAAAATCGAATCGTGTAATTTATTTATTTATTATCCCTACCTACATACAGTACAGTACATTGTTTAACCCCTTTAATATGGTCATATGATTAATACCCTTACTATGTATTTATATTTTATGCGTATTTCTAATCGGGATATTATACTTACCGTAATAACATTAACGTTAAGGAGATTATCATACATTTCTTTTGATTGGTTAACCGGACTGATAAGATTCCATACAGCATCGGTTTAAATGTTTCCCATGGTTCTTTGACTTTCAAAGGACCTATATAATGAGCTGGCCATTTCAAAGGGGTCGTCGTCTTCTCCCGTAGTCCATACGATCCAAAAAGAAGAAAACCGTTTTAGAACACGCTTTATTTTCTATTTTATTGTCGTTGTTGCTATTGCTTATTTTTTATCCAATATCCCTTTTTTAAAATGGCTGATACCGGAAAGCATCAAGTTTTGCCTACTAAACCCACTATGACTTGACTTTAACTCCAGATCTTAAGTCCTTTACCTTTGAAAGGGACTTAGACTGTCAGGTATATAAACTATAATTTTATCTCAGTATTAGGAAGGCTAAGCATTTGCGCATTAGATAATAATTATGTAACTTGTATTTCAATAGTCTCGATGTTAACTCTCAATGTGATTGAAATTCAAGTCAAGTCAGCAAAGCTGTCAAATTTGTCTTTGAAGACTAATCAAAGGTATTAAAAAATTAATAAATAATAAATTTATTTAATATATGAGCAAAGTTAATAAAACCTTGAATAAAGATAAAAAAAAAATTTTTTTTGAGGAAATTTAATTCATTTTTTTTTGTTCAAAGTTTTAAAAAATTTGGTTAGTTCCTACTAACTCATTCTCATATTTGTTACTATTTTTCACATGTTCAACGTAATTTGCAAATGGCTTTTATTATAGCCAGAATGCTATAAATATTTCTTACGATACTCAAAATCTCTCTGACTTTTTCTGAGGAACTTCCTACCGGATCTAAAGCCGCTTTGCATCTTGAATTTACTGGAATATTAAACGATCAAATGTGTGGTTTTTATCGAAGTTCTTATGAAGACAAATACAATGTATATACTTCTTAACTATTTTTGATCTGAAAATATATGCATTCATTTGACTATAAAATATTTCTACCAATCTTTTATTTATATATTTAGCTACGATTCAATTCTAAGCAACTGATGCACGTCGTGTTTTTCCTTCACGGGATGAGCCTGCAATTAAGGCTACCTTCGACATTACTTTGATTATTCCATATGAATTAACTGCTTTAATTAATATGAATGTGATCTCAGAGAATCCACATTATGGTGGCAAAAAATGTGTCAAGTTTGCTACAACGTACTTATGTATAACATAAAAAATCGTGCAGAAGAATCACTTGAAAAAGCTATTTCCAATAGGCACATTTATCTCTAACATAATGAATTTACAAATTAGCATTGGAAGGCTTAAAGACGAGAGAGAAGCAGTGGATAAATAGTTGTCCTTAAAATGTTTTATAATTGATACAAGTATAAACGAAGAAACAAACCATTAAATATTTTATTAAAGAGTATTATTTTTCTATTTAAACTTTAATTGCATTCTACAGCTACAGAATAATAACTTATTTATTAAATTTATATATAAAAAGCATAAACTATTACGAAAGTTACTTGCCCTTGGGAAATTTAAGTAGAAGACCTTCATCCTGATTTTTAAGATAATAATTATTATTTTTAAATTGTATCTTCTCAAATAAATGTAATTCATAAAAAAATCAATCAAATCAAATCAAATTACGCTACTTTATAGGTCTTATTCAAAGCTTCAGTACAAAGGTAAATATTTTTTTCACAAAATCCTGAATATTTATTAAGAGTTGCAATCTTTTGGACGACTTTATAATATAAGATTGCTCAAAATTGATTTTTATTTGCACTATCTAATCGATTCGATTTTTCAATTTTTTTAAAAAATTAATTTGCGAATTTATCATTTAGTAAAGAAATTGAGTATTATTAAATTTTGTTTTTTTTTTTTTTTTTTAGTCAGATAAAGTTTAATATTGCGTATGAGTAAAAAGAATTTTAAAAGTTGCACCAAATTCAATTTTATAAGAATTATTACGTGATTCTAGCAAATTAATTTGTTTATTACTGTATGAATCATGAAATTTAAATAAGTTTTAATAGTTGTACAAAAAAGACACTTTGTGCATCCAAGACATATTCCAGATAATAATTTTTGACCATTAGAAAAGGGTTTCTTTTTTTTATTTTTTTATTTTTTTATTTTATTTTATTTTATTTTTTTTTTTTAAAAAAAATATATTCTATATAAATATATATTATACATAATATAGGCCGTTCGAATTTAATTTTTTTTCGGTTAGCATCACCCCTCCCCCTTCCCTTTGATGCCCCCGGTAAAATGAACATATAAAAAAGTAAAAATTTTAAAAAAATCGTATAACTGCGAAATAACGTGAAGGGGAGTGATTACGAATTTTGGCCTAAATTAAGCTTAATTCGAGCTGAAATTCGAAATAACTCCCTATACATTATTTCGCGGTTATGCGGCAAATATAAAATTAAAAAATTATTTTAAATAAAAAAAATTATTTAATTAAAAAAAACAATTTAAAATAAAAAAAAAATTTAAATAAAAAAAAATAACTTAAAATAAAAGAAAATAATTTAAAAAATAAAATTCAAATGAATTAAAAAAAATAAATTAAATTGAATAAAAAAATATAATTTAAAATAATTTAAAATAATAAAAAATAATTTAAAAATAAAATTCAAACGAATTAAAAAAAAAAA
>QKWP01000435.1:197214-229732 GCA_003550325.1 Gigaspora rosea
AAATAAATAATAAAAAAAGTAAAAATAATTAAAATTAAAAAATTAAAAAATAAATTTAAAAATAAAAAAACAAAAAACAAAAAAACAAAAAATAATTTAAAAAATAAAAAAAAAGCGAAGAAAAATAAATAACAAAAAATAAAGCTAAAATTCTAGTTCCTGCTTGGCTGTCATTTCATATATGTTTATTTCAATTTGCGATAAACGATTCAAGAAAAACTGCCGAAAAAAAGCTTCCAAAGTGTTTTTTTATTCGATTGTAAACCAGTATTAATGAGTAAAAAGAAATTTAAATAAAATGTTACCTTTTACGGAAATAACAATCAGAAACCAATTATTCGAATCGATACTTTTTTACATTAATTTTTAAACCATTCTATAAGTGATTTATTTCATTCAATGAGAGACAAAATTTCATTCAGCCAATAGGAACTTGGGAATTTAGTAAACCCCTAACAGTGATTTATTTCATTTAATGAAAGACAAAAGTTGGCATTCGGTCAATAGGAACTTGGGGAATTAGTAAACACCAGTGATTTATTTCATTCAATGAGAGACACTATTTGCATTCTGCCAATATGAACTTGGGGGAATTAGTGAACCCAAACAGTGATTTATTTCATTCAATGAGAGACAAATTTGCATTCTGCCAATAGGAATTAGCAAACCCCCAAAATTCCGATCTGTGTATGATGCAGATCCAATCACTGGATCACGGATACGCCTGACGCAACTCACTGGCCCGATAGTTTCGTCATTTCGTCAATGACGAAACATATGAGTTGCGCCATTTCGTCAACGGCAAAATAGCTACGTCAGGCATCTATAACGTACGAACGTTCTCTTTTTGAATGAATGTATTATATAATATTTATTTATTTATTTATTTATTTTGTTCCTCTCTTTCGTAAGAGGAATGTTAACTATTATATCAAATTTACCTGACCTAAGGCGAGACCAATTTAATTCGGTTGTTTACGTTACATTCCTTTCTCAAAAGAGGGGGTGGGGGAGGGAGAACGGAACATATAATATATAATACTTTAAATTTTTTTTCTCGATCGGAAATTATCGGGCTCCCCTCGCTCGTCTTTTATGTTCGTTCAATTCTCTTCGGAAAGTTTCGTAACCTTGCAATTTCTAATCTTAATTCTACCCGGCATTAAATTCTCCGGCCAAAATTACCAAAATTATTCATGTATCTCAAAAAATATTTACTAATAGAAAGGGGTAATGTAGACTACCGAATTGAATTGGTCTCGTCTAACTAAGATATGGATAACATTAGTACATCTAAGGTATCGCCTGACTAAAATTTCGACTTAATGCATGCATGAGGATGGGGCTTAATTTTAGTCGCTACTTTAGATAGGGGCTCTTTAGATCTCTTTAGATGCAACAGTACCCTTTGTACCCGATCTCGATCGCATGATCACGTGAGTCACCAAATTATATTTTCGTTTAACCTTTGCTGTTTTCAAATAATTATAAGTCTAGTCATTATTTGTACTCCTTTTACTAAGTGCAAGTGCTCTTCAGAAATTACGCGACACATAGTAAGGTTTGTAACCGTAACTCGTGGTAGAAACTATAAGAATTCCAACGTGATTATTAGAATTGCGAGCAAACTTTGTATGAGAATTTTTACAATAATTCATGATAGAAATCAAGATAATTTCGATGCAAACTCAATCTCAAAACGTATTATGTGTCGAGTAGTTTGTAACAGAATTTTTTTATAGAAACTATGATAAAAATCATGATAATTCCAACACAATAACACTCTTTTCATTGTTACCGAAATGGCATGCAAGCCGTGTATTTATATACAGTATTCGATAAAACTTTGCTAAAACATTTAAGTACAGTACCTCCATCAATGGATCCAATAAAAGAATTTGATTGGTTTATCTGATCAAATGACCAATCAGATTCTTTGTCGAATTTATTAAGTGATTTCTATAAGTAAGAGGGGAGGAGGATAAAAAGAGGGGGTAGGGGGTAACGTAAACCACCGAATTAAATTGGTCTGGCCTAATTAGCAACTCAACTAGAATCCCTAGACAAATTTTAAATTGTGTCAATTCGTTATAATATATTTGCTACTTTAAATACTGTATGTTCGTTTCATTCGACGCCTCTCTCCCCTTTTTCTGAGAGTCCTGAAAAGTGATGTTAACCGAAAAATTAACTTCAAACGGCCATATAGATAATTAATTGGTGGCGTAGACATAATTGTTCAATTAATTGCAATTTTTACAATGTAATAAAGAACATAATATACAGTATACAATGCGTACATAAAAAATGAAAACCATATAGGGTAGTATTCAATACATGCAATGCGTAAAAAATATATATAACTTATATATAAAATAAATAAAACAATAACGTATTCAGGTGCGATTAATTTCTTCAGTTCAATTTAATGCCTAAAACTTATATCTTGACAAAGTACATTGTGAAAACATCATTTGCAATTAATTACAACTGTTACATCATTAATTGAATTCAATTTTTTTAATTACAATTTTAATTGGTTTCAATTTTTCATGCGTATAATACAATTTAATTGCAATTTATTGTTCGATATCCCTACTGCAAAATGAAAAATTAATTTACAAATGAAATCAACTTTGTGGAACCTATCATAGCTTAATTATATAATCTTAAAAGTTCTAAAATAATTGAGAAAATTTCTATTACGTCATAAATTGCATATTCGAATTCTCAGTAAAAATTTTATGTAAATATACTTATCGTTGAGCCCCGTTGCAGCATTGCGATCAATTGCTAATAACATTAAGAATGACGCTTGAATGCACCCTAGTCTGTAAAGTTGTAATTAAAAGCCCAAAGTCCAAATTTTTCTTGGCGGCACTTAAGTGTAAGCATTTGAAGACTGCATTGATTATTAATTTGCTTGAAAATTTTTATAGCGTTATTTCTATTCAAAATTTATATGAATTAATATATTTGTAACCATAGGTTACAGTAGCCAGGGTCTATAACTAAGCCCAAATGTAATATAGTTAGGGTTAGAGTTGTGATTGGTTAGGGTTAGGGTTAGGGTTAAAGTCAAGATTACTACAAAATCGCGAGAGGAGCATTTTTTGTTCGTAACATAACAGGGGTTACCCTAGTAAAATCACGAGTTATTAACAATTTTATAAAATGTGGTTACAGTAACCATGGCTACAAACATATTAATTCAATTTATATATAAATATTAAATTTATCAATTTCATTATGAATTTTTTAAACCTAATGATATAGTTACTGTTAATACTGTATAAGTAAACGGCCAATAAGAATAAATCTCTCTCATACTTTATTTAATGTGAGGGAAGAATAATCTTTATAATGTTGTAGTAGTTACAGTTCTTGAAAATTTTTATTATTTTGCTAATATTAACTTGTTCATGTGAAGTTTGAAGCTTTTGCTTTAAAAGAAATATAATATAATGTAATAATTATAATTTCCCTAAATGTAGGTTGTTAATATAGTTGCCATCCAAACCAAACTTGTTCGTGACTTAAAATTGTCCAAAACATATAAATTGAGATTTGGTTCAATAGTTATATCTATTTGGATGGCAACTATAAATGTAATGGAGTACTCAAGACGATACAATAAGTATACAATATAGCATAATCTTGGGCACTTCAGAAATGTTTATATACAGCCTTGAATCAAAAGAGGAAAAGCATTAGCGTGTACATTGCAAAATTAATACTTTGAAAAATTTGAATCTTATTTGAAATTTGCACTCTGTAGAATACCATGCTAGCTTTTCGAACTTTAAATCTAATTATAATTTTTTAAAACCAAAATTAAACAATCAAAGTATAGGAATGTTATAATATACATGAACTTGACAGATTAGCTCATCATATTAAACAGTAAATTTATAAACATATAAGCAAATATTTTCGATAAAATTAATATAAAATAACGTAACAAAAAAAAAGGTAAAATTGAAAAATAATTTTATTCTGTGCGAAGAAATGCATGGTAAAAAAATCTGACATCAGATATAAAAATAACGCTGTAGAAATAAATGTGTTAGATGATTAGAGTAATTGTGCCAATAAATTTTGTTTACAGTAAAACAATGTTAGTGGGTTCAAAATAATACGTATTGATATAACATCTTTTCACATTACTTTATATGCAAATACATGAAAGTTTTTGGAATAGACAAAATTGTGTAATTATTTCGCGAAATAAAGTATCCTATTAATCATATGAATCAATCTCCACGCAAAGTTAAATTTTTGTATTGCATTATTCGCCGACCCAAATTTTTCAAAAATCCTCAAATTTTTTTTTTTAGTCCCAATTCTTTTAAGAAAAGCATTATAATTTTTATTTTAATAATATTAATGTACTGTATATAGTTCAAAAAAATCGATATTGATTATCATAAATTAGTAGGCATTAAAATCAGAAAAATGGATGGAGAGTCGTCTGAACATTTCGTTTGTTTATAGACATGTATGGTCAGTAAGAATTTTCGAAGGTATGATAATTAATATGATGAAATTGGTAACGAATAAAAACTAGCTCTCAGAGCCGGGCGTTGCCCGAGAATGCAGGGTTGGCAAATGACTTTTAAATGACATAAATGACATTGTGACAATGTCATTTGTCACTTTGTCATTTAAAAGGTAAATGACAAATGACAAAAATAGGTTATATTTAAAAATGCGAAGATTCTGTGATCATTAAGGTTTTGTTTCACTTCGGGCAGTTTAGGATTGGTTAAATCCTAAAATACCCGAAGTTTTAATATGTTATTTTAAATGACAACTAGATGTAAGACCCATCGTTAAACGACGGGTTAAATTTAAAGTATTATTATTTGCACAACAGTTTCAGGGCTGTGCAGCAAAAAAAAAACATTTATGTATAGAAATTTTTTTTTTGCTCAGCAAATTTTAACACTGTTTATCAACAGTCTTAAATGATTTTTCTGTGACGAAAATGATTTGTCAAGAGCTGATAAATGCATATTAAGAAAAGTATGTATGAAATTAAAGTTGGAGGCTTTTTGTCACAAAGGATAAGTAATTTATTAAATATAGTGAAAAATATATCTTATTTAATATGTACTTTCTTGATTAGTCTGAATATATAAGTTTTAATCACAAAAAATGATTATATTTAATTTTTTTTTTTTAATATAGATTATTTGGCTCAAGTTTAGAGGCTACAATATAAGAAATGACAAAGAAAAATTGTTCACATGTTATAATTTTGAAGTCAGTGTTCATAGTTTTATAATACTCTTCATTAACGCCTTTCCACTCATTAAAATAGTAATATATTTTTTGATACATCAAACACCTTTACACCTGCCCCACTAGTTTACGGGCTAATTTAAAAGTAAAGGCTTTTTCTAATAGGAAAACTTAAAATTGATATTTTGAAAAACATCAATCATTGTATAACGGTCTTTTTTTTTATCAATAAGCGAGCAATTATTGTTCTGTAACTATTGCTACCAGCTTTTAAAAACGCTTGGGTTTACTTAGATCTATTACGAATAAACTATTTATACAGGCTATCTTTATATACCGAAAATCTGTGGAGTGAAAATTTTAGGTCAGTTCATAATTATGTATTGCAATAGATGACTGTATATATAGATCTCTTTTAAAAAACTTTCTAAAAATTCAAACCTGTTGTTCTTTTGATGAATCGCTGATTTTGATTGATAACGCGTCTAATTCATTTTTTCTATGTGCTAACCTAACCCATTTTTTTCACATGCTAAAATATCTTCCCTACTTGATTAGATATAGATTTATTATAATAACACAAATTCACTTTGGGGATAGTAACGTTATGGTTCGCATGACTTAGACTAAAGGCTTAGATAAATTTTTTATTATTTAGATATTTTTAATTATTTTGTTTGTTTATTTCCTTATTTAATTGATATGCGATATTACGACACATAGAATGTACAGTAAACTGTTATATATTAGGGAACCGGTTATTGTTGTTTATGGATCTAAACTGATAATTGTTGGAGCTTGGTTGTGGGCATGCCAAGAGTTATTGTCATCTTGGCTTAGGGACTATGTAAGAGGCTTTTTTAAACAGTACTGCTCGTGGCCCGCAAGCAGCGTTGTAGGTACAAAGAATCACGAAGAAGAGTAAAGTGCAGTAATTTATAGTAAATTAAAATGTATTTAAGGACCTTTATTTCGCGTTAATAAAGTTTTCTCAGACTTCAATGTCTTTAAATAAGTTTAACTAAGTTTAAATAAGAATCAATTTCTCCAAAGTTTATTTTGTTAAAAAGATCATTACAAACTGTACATAAATTATTATTTCCTATTCCCATTTATATTAACCTTTAAAGTTCCTATAAGTGTTTCTATTAATACTTATATTCTCCATTTTACTTACTTCTTCCACTCTCCCTCGTTTTTAACCATTATTAATATTATTTAAAATCTTGTAACTTTACTCTCACATTGCATCCTTTAAATAATGAAATTGATCACGCCCTGATTAAATTGATTATATAACTTCCGATTGATTGATTAACTAACTAATCAACTGATAGAACTTTGTGACTTTATAACATGTGCCACTGCTTTAAAAATTAATATTTAAAGTACTTTCATTTACTATTTGAGTTAAATTCGCTATTAAGCTAGTAATGCTCTCCCAAAACAAAGTAACAGTAGTTATTTCGGTGAAAAATCATTATTGTTTACTTAAAGGTCAAAATTTTCAATAACTGGGGGTATTTCACAAATTCGCCAGAATTGAATTATAAAGAATACAATATATTATAAGGATGCCATAAAAATTTAGCCATCATGTGATTCGACCAAACGACAATAGGTTGATTTAACAGATTAGAGTATCCAGGATTATGATCCGGTAAATGCCAAATTATGCATCTAGTAAATTGCAAATTATGCGAATTTTGAGTTATTAGCCAAGAAAATTTCAAAAAGAACAACAAGTCAAGTGATTACAGTCACCAGTTTATTCATTTAACCAATCAAATTATGTTTACATGCTGCATGAAAGTGAGTGGATTATGCATTTTTCATATAGTAAAAATCGCAAATTATGCACATATTATGCCGGACTTAATCCTGGACACCCTAAGTTAGATGTTATGACTATATAGTACTGTAGTACGGCAATGGACATTGGATTCCAGTCACGTGGTCACATGTTAGCCAATAAGCTTATAGAGATTAACACGGATTAGCCCGACGCTTATATTTGTGACTTGTATAACGACAGTAACCATCAGCTATGGAGATCAATACGGTGACAACCCTGAAATCGTTGTACCAACGGGTCTATCGATGAAACACGAGGCCGGTCTGCATACAACTGGCAATGGGTCAATTTGGGTCGAAAGAAGGCGTGTTAGATTTGGCTAAGTGGTCAGGCAAAGTCTCAGGGTTGCGTAGTCAAAATTTAGCATAGTATAGCAGTTAACGAGTGTATGCGAGTTTAATATATATATATCAGGTTATATGTACTTTTGTTATTTTTAATAAAGAGAATTTTTGAATCGTGTATATGTAGTATAGTATTTGTGTATTTTCAAGCAAAGTGGGAATTGAATGTCGTTCCCAAGGGCCAAAAGGCCTTCATTTATAATTATTTCATTGACTGTTTACATTGGTATTGATCATAACGATCAGTATGATCATAAGTATCATTATGATCATTGTTATCAACTTGATCAAAATTATCCTAACTATCAACTTGATCAAAATTATCCTAACTATCAACTTGATCAAAATTATCCTAACTATCAACTTGATCAAAATTATCCTAACTATCAACTTGATCAAAATGATCCGAGATATCCTGCCAGCAAACCCAAAATGAGAAATACCTGGAGTACAAGGCACGTGCCTGCTACAGGTCATGTTTCCAGTCTCACATTTCTCCCCCACTTATGGGTGAGTTCCACGAACTATCATCAGTCAGCTTTTGGACATATTTACTGGATAATCTGCTGAAGTCGGAGAACTTCACCACCTGGGTTCGGTAGATCTGGTCCACACCGAAATTGCTAAACACATTGAAGATGCGTACGGAGGTCAAGTAATAGTACCAAGAGGTGAGGTTTTAGATGGGAGGTAATTGGGCTGGGTCGCAGTGGCGTAAAGCACTCCCAAGTGATACCCGTAGCCTAGGACATGGGTCCAATTTTTGAGTTGCATGGTCTGTTTCATACAAGCATAGGTCAATTGTACCCTTGTGATTAGATCATTGGTGGCGGAGTAGGGTGGGGTCACGGGATCGTGGTGGTGTGATCCAGGGAGGTGACATCGTTAAACATTTCGGTAAGAGTGATCGGCATTTTAGATCGATTCTAATTCCTTCCCCCCTCTTCTGAGTCGACCTTTTTATGTCTTTCAGTGGTCGATTTCTTTTCTTTCTCACATTACATGTTTGGTTTTTTTTTTTTTACTTCAGTCGATCTGGTTCGGATTTGGTGGTCGACTATCATGATACTTTTTTAGTAGTCGCAGGTTGATCGGTGCCGCTAAAACTTCTCTACGTAACGTGCGTAACTTGTATACCTCATTAGGTAACTTATCATGCATGTAATAGGGGCCTTTCCACTTCGGGTCTAGTTTCCTGCTCCTATGACTGTCACTTGTAGCATGGTATAACAGGACTTTATCTCCGATGAATAGATCTAGGTATAACTTAATTATTTTCACATCAAATTTTTCTTTTCGTTTACATGAGCATTGTGCACCCTTATGACCGCTTCATTTTGAACCCTGGGTAAATGTTCTAGCAGGGTTGCTGTTCTTTCCATCATAGTCTCTAACTCTTCCACTCCCTTTGGTTGGATAGGTTGTTGAGCTTCTCAACTGTGCATGAGGTAAAATGGCATCAGTTTCATAACCGCATGCTAGGAGGTATGGTAAGCAAACAGTATAGCTGGAATGACTAAGTTCCACTTGGTGATATATTTTATTGAATTAGCTATTGCTTTACATAATGTCTTGTTGAACCTTTCAGCTAACCTGTTGGTTTGAAGGTGGTACGGGATGGATTTTAGGTATCGAATTCGAAACTTCTTCAACAGCTCGTCCACTAGGCGGTTCAAGAAATGTCGACCTCTATCTGACAATATCTTCTCCAGGCACCTGTGACGGCAGATAATATCATTAAAAATAAAATCAGCCACCGTTTGAGCATCAGCAGCTTCGATAGCTCGTGCTTCTGGCCATTTCATCATGTAGTTGGTGGCGATGACAATATAGCAGTAGTTACGTGAAGTAATTGGTAATGGTTCTACTATGTCAATTCCGACCTGATAGAACGGTGAAGTTACAGGTATTGGATGTAGGGCTCTTTCCATTTGTTCTTGCCTCGTCTCTGGCACTGGTTGCAATTTTTTACATAGTCCTCAATATTTTCAAGTTGTCGAGGCCAGTAGTACATTTCCCGGATCTTATCGAGCATTTTTCGGGCGTTAAAATATCCTCCCAAAGGATGGGTATGGGTCAGAAATAGTATGGGCCCTACTTCCGATTCTCGAGCGATTCTCACCACTTTCTTCTGGTTTCGATTTTCCATCTTGTATAGCATATCATCCTTGAGCTCTACTGTTTTGCTTTGTTGAATTAGCTTCTGTCGCTCCGTGGGGCTTAAATTTGGTGAGATGTACTGGTGCTGGAGGTACTTCTTTAGTCAGTTATAAAGACTTTCTTCTATCGTCAATTTGGGCTTTTTGGGGTAGTAGTAATTAATTTTTCACTTTTCCTTGGCCAGGGTACTGACAACCTGGACTGGATTGGGCTTATAGTCAGTTTTGAATGCTAGGTTTTGCTTGGTTGGTACTTCCGGTCAAGTCTCTTAATCTATAGTTGCTTATATCTAATGGGTTGTAGTTATTTTTAGATGGAGCCCCACTACCCGCTTCATCTCATTCTAACCGTCCTCGTCATGTTAGGCCTGTATACTTTTTTTATTTTATTTTATTTTATTCTTCTAATTTTTCTTCTTCATTCCAGTTCGTTTCTCCTGCCAATTCTTCCGGTACTTCTTCATATTCGGGTTTCAAGTCTTCTTCAACCACGATGCATCCTGCGCCTCCTTCTTGCTACAGTTCCTCCGGTTCAGCGTTAGGTCTGTCACTTCCAGTCTCCCAGTCGTTACTGTACTAGTTATATCCCACACCAGACTCTATTACCATGTCAATAATGAGGTCTTGGTACTCCATCCTCCTAGCGAATCCTTTGTCAAGAATAGGTCTTCGGGTAACATTATCTTGGTCTTTTTCAGCACCGCTTTGGTTCAAGGTTGGGTCCCGTGGCGCAGCATTGGTTTCATTAGGGTCAGTTTTATTAGGTGCAATAGCCAGGTATACTTCGAATTCCTCTTCTTCATACCACCTATTTCCTTTTGTGACATGGTTAGCAGTAGCAGTTAAGTACCTTTCTTCTGCTTCTATTTCCCAGTGGTCATCTACTATGTACATCTCTTCAAGGTTCATAGCTTCAGGACCGGTGTTGTGGGGTGTCCATGTGAGGTTAGTGCTGGGGTCAGAGTACAGGTTTTTAATTCCTCGTGCTTTAATATAGTAATCTTGTATAAATTGCATATACACTCATTCTTTTTGCCCATGCTCATTCCAGTAATACTCTTCTCTGTAGTACTCTTCCTAGTCTATTTCGTCATCAGAGAGTCCGTCACAACCTCTATGTATCCCCTTTTCTCGCTTCCTTGCTCTTCGTCTCCATAAAAATTTTCCTCTTCCACTTCTTCCATATTCCACCAGACTTCACTAGCATGTCGGGAGCACCATCCAGCGTTACTCCCTTCTTCAGAATTATCATACTTATCCAGCTCATTTCCGTCTCATTTAGGTCACCCAACTGGTACACTTCCACCACATGACCAATTTCCTGAGGTGGTCGGTCTTCGGTGTCTTCATAGTCGACGAAAGCCTCGAGCCATTTATGTTAAGTTCCACCTTTTTTTACACTTTTGTTTTCGTTAATGGCCGTTTATTCTTTTTCACTTGTTGCTTCCGGTCTTCTTGAAAGTGCATCAGCATTACTGTGGATTCGTCTAGACCGGTGCTCAATAGTATAGTTATATAGTTGGAGTCGAAGAATCCATCGAGCCCGCCTGCCTTTCAGCTTGGAGGTTTGTAGCCATTTCAGGGTGGAATGGTCCGTCACCACCACAAAAGGTTTGAACCCGAAATAGTGCTGGTAATGTTCTATAGCCCAGAGTATGGCTAGACATTCTTGCTCAGTGGTGGAGTAATTTCTTTCAGCTCAAGAGAGACTCCAGCTTGCGTAAGAGATTACTTACTCCTTCTTGTTTTCTCCTTTTTGGGCTAACACTGCACCTAGCCCGGTTCCGGATGTGTCGGTATGGAGGTAGAAGGTTTAGTCAAAGTCAGGGTACTGCAGTACCAGGGCGGTAGTCAGGTAATTTTTTAGGGTTCGAAGGCGTCATTTGACTCGTGACCCCATTCGTATTTGACGTCCTTCTGTAATAACTTATGTAGGAGCTGGGCAATAGAAGCGAACCCCTTCACGAACGCTCTATAATAAGATACCAAGCCAATGAATGCCCGGAGTTGTCTTCAGTTCTTGGAATAGGGAAAGTTCAGACTTTTTCCACCTTGGCTTCGTCGGGTCAGATGCTATTTCTTCCCACCACATGACCTAGGAAGTGTATCTCTGGTTTGAAAAAGGTGCACTTCTCCATATTTACTTTTAGTCCAGCTTCTTCCAATTTCCTAAATATTTTCTTTAGATCTCTAGATGCTCGGTAAATGTTTTGGAGTATACATTGATGTTGTCGATATATACTGGCGAACTTTCCTAAGTACTCGGCCAACACCTTGTTTATAAGTTTCTGGAAAGTGGTAGGGGCGTTGCACAGCCCAAACGGCATGATGTTAAATTCGAAAAGGCTGGTCTTGGTGACGAAAGCGGTCTTTCCCGGTCTTGTTCGTTCATTTTCACCTGCCAATACCCACTCTTTAGGTCTAAACTCGAGAACCATTTTGCGTTTCGAAACTCTTCGAGTAGGTTGTCGATACGAGGGAGTGGGTAAGCATCTTTTCTTGTTATCGCATTTAGTCTTCTATAGTCTATGCACAACATTAATTTTCCTACCTTTTTAGATATGATTACTATGGGAAAAGCCCAGGGGTTATTAGACTGACGAATTAAACCCCTTTCTTCCATCTCTTTCAACTCTTTCTCTACAAATTCTTTTTTTTCCAGGGCGGTGCAGTATGGATACTGTTTTACGGGCTTGGCTTCTCCGGTGTCAATACAGTGGGTTAATACGAACGTTTCCCCTAACTCCCTTGTACTTTGGGCGAAGAGACTCTTTTCTTGTTGGAAGAACTGCTTTGCCTGCTCTTTCTGTATCTCATCCAATTCTCTACCTTGTGTAAACTCGTCAATTTATTCGTCCACGGTTCGTTTCAGGGGTTCTTTTATCAGTTCCGGGGTTTCTTCTATAGTGGTAAGGTATATAGCAGGGCTTTCTATATCAGCCCAAGGGTTATCGTATAGCCCAATTTTTTCTGCGGTGTATTCTTCAGTATGATACCCTTCTATTTCATCCAATATTTCTTTTTCATAGGCGAACTCATTGAAGGTGTTACCACTATCACTCCCCATGTCCACGTGTTCAGACCCCAGAGATCAGAGATCATTGTTGCTAGTGTGGGAGATAGGTACCTCAACCGTCCGATCTTGTGCTTGAGGTATAACCATTGCTCATCAAAGTGTAACCGTGCATGCGCCTTTAGGAACCAATCAGTCCCTAGTAGCAGAGTTTCATCAGATGACTCTATGATTTGGAAGATACTTGGTATTACGGCATCCTGGATTATGATCTCTATGTTGTTGATTTTTCCCAGGGCTCAGGTCTTTGCTCTGTTAGCGGTAACCACTACAGTTGAAAATTTCTCTTGGATCTTTAACCCCAACTTATCAACTAACTTTTTCGTCATAATACTAACGGCGGCCCCAGAGTCCAATACCGCTATCACGGGGTTATCTCTGATTCTTACATAATACCTTGCAGCAGTAGTGTGTCTCACTTCCACCAAGCTTAATGGGAGGACCTCTTGGCGGTTATTTTCCTGGGTCGGTGGTAAGGGCCGGCGTAATATCTTGGCTAAGTTTTGACGTTGATTCAGGTATTAGAGCATCTGACCAATTGTTGCACTTGCTGATAAGTTTAGTATATCTTCTGCCACATTGTGAGGGGCCAACTGGTCAACAACTAATAGTTCACTTTTTCTCCTAAGTTTCTTCGTGGGGCCGTATACTTCTTCCATTAGGTCGGGTTCTCCTTCCGTGTTGGTCTGAGGCAGTTCATTTTCTCTGTCTCGACCTCTTAGTAGGTTTTCCCAGGTCCCTACGGGTTGAGTTTGGACCCTCTTTTCTCTATTGATAGGATAGGGTTGGTGTCGCTTTTTACCTAGCGCATAAATTTCCATTTCATCACAGGCTTCTTAGCCGTTATCATATAGGTTGAACCACCCCACGTAGTTGGTACTTTGACGTTCTTCGGGGTCCCTTTTTGGCTTTCTTTCCGATAGGCAACGTCGAGCTATATGCACTATTTCTCCATATCTAAAGCAGGTTATGTCTCTTCTGGGCTCCTTAATCCCGTCTTTTCGTGACTCTTCCGGCCGGTAGTTTCTTCGTCTTTCCTTATCATGTGTATTCCGGCATTGATTATTGTCATAGGGTACCTTGGGCCAATTGGAGGTTGATACGGCGTAGTTTAGAGCGATTTGCTCTATTTTTTGTGATAAGTTTCCCAGCTCTTCCTTAACCTTTCTCTGATGACCTTTATTGGAGGTTTGCTTGCTATAATATTCACCAGCTTCTGCCTTTCTTGCCTTAGTAATAGCTTTGTCTAGGTCCTTTGGTTCGGCCACGGTTACAAAAGTAGCTGCTTTTCCTTGCAGTCCCAATAGAAACATCCGTATGATGTATGGGTCTGGCATTTCATCATCCGGGTCGACCCGTTTCAGTAACTTCTTGAATTTAGTGGCATATGCGTCGACTTTCTCATGCTTTAGCAGCTTGAGTTCTTGCAGCTCGATTTGCCAACCATGTCGCTGCTAGGGGTTGCGGAAAAGTCGATGAATTTGTGGTAGAAGCTAGATTCTTCCTCATCGTCATTTTTCTATTGCGTCAAGTCGTCCTTCTTCCCCTTATACCAGTTTGCAGCAAGGTCCCTTAAATAGCTAGAGGCAATCTTCAGCATCCTTCTCTCTGTCCAATTATTCGCGGCTGCAGTTCTTTCGAATACTTCCAACCATTCTATTGGGTCCTTGGCATCACTTCCATGGAAGGGGTCGACTTTCACGTGGGTCAACTCTCTCTTATCTTCCGGTTCTCTTCTGTTATTGGCAATCGTAGTGGCAACTTCAGCAAACAAGGTGTCAATCCTTCTAACAGCTCCCTTAGCTGGTCCTTGTTTATCTTTCTTCGGAGATATCCTTTTTATGTATTATTTATTGCAATAATTCCTATGTACTAACTTGAAACTTTTCTATCTCGGAGGTTATCAACGTTTCGTAAAAATTTTTGTATCTCACAGTCGCCACCAAAATGACAACCCTAAAATCAGTGTGCCAGCGGGTCTATCGATGAATCACAAGGCTGGTCTGCATACAACCGGCAATGGGTCAATTTGGGTCGAAAGAAGGCGCGTTAGATTTGGCTAAGTGGTCAGGCAAAGTTTCAGGATTGTGTAGTCAAAATTTGCATAGTATTGCAGTTAACGAGTGTATGCGAGTTTAATATATATATATCGGGTTATATGTACTTTTGTTATTTTTAATAAAAAGAATTTTTCAATCGTGTATATGTAGTATAGTATTTGTATATTTTCAAGCAAAGTGGGAATTGAATGTCATTCCCAAGGGCCAAAAGGCCTTTATTTATAATTATTTCATTAACTGTTTACATTGGTATTGATCATAACAATCAGTATGATTATAAGTATCATTATGATCATTGTTATCAACTTGATCAAATATTCTAACTATCAACTTGATCAAAATTATCCTAACTATCAACTTGATCAAAATTATCCTAACTATCAACTTGATCAAAATGATCCGAGGTATCCTGCCAGCAAACCCAAAATGAGAAATACCCAGAGTACAAGGCACGTGCCTGCTACAGGTCACGTTTCCGGTCTTACAACGGATCTGCCTGATATTTATGTTCGTGACTTGTGTAATGACAGACATATTGATTGACCATTAATTTTTTAATATATAGAAAATAACAAATGACCTATGTCATTTGTCACGAAAATTTTAAATGACATTATCATTTGCCTTCTCTGTGAGAATGAGGTTTCTAATTTTTTGACTCAGACCTAAGATCACGCAAAGTAGGTTTTTCGTTTTGCATTAGGCCACGCAAAGTTGATTTTTTTTGTTTGCATTACATTGGATCTGAAAAAATGGGTCAGTAGGTTGGATGTTTTTTTTAATTACAGTCAATTAATAAAATATTTTTCATGTCAAAGGTTTACAAGGTTAGTTTTTCAGCTATCATATTTTCTCTGTCAGTCCTATCAGACAATTACAGAAAATTAAGTCTCTATCGGGTGATACTGGATGAGAATAGCGAAAAAAATAAATGTCAAAAATCGAACAATTGACACAATTGGCATCTAATAAAAAAAAATTAAAAAATTGAAAAATTGAAAAAAATGGGTCAGCATGTAATGTGTGACCTTGAATAACTTAAATAAAGCAGTTTGTAGTTGGTTATTAGGTTAACAAGGCTCAGGCATGAAGGGGTGTTAAACAAACATATCCAAGAATATTTGATCAAATCTCATTGGTCGACTTAATTAGGCAATTAACACGAGGGGAGATGACACTACTTAAAAGTTAACTAAAAACGGCCTAAGCTTTACAAACTTGCACAAAGCAAGTTTTTTCAGTTATGTAAATTGCAGGATTTTGCTAAAATGAGAATGGATGACTTGAATATGAATGTTTTGATAAATAAAAAATGACAATTAATTGGGTTTCAAGTGAACCAAATTCAGGGTCATTTGAACCCAATTCGGGCTCATTTGAAACCAATTGGGTTCATTTGAACCTAATCGGTTCATTTGAACCCAAACCGGGTTCATTTGAACCTAATCGGTTCATTTGAACCCAAACCGGGTTCATTTGAAACAATTCGGGTTCATTTAAACCCAAGCTGGGTTTATTTGAGCCTTTATTTAAATTTTAAACCCAGGCCAATACCCAGGCCAATACCCAAAATAAAATTTGAAATCTCACTTCCGGGTACTTATGCCTAAGAGTCAAATAAATCAGAAACTCCATTCTTGGAGCATCTGAGAGCTAGTTTATAGCTATCCAATTCATCAGGTTATCATACTTCCGAAATTCCCGCTAGCCTATAAACAATCCCGAAATGTTCCGATATCCCTTAACATTTTCCGATTTTAGTGCCAACTAATTTATGATAATAAATATCGATTGTTTCATTAAATTCATAAAATAAACATTATTATGATTGTTTTAAAAGAATTGGGGCAAAAGATTTTTTGAAAAATTTGGCCTACTATTACAGCAATCAAAAATCGAATATAGCCGATATTCAAAATAAACTCCAGGCTAAACAAGGACCTCCAGACCCACTGAGTCGTCAGGTAATGTTAAACGAAAATTTTACTTTGCGTGGCCTTACCAGCCGTCCCATTTTTCAATTTTTCAAAAAATTTTTTTTAGATCCAATTGTTCGATTTTTGACATTGATTTTTTCCCTCTATTTTCATCCGGTGCCACCCGATGGAGACCTAAATTTCCCGTAATTTTCCGATAGGACTTACGAGAAAATATGACTGTTGGACCAAATTTTTTGATTCCTTGTTGTCAAAATGAAAAATTAATCTTGCATAACCTTATGTGTGAATATTGTTCAATATATTACTGTATTTATAGTAAATTAAAAAAAAATAAATAAAAAAATTAAAATCTGACCGACAGGCCCATGTTTTAGATTCCATGTAATGCATAACAAAAAATCAACTTTGCGTGGCCTAGATTCAATTTTGATTATTTGGAGCACTGAAAAATGCACAAGATGCTTATTCATTATTAAAGTTTGGAATAAATCATTAGCATTCATCCATTGCAAAAGCATTAACATTTTATGCTTAAAAAAACGATTTTGTGCATTTGGCAAATTTAGGAGATGAGAAGCTTTTATTGTTAAACTTTTAAAATTATTTGTAATCACAAGACTTTTCGGACGAGCATACAAAGGCATTTTTTTTATTGTTGATGTTCTTAAAACTAATATAGTAAATTTTAAAAATCAATTCTGATTAATATATATATATATATAATAAAAATAAAATCGATCCACAGATTTAGATCCTAATAATAAAAAAAGGGGTATCAATCTGTAAAATTCATATATATCGAACAAGTCAATTGGGTTTATTATACCAATTGATAGAACTTTTTAACGAAAAGAAATTGTAGTTGATATAACAATATTGTTGTTATTTGAGGCGAAAAAAATGGCATCTCGTGCTTCTAGTTATGAAAACATCTGGGTACATTAATACCATGTATGCTAAAAAGCTTTAATAACTATTGTTGTTAATCACCAGTACATTTTTTACTGGTGTGCATAATAAAGTGTTTTTCGTAGCTGTCCTTTTATCTGATTGTATTATCAAACACTTGCATCTGGCACAATGTTGGTTATAAGTATATTTTTAAAAAAATATGCCAAGAATTTGAGTTGGATTAGGAAAAATTCTAAAGTGCAAATATTGAATGAATATTTTTTTTATTGCGAATTCAAATTTATATTCAAATTACTAATTTATTAATTGATTATCATTTTAATTATTGAATCACAGGAATCACAGGACTTAAGACACGGATCTTTTAATGAAAATTATATTTTGGACCTTATATGTAATAGTTTTCAAATTTCGGACCTCTATCTGTAAATATTTTTCATTTTGAGCCCTTATTTGTAATTATTTTCAATTTTGGTGCTTCTTTGTAAATTCCCCTAAACTCATTTATTTAGTCATGGAAAACCCACCAAAACCAGATTATTCGTATTAGATATAATAGGAAAAATCATAATCCCATCCATACAATCAAAGACAGAAATAAAAATTAAAACGTACATTTTATTTCTAAAGTTCTAATGCTAAATAAAAAAAATTGCGTTTTTAATAATGTAATTAGACTTGAGTAATAAATATTATAAAAAATTATGCCAACAATTTTGATATAGTAATTGTTCTTTAAAATCATTGCAACGATAGCTCCAAATATCTATTTAATTATGAGAAGCAATTACAATTATGTTTAGATCGATTTATTAGTTAACCATAGATTCGGGTTTATTGGTAATAATCTTCGAATATCAGTCCTTTATCTTTAATTATTTTCATTTTGGACCCTTATTTGTAATTATTTTCAATTTTAGGCCCTTATTTATAAATTCCCTAAAGTTTATAATATTGTTATATTTGTACTTATTTGAATTTGAAATATTTCATATTTTTCTACACTGAAGTAGGATTGGTCGCTTTTTGTTTCTAATTGCTTTTTCATATGAAATTTGATGACAATAACAACTATTAGCTTGATTGAAATTATTTCCCATACAAATATAATGACCTTCGCCAAAAGTGCCCATAACTAGCATAACAATGAATCGCATATGGAGAATATTTTATATGGCTTAAAATAGAGGATTGAATCGTACCATTTTTTAATGAAAAATAGAACTATCACTGCAATTTACCAACCATCTGATAAATTCCAAAATGATTGTGCAGTAAAATCTTCTCTTGTTCCGCGAAGAAGTAATTTAGATTTACATGGGTTATCCGTTACAGAATACGCTTTAATTTTATTATCAACCCATGTTGCTATTCTGTCGCATGAACTTCGTTGAAGGAAATGTATTTGTTATTCTAGATGGTAATTTTGGTGTTAAAATTTTACGTGGTGGAAAATTGTCGACAAGATCTGTCTATGTGGAATAAGAAATTTATAATCCAACTATGTTATGACATTATTTGAGTCGAATCCGAAAATGGATAAGGTAATCATAAAGATCTTTAGTGATAAATATACCGTTTTTGTTGTGTCATTAAAGAGGTGTATCTGCGACGTATTTATTTGATATTTAATATAAAAATTTAAAAACCATGACATAAAAAAAACCGTATTTATTTATTAATAACTAATAAATCAATTTTAGCTTAGTTACATGGAAATTATCCAATTAAAATCTTCAATTATGTTATACTATAGATAAAAATCTAATAATTATATATAATTTAAGTAGTTCTTAAGATGATGCCAAATATTACGTAATATGGATCTTTTGATATCTTATTGGGGTGTCACCGGACTAATTGATCAAAACTATGTCAGCTAACTATGTAATTTTTCTTATTGCAGATTTTTTAAGTTACACTAAGACTATTGTAGCCAAATCTTCGCGATTACAATCACCAACGTTAAGACGCTACAATGTTGTTTATTAAGCAAATCGTTTTTATTCAAGAAATATCAGAAGTTAAAATTTGATCTTACAGATTGAACCTCTTATAATAGACTTTACATTATATTTATTGTTCTATTACGCAGATATTACTAATTACGATTTACCCTAAATTTATTATCGGATTTATTAAATTCATATAAAAATCGATCTTTTAAATATTTTAAAATGTGTCAACTTATTATCTAGACGTTAAATCGCCTGGAAATTTTCACTAGTTATTTATATAAATCCAAAGAATAAGGCTATGTTTTCAATTTTTTTTTATTAGTATGTGGGTTCTAAGCATTCGTCTTATAGAATACTTGAAAATTCATTAATTAGGACGAAAAAATTATCTTAAAAATATAAGAGAAATTTAGAACTTTAGTGAAAATTCAAACATAGCCATTTTGAAACAGTTCTGACGAACTTTTTCAATTAAAAAAATTGGAAAATAAGTGCAATATTTGTGTGATACTTTTAGAATCTTACACTTTGCTTTATAATAAATAATAGTAAATTTACATTCGATTAATTACCTTAATTTCTTTATAAAAATCTGATCATAGTAAATTGATCAATGTTGCTGACATAGTTTTGTATCCGTGTGACACCCCAATATCTTATGTTAATTTATATAGCCAATCAAATTCCTCTTATGTAGGGAGGAGTGGGGTAGGGAGAGCAGAGGTCTTTTTCGATTTTTAACAGTTGCCCTACCTTGTTTAGTGCGTCTAGAGTGCGTTGGGAGTGCGTCAAGTGTAACTCGGGTTTGCATAAGGAGAGTATCTTCCTACGTTGCGAATACAAAGTAAAATTTCCAATTATATAACATAATTAGAAATTTACATTGTATTCGTAACGCATTAAGATGCTCAAACTTGACGCACTCCAAATGCACTTAAACAAGGTAGGGCAGCTGTTGAAAATCGGAAGACTTCTGCTGGTAGGGAGTATTGGGAAAAAATATTACGTAATACGGTATATGTCCCCACCCTTACTACGTTTATTAATTTAAATTTGAAAGTTTTTGACATGTTTCTAACTAAATTTGTCAATTGCGCAAGCCTACTAAGCAAACTTGAAGCCTTTATACCATATTTTACCAATACAGCAAATCAACTTTATGATAAACGACCCTAAAAAAAAGTATATATGAGAGCGAGCGATTATTATATTCCTATATATTATGACATTCGTAGTTAGTTCAACAATTAACAAATAGTCAAAATAAGGATATATTTGATTATTTTATGGTTTATTTTGAAATGAAATCATTATACTTTCATCACTAGTCTAAAAAAATTCTTTTTGTTTTGATTTTATGTTACACCTGATCTTGAGTTTTAATTTGACTAGATATCGAAATTTTTTACGTTAGGGTGATTTGTGAACGCATGAATTTCGTGCAACATTGAATGTTTCTCCTAACAAAGCTTGCAGTACATACGTACTTATATATGTACTGTACTTCTTAAAATCCCTTTAAAGCTTTTCTAACTATCGGTTAATATGTAATACAGACTAACTATTTTTATATTCACCTTGCAGTTATAACATCCAAATATAGATGCTAATAGAAAAAGGTTAACCAATAAAATGCATGATTTTGCTAGACATTTATTACTTAATTTTGTCACCGTTACACAACATTTATTCAGGTTATATAACATTTTATTTTCGTAACGTACGGACTAAAGTCTTTGATCCTTTGATCCTTTGATCATTTTCAATATGATAACGTTACCAAATGAATGCTACTATGAAATATTTAATAGCCTCCAATATAATTATAAAGAATTATTTTCATGTGCGCTTGTAAACCGTCAATGGTGTAGAATTATTATACCAATATTGTGGAGCCAACCGGGACACCATTTTAAAAATAAAAAGCTTATAAAAATATTATTTTTAATGTTAAATGCTAAAGAGAAAACTCTATTAATTCCTTTTAAAATTATCCTTCCAAGTCATCCAAAGCCGTTATTTGAATATGCAAGCTATATCACATCAGTTACCAGTGATTTAGATGATGGAGTTAGAAATTGGCTTTCTTTTAATAAGAGATATAAAGAAGGACGTGAGCTTGAAAATGCATTTAAATGCTCTATAATCGCAATGCTTCTACGAACTAGTAAAAACCTTAAATATTTATATCTTGATGAAATTATTTGTAATCAATTAATTTATGAAAATCTTTATAAGAACACTACTGTTACCTCCATAGATTTATATGAACTCGATAGTAATTACAAATTTAAAGCAATAGACATATTAGTAAAGGTCCTTTATAATAATTTCACCTTGACTTCATTGAACCTTGGATCAACTCTACTTGAGGTTGAAGGAGTAAAAATATTATTAAAGGCACTCCATCAAAACAATGTTTTAAATTCTTTAAATCTTCGTTGTAATCAGATTGGCGCCGAAGGAGGGAAGATGTTAGCAGATTTTCTTTGCAAGAATACCACACTGGTTTCTTTGAATCTTGAATTTAATCAACTTGTATTAGAAGGAGGAAAGGCAATAGGAGATGCACTTTGCAAGAACTCCACACTGAAATTTTTGAATCTTAGTAGTGATTGGATAGAATCAGAAGGAGGAAAAGCAATAGCAGATGCACTTTGCAAAAACTCCACGCTGAAAGATTTGAATCTTAATAGTAATTGGATAGGATCAGAAGGAGGGAAAGCATTAGCAGATGCACTTTGCAAAAACTCCACGTTGACTACTTTGTATCTTGGATATAATAACCTTGGATTAGAAGAAGGAAAAGCATTAGCATGTGCACTTTGCAAGAACTCCACACTAACTTATTTGTATCTTGATTGGAATAATCTTGGGTCAGAAGGAGGTAAAGCTTTAGCAGAAGCACTTTGCAAGAACTCCACGTTGACTTCTTTGTATCTTGGATATAATAATCTTGAATCAGAAGGAGGAAATGCATTGGCAGATGCACTTTGCAAGAACTCCACCCTGACTTCTTTGAGTCTTAAAGAGAATAATATTGGATCAGAAGGAGGAAAAGCATTAGCAGAAGCACTTTGCAAGAACTCCACGCTGACTTTTTTGAACCTTGGATATAATAATCTTGAATCAGAAGGAGGAAATGCATTGGCAGATGCACTTTGCAAGAACTCCACTCTGACTTTTTTGGACCTTCGATATAATTATTTTAATTTTACAATAAAATCAAATAATCCAAATATAAAAATTATACAATAAAGTAGAATTGTGCATTAACAGTTATAATTACAATTGAAAATAAATATACCATTGTATATTTATTGAATTTATAATATTATATGAATATATATTGAGAGAAAAGGGGGAGAAAGGGTTGAGAGGGAAAGAGAGGAGGAAGAGTAATTTAAATTTGTCGACCTTTATACTATTATTATGTTTATTGTGAATTAAAATTAATGCACATATTTAGCTCATTGGCAAAACGGTTATGCTACTCCTGCTACTGGATACTAAACTTGGACTATATAGATGGAGATAAAAAATGATTGTATAGGATCAGTTTTGTGAGAATTTATAGATAGAATATATACTGTATTTGTCAGAAATCTGATGTTGGTGTTTACTGAATAGTAGTCTCCAAAGTATATTATCGTCACAAAAAACATAATAAAAAATTATATCTTACATTAGCACATATACCATATACATCATGTCATTGTTAACAAAGATCATGGCGTAAATATTGATATTTTATAGATATTGATATAACCATTATTCATTAATATTGTCGTTATATTAATTTGCGGATTTATGTATGTTTTTTTATTATGTTTTATTGAGTTTTTCTATCGTAACTGTAATATACTTTTTGGAGGCTACTGTACTATATACATATGAATTTTTCGCTAACTATAATATACGACTATACATATAAAACGTCATTATAGGCATACAAAAAGAATGGCTTGAAATGTTATTTCCGATAACACACTTTGCCTCAATATAATAAATTTATAGATCCAGCACTGGAAGTTTTTAAATACGAGTAGAAAGAAAGTGATTAATAGTTGTCCTTAAATGTCTTAGAGTTGATACAAGTATAGGTTATGAAACAAACCATCAAAAATTTTATTAATCAAGTATTGTACGGGTGACTTTTGTGATGTAATTATTTTAGAATATGGTAATTCATTATTAATATTTTAGAATATGATAATTCATTGTGTAATATATGATAATTCATTATTTAATATTTTAGATATGATAATTCATGAAGTAATTAATTTAAAGTCAAAATTTAATGTATATAGAAAAAACATTAGAAACTATCAAAAGAGAGTAACCTTTACTTTCGTTCTATGCAAAAAATGATAAAGGTGCTACCGTAAACTGCCGGATAAAAGACCCGGGTCTCTTTCATTCCACCAAAAAATTAATTAGTAAAAAAAAGAAATTATTTAGTAAAAAATGAGGGTGGTCTGATATATGGGGGATCTTGTATTCAGCAGTTTACGGTACTTGCAACAAAAGCATAACTTTTAAATATATACATAGCTATTGATTGTTGACTTTGCATTCAAAAAAGAAATTATTAAGACTATTATTAATGTAAATATTAAAGCCTTAATTCTAATTTCATCAAGCAGTTACCAATTTTTATTTTTTTAATTTTCTTTTTTGAAGATATAATAATTTCACGATTTCTGATAATCATAAATCAGAACTATGTAGAACGTAGGTTGCTGAATAAGCACTGTTAAACTATGTCCAGTGTGTACAAGAACAGCAACGTAAACAAATGTCAAAAGAACCAACACGAAACTTAGAAGATAAACATTGTAAAATAATTTTTTTACTTATTTAAATTTATTTCATTTCTTTTTTTATGAATTACATTCTATATAACAAATATGTAAAAACTGCAAATGGGATCTGCGGCATCGCATGCAGCTATAACCCCGTGATCTTGATATAACGATCGGGGAATTATATAGTACTTAATATGGGGGATGGCTAAAGCCATGTACCCACGTGATTTTTTGAAAATTTAGTTAAAATTCGTATCAGAGACTATTTAGCATTAGGGTCAGGGTTAGGGTTAGGACTAATATAGGTAAAATTACCTTCCCGACATTTTTTATTAATGGCCCAAGATAGGTTTAGAATGCCGTTTTTATGTTCTTGCGTTTTTTTTGTTTTTTGACTTCTTCGGGCTGATCCGTGTAAACAAAATTTCGCGACTCCGTTTGGTTGATTTACACGAAAATGTCACGTGGGTACATGGCTTTAGACGACCCCTTAATATGGGTCAATGATCGGTTATAGTCATGAATGGGGGACGTCTAAAGCGGAGCAGATTCTTATAATATATATCAGATATTGTCGAATTAACTTTAGGGTTACGGTCATCTTAGATTAGGATTAGGTAGGTTTTAGGTGGTAATATAAAAGCAAAATTGCCTCTCAACATTTTTAATTAAGCTACCAATGTAGGTTTAGACTGCCGTTCTTTGTATTTTTCAAGGTTTTCGCTTCTCTTTCTTCGCTTCGCCTAAGATCATCAAAATTCTATAATTTGATCGGTTAGATGTCACGTGATTCTGCTCCGGCCCCATGAATGGCAATAATCGACTAGCCTACTGTCCAGTGCATAACGATTAATTTGGGAGAACGATAAAACAATATAGACAATAGTGCCAATTTAAAGCTCCAACCGTATATGGGGTAGATGGGTATAAAGCGATATTAAATAGGAGTGTTTTTTATAATGGTATAGGGTTAATGAAGCGAAACGATTCTGCGATGTAAAGGTGACAAGGGATGATGATAATATGTGATATTGATAATGGGTGATAACTATATACTTAAATGTATCGGTGATTTGGGTTGATGATCAAATGTAATCGGGGTAATCACGACGCTGTACAAAGTTAGAACAGGTCAGAATCACGTGAGTAATTTAAAAGAATTAACTAAACTCGTCACACAGAATTCGAGTAATAATAAGCCAATACGAAGTTACAAGTCAGGAGCTAAAGGTTCTAAAAGCTTTACAAAAGGAGGGTCATAACAGTTTAAAGAAGGTAACGAAGTATCTTTATCTGAACTTTCTCAGATAGATTTTAGGGCAGGTAAGAAGGACTTGACCCAGAATAAAGATGTAAATAGTTCGATAGACTATTTTTATTATAATATAATTTTATATTAGGTGTCAGTCAGTAAATTATTAATAAAGTACGCCTACATGGCGTCCTCTTCGGAGGTTTGTTAAAAAAAAAAAAAATAAAAANAAAAAAAAAGTTACAAGTCCGTCGAATTGAGTCTCGCAAGCTTTATTAATGTTAAAGTCGAATTCAAAAGATAAGGGGTTTATTTTTATTATTATCTTTCATTTTAAATTGAACGTCAAGCTTATTTTAACTTATTAAATTTATATACATTTTATTCTGTCAGAGCTAGTGATGTGACATTTATATGATACCTGAAAAATTTTAGCGTACAGTACGTACAGTACGTAACATCCACTTATTTGCGCGGGTAATACAAGCTCCTGGAGTTAGCCAATCGGAGAGTGCAAAATTTGACTATTCCGGATCAGCCTGACGAAGAATTCGAACAC
The DNA here is from genome assembly GCA_003550325.1 of Gigaspora rosea. Taxonomy (NCBI): domain Eukaryota; kingdom Fungi; phylum Glomeromycota; class Glomeromycetes; order Diversisporales; family Gigasporaceae; genus Gigaspora; species Gigaspora rosea. The sequence goes on from QKWP01000435.1 coordinate 223,379, forward strand.
GCGTAAAAGAAGAAAAAAGCGAAAATACGCAAAAACTAATGTTTAAATCGATCTTGGTGCACTAATTAAAAATGACGGGAATGAAATTTTACTTAATATTAAGCATCACTCTAACCATATAGCCTCTAACGTTAAGGCCCTAACACTAAATTTTTATCTCACGCACTTAGTTTATTTACAAAATCGGAATTCCTTTTTTGGTTTGTGTTACCCGCGCAAATAAGTAAAATGTCTTTTCCGGCATCTAATTGGCTGGAAAAAGTGATCAGCAAAAATTTTAGCGTACAGTACGTATAGTACTGTACGCGGTACATCACTAGTCAGAGAGTTTACGCTCTTTTTTGAGCGTATTCGGTTTAATTTGAGCGTGTACGTTCTTTTCTACGCGTATACGCTTTAATTTGAACGTATACGCTCGTGACGCAAAATTAATAAGTCTCGTATGTAATATTTTGGGTGTATACGCTCTTGCATGGGTTAAGCCACTCAGCCCCATTACGTTATTTGTATACATGATTTAAAAATATTTACAACATAAAAACTAAAAAAAAAGATTCGTTACACCATTAACTACCCAGTGGCACCGACATATTTTACAATCACGTGAAGATCTACATGTCTTATCCAATAGCGAGTCTCGTTTTGATGTAACGTAATACAATCAAGAAGAACGTTCGCTTTTTCAGAAATCGCGAAAAATTGTATAAAAAATTTAAGCAATTTTGCTTAGAGAACTCCCGATTAACCGATCTTTGTCGGTTGACCGCGGTTAATAACCGGTTATAGCCGATAAATTATTTCCCAATTATTCAATTAAATATCTAAATAAGTAACAAGTAGGGATGAAACACTGCACAGACTGCTGAAAGAGAAACAAATCACGGCGATTTACATCACATGATCAATACTGCAATAAAACCATCGACATAATTCTGGTCAAACTTGCAGATCATTTGACCACATTTAAATTTGTTTTGTTCTAGATCTGGCCAAATGATCTGCAAATTTGACCAGAATTATTAACGAATAATTGATTGTAATGGCAATTAATTGCAATTTTTCAAACTCGATTAATTATTGCGGTTTGCAAATATTTTAAATTTGCTGATCAAAAAAAAGAAAGAAATCGATGATTTCTTATTTCTGATTTCCGATTTTTTTGGGCATATTCATCATTTTGATAGCAAATTCATAGCAAAATTTCACAATAAATCTTGATAGAATTTATGACTATGATTCCAACACAAACAAACTCAACACATATTGTATATCATAATCAGTGTTGGCATTTGGACTATGTCCAATAAAAATTTTATTTAGACATGGACAAATATGGACATGGACAAATCCAGATCATGTGTCTATATCTTTTATATATTGAAATTTTCGGAATATTCCGGACTTTCACCAAATTTTAGCCTCAATTTTGGTTTTATTCGGAATATTTCGGAGCTGTAGCCTATGCGTTTTATTTGGACTAAGTGTTTTATATCCAATAAAATAATATAGACAATATGGACATAGTCCATAAATGTCCATGTCCAATGGTCCATATTGTCCATGTTCATATTTTGCCAATACTGAAAAATATCGATCGGTATGGTCAAAAATATCGGATATACTCATGATTAGCCTATTAGAATGCAAAATTTTGTACAACAGTTACAGATAACGTGATATAACGTGATCAGTAACTATGATAAAATTTCTTTCTTCTTTTGACGTGTTTGTTGATTAGTGATGGGCAAATCCTTATTTTTTAAAAAATCCTGTGCGGGATGTGGGATCCCGCGCGGATTCGTGGGATTCACGGGATCGAGTAGAGTTTCTGAATTTTTTCACGATTAATAAATATATATATATAAGATAGCTGTGCAGCATGCGATGCCGCGCAGAACCAGTACGATCAGCATCTGTTAATATCTACGATTTGATCAAAAACTACGTACGTTGTGAGGGGCGAAAACGAACCTTACGTCTAAAAGTCATCACCATCCGCCATTAAACCCAACTAAAATCAACCCTATCTAACCCTAATAACGGTAAAGCTTTGATTGATGCGTCGATTAATTTGGTCTGAGTAACTAGGGTCAGAATAGAGCTCTAGATTATATCACGAGACTCTAATGTGAGGTAACTGGATTTGGACTTTGTTACGAATTTCATGTATCGAGAGGCGTTATTATTAATTCAAGGATCTTTTGGGAAAATTACTAGAGGTAACACTTGCTAGCGGGGAGAATGAATACAAGACCCCTTTTCGCTTCAATAAAGCATAATTCTCAAGTTGAATTTTAAACTTCGAAAAAAGTGTAGATGTGTTAGCTCTAAGAAAGTTTCTTTTAACCCAAAATCGTTGAATAAATTACTTATTGAATTTACTTTTACCCTTAAAATGTTCATTATTCTAAGTAAATTTGTGTCGTTAGTTGGGACTTTGTAACCAGCATTTTGAACTCCATTTAGTATGACCCAGTTAAAGAAAGAAAGATCGAATTAATAACCTTTTATACAAAAACATAATCGATTAAACCTTTGATTACCTGATTTATCGAACAATCAATTCATTCCATTGTTAGATTCAATGTCCTTGATCACGTGATGATCGTTAATAACTTTAACTTCTGCGTAAGAGCCTTACAACTAGAATAAAGAAGAAGAATTATATAAATAGAGTGAGATTTGAACCAACTGAAGAACTATTCACAAGAAATCCCCCAGATACTTATCTTCAGGATGGCATGCCACTATGTCCAATTGGTTTCAATTTTTTTTGAACATATGTCCATTTTCAATTGGACATATGTCAAAAAAAATTGAAACCAATTGGACATGCCAACTACTTATCTTCGTTTGATCACGCCACGGCAAGAACCTAAAAGAACTTCAAGACCCGGACCAAATCAACCACGCTTTTTTTTTGCCTACCAATTCAAGGTTCAAGAGTCTTGAACGATTAAAGGGCATTGGTTTGATTAGATAGTGGTGTTGCTGGTGGTTTTTAGCTGTATACCCAATACTCACCACTCTTACAACGTGCAAGCATGTAATTATGGATAAGCCATTGTGGTTTATATTGGTAATGATGAAAAGGTGAATTAGTATGTATTAGAATTATCACAATTTCTATTGTGGATTACAAACTTACTCAGTATATAATACGTTTTAAGATTGAGTCTGCAACGAAATTATTGTGGCTTCTATTAAGAATTACTGTAAAAAATTCTCATACAAATCTTGCTCTTTATTCTAATAATTAAAAAATGCAGTTAGGGTTGAGTTTGTTCACATTGAAGTTATAATATCTTCTATCATAATTTACTGTTATAAACCCTACCTTTGGCGATACACAGTATGTAACTCTAATGCATGTTATTAATGTTGTCCATATCTCCATCTAATTTCAAAGATACAAATTGCGCATGACAAATGGAAATCGATTATTTAAATCTCGAAAATGCAAAGTGCGCGTAACAAACGAAATTTGATTTTTTAAAAAATAAAAAAAAATATTAATTCATAGTGATAGATCAATTACGACATTAACATGCAAATGATCATATGTCTCAATAATTATAGATTTAAATAGATCGTCATAAATGTTCATATTTTAAATTTTCTCACGGCCTGATTACAAAAGGCAAAGTGCCAAAAATATTTTATTGGTATCGATAACTGGTAACAATCGATTAAACATCGATTATGTAACTCCCTTATTAGGAATACAAGGGCTTAAAACAGTTTCATGTATCGTAATAAAAGTATTTTATTATTATTTATTACAGTACTCGATATAAGATTACATTTCAAATCAAATCACGCATGCATTAATTAACAATACTAAACAGGCATAATTTCAAAAAAAATATCCCTCACTATTAGTCAATTACAACATACATATTTTTGACGAGAACGTAATAAGATCAGTATCCACCAATCTACAATGTATTTACACACAATTACGAAATTTTCTCTCACACATGCACATGTTTCATCCCATGCCGTCAAAATCACCCAATTGGAAAAATGAAAACTATTACCAATACTAAAAAAGGATTCTTCAAAAATCAGCACCTTCTCACATTTCATGTTACACATTCAACGTGTTCTTACTGGTAAAAATCACAGTTCTTAAAAAATTGTAATCATAATGATCACACTAAATATCATTAACCAGAAAATCATAATCCAATAACCATTTTCAATGACACACTTTTTATGTCAATCGTTACAGATGTATATTATATGTTCGCACGCATTCACGTGTACACATACGCATACACTGCGCATAAATTCATAAACGCCGAAATGTTAACAAAAAAATCACAATTTGTCCAAAAATAACTAAATGAAAATCATTACCCTTACCAAAAAAAGATTTTGCAAAAATCAGCATAGTGGACATCAACTTTGACGAGCATAAACCATACCTCTCACATTTCATGTTACACATTCATGTGATCGTACTGGTATATATAATCACTAGGAATGTAATATCTCATTAAAATAATAATCATTTCTTATAAATCTTACCTCATAATTATTAAATATATCAATTCTACTTTGTCTTAATTTTATCAATTTGTTTTTTAAAATACCTGTATTATTATATTTAAAAATTATAATGGTAACCAAATGATCAAATCATATAAGCGTATAAAAATTTATAAGTGATCAGATGCATAACCAGGTATAAATGTGCTAAAATTTATAAGCAATAAGGTTATATACATAAACGACTCATAAGAAAATAATTGGGCTTATAATTTCTGACTCAATAATAATCAATAATAGATTCCCACTTTAGGCCGTTTGAAGTTAATTTTTTGGTTAACATCACCCCCAGCTGAAGTCTCCCCCCATCCCTCCCCGAAAACGAACAGCCAATCAAAACGCCGGATGACTATAACAGTCACCTGATTTATATCAACTAATGAAATTGGCCCGTCACTTTTCCAGGACTCTCGGGAGGGGGGAGGGGGGTAAAATGAAACGAACATATGAAACGAACATATAAAATGAACAGTGATGTTAACCAAAGAATCAACTTCGAACGGCCTTATTAATAACAGATAATGACAATTTAAAAATATATTTTAATATACAGTTTTTGCGCATACGTACGTACGTATATATGTGGAACGAGAAACAAATCAAAAGTTAATGCATAATATTTTATTTACATCAAATCCTAATTAGGAATTGGCCCACTTATGTTTAAGCAGACTGGATAATTTGTTAATGCGGGCCAGATGATATGCTAACGCAGGCCAAACAATCTTATATTAAAAATTCCGCGCGGGATCACGCGCGTTGCCCATCACTATTGTTAATTGCTATTTGACCGACAGTTCAAGTTATCTCCTGACCCGAATTTTACTTAATTTTTGCCAAAGTGCATATTGTTACACTGCATTAAAATTTGCGAAAATATCTATTTCCCATGATTTGTCCTTAAAATATCGTTTTATATATGATCGATACAAATCGATATTATTCACCGTCCCTGTTTATATGCTCGAATCATATCATGCAAGTCACATGATCTGGAAAATTTTTGAGTGGCAGGTTGATTCAGATTATACAGATAAACCGATATGGATTTTAAGCAATAATTATTCATTTATTAGCTAGAATATAAAGAATTTTTCATCGGTGACCGGTCGTTCAAACCTCTCTGACCCTATGAGAAATCAGTACACATAAGTACACACATAAATACGGAATTATATATGGGTAAACACGAGTAACATAATCGCTGCACGGAAACTGCACGGAAAATGATCATCCAAAAAATTTAAAATACGCTATTACACGAAAAGTTAGGGTCCGTGCACTGACGAGTACAATGTTAAGACTCTTAACGATTATAAATTTCGTACATTGACGTAGGGTTCCTACAATCCCGGATCAAATCAAACTTTAGGTCAGATTTGGGTTTGATTTGATTTGAAATCAAACCCAAACCCAAACTATGATTAAAAAAAATATTTGAGTTTGATTTGAAGCAAACTTTTAGTTAAATTTGAGTTTGGTTTGAATTTGAGTTTGAAGTTTGCAAACTAGTTTGAGTTTGAATAATATAAATATATTTTTATATTTTAATTAATAATCCGCCAGTCAACTAGAGAGTGATCATATAAAAATCACTATAGGCGAAATGTGGCGTGCTTCCATCTAAAACTTTTTTCTTACTAAGTTAACGATACATGCCCACTAATTGAAAATTGTAGAGCTCGTCGAGACGCATCTAACAGTGGTTAGATCATCCAAATCGGCCCAGTGGATGGCGAGATATCGTCAAAAAACGATTGGCCGACTATATAAAATCTCTATATAAACAAATATTGTTTA
>QKWP01000435.1:230860-243539 GCA_003550325.1 Gigaspora rosea
TTTTTTTTTTGCTTTTATTTTTTATTTTTTTTCTTTTCTTTCTTTCTTTTTCTTTCCCTTTTCACCTTCACCTTTTTGTTTTGTCTTTTTTTCGTTTTGCTTCTTTTGTTTTCTTGTTTTGAGCATAACTAACGTGTCTTTTATTTATTTATTTTTTTTGTCTTTGGAGCCGTCGCTATTAGAGTCATCATTGGAGCCGATATTTATCTGTTTTGGAGTTGTCATTCATCGCTTCTGGTGCTTCGTTAGGGTTTCGTCTTTGAAACCATTTTCGGTGTAATTTTCATTGTTTTGTGGATTTCATCTTTGCCATTTGCGTGTTACCTAAGCATTTTTCTTTTTCTTTCTATGATTCAACTAAACAATTTTTTTTCATCGTGGTCAATTGAAGTTCAGGAAAGGTCGAGGGTTCTTTTTTTTTAAGTTAGTGATCTCGGATGTGATTAATTGTGTCACAGCGAGTGGTGAAATATATAGTTGATTTTGAATGTATTTATGTAAAAAAAATTTTTTTAAATAAATAAATAAAATAAAATAAATAGTCATTTACATTGTAATAAGAATTTTTTTTTTAATTAGTATAATTTGTTATGAAAAAACGCATTCTGATATTTGTTGCAAAAAAATTATATGGAATGTTGCATATATGTTATTGCACATTACTGCACGCAAAAATACACGGGACAATGCACATGAAAACACTTGAAAATGCACATTAATATGTGCAGTGTTGCACAGAATTCGTGCCCTTTTACGTGCCATGAACTTGCTTTCCCGTGCATTGTCCCGTGTATATTTACGTGTAGGTTTGTGTGGTCACGTATTCAAACTTTTCCGTGTATTTCAGTATTATTCCATGCTATAATTTCTCATAGGGTGACCCTCTAATATCGGTCACAGTTATTAGCCGGTCATGACCGGATCCCTAGCCTAACCTTAACTTATACAAGTTCAAAGATTTTTAGTGTGTTGTAAACACCTCCTTGTTAGTATACCGTGTTATAGACCTAATTATAAAAGACCCGGGTATGTATTAGAGTTGCCTGCCATAATTGTTTTTAATAAGTTGTTACGGACACTTAAAGAACACTAAACTCAGTGATTATTGCGAATTATGTTACCCTCAAAATAATCACATCTAATTTTGATTGGCCAGAAAAGATAAACAAAATCTGGTGATGTGTTTCAATCACATAGCACATGACATGTACTAGTGTGGGTAACTGTTATGCATTTAATACGAAATCGAACCAAGAAAACTTTTTGTGAGTAAAAGGCTAATAACCCTGACCTACTTTACTGAAACTTAAAAAAAAGTATATATGTTTTTATAATAAAATAATAATATTTTGAAAATATAATAAATATGCTTTTATATAAAAAAATATTTTAATAATGTTTTTATAATATATTAATAATATAATAAAAATTTTAAAAATAAAATTAAAATTTAAATCTGTTTTAAAAATATTATAAAATTATTATAAAAACATTATTATTATATTTTAAAAATAGTTTAAAATAAATTGTTTAAAAATATTTTAAAATATTATTTTAATATTATTAAAAATATTATAAAAACATTATTGCTATATTTTAAAAATACTTTAAAATAAATTTTTTAAAAATGTTTTTAAAGCATTATTTTAATATTATAAAAATTATTATAAAAACATTATTATTATATTTAAAAATAACTTTAAATAAATTGTTAAAAATGTTTTTAAAACATTATTTTAATATATTAAAAATATCATAAAAACATTATTATTATATTTTAAAAATAGTTTAAAATAAGCTTTTTAAAAATGTTTTTAAAGCATTATTTTAATATTATCAAAATTATTATAAAAACATTATTATTATTATTTAAAAATAACTTAAAATAAACTTTTAAAAATGTTTTTAGTACATTATTAAAAATATTGTAAAAATATTTTTATTATATTTTAAAAAAAAATTTAAATAATTTTTTTAAAATATTTTTAATACATTATTTTAATAATATTAAAAATATTATAAAAACATTATTATTATATTTTAAAAATATATTTAAATAAGTTTTTTAAAAATATTTTTTAAACCAAAATTATTTTTAAAAAATGCTTATATCTCGTAATTTTGCTTATGAAACCATCCTTCGTATTTTAACAAAAAATCTTTTTTGTGAGATTTTGGGGTAAACACATTTGTCTAAATCATTATATTATTAATTTGTTTTATTTATATTATATTTAATATTATAAAATATATTATAATATGATATATTTATATTATAAATATTTATATTATACTATAAATATGAAATTTATTTAGTTTAATAATGTTTTAAAAACGTTTTTATTAATATTACTAAAACAGTTTTAATATATATTATTTATATTATTATTATTAACTTATAACTAGTAATTATAACATTTTTTAAAACATAATAAAAACATAATTAATATATAATAATAATATTTTCAATTTTTTTATAGTTTCAGTGAAGTATCTGCCGCTAACCATCTATCCATTACTAACCCTAACCTATTTACCACTAACCCTAACCTTCCGTTACTAACCCAAACCCTAAGGAAATATGCATAATGGTTACACATATCACATATATCATGTGTTATGTGATTGATAAATGTCACCTGATTTTGTTTATGTTTATCTGGCCAATCAAAATTAACCCGTGATTAAATCGAGGGTGACATAATTTGGAATAATCACTGAGTTCAGTGTTCTTTGAAACTACCCGTTGTTACAACCTATATGTCGTAATATTGCAACCTATATGTCGTAAAGGTTGGAGGTTGTAATTAATTACGGCAGGCAACTCTAGTATGTATATATATATATATTTAACTTTCGTAAAGGTATAATCCTATTGAATGATTGGTCAATCTTATTACTCCACCTTACAAAGCACCCACCGGGTACTCATCAAGATTTTGCCCATAAGAGACCAAGACCCGGGGGTAATATTTGCCGCAAATTACGGTATCACGTGGCAGATTATCGAATGTTCTAGATTGCAGATCAGTGAGAATCTGACGGGTTGATCTGTGAACTGTAATCGTAATTTTAATCTAGTATGCGAATAGATCCCAATTTGGTGAAATTAAGATGCTGTGTTACGTATACAATTATATATATCCTTGAATTAAACGGAAATTTTAAATTTTTTTTATGGAAGACGCTTGGCTCCAAAAAGCTATTTCCGATGATCATATCAATTATATTGAATACAATGAATTTACAGATCGTGCAATTATTGGTATTGGAGGTTTTGGTGTAGTTTCTAAACACGAATGGAAAAGTTGCGCATTAACGGTTGCTCTTAAATGTGTTAAAGGTGCAGATAATTTAAATGAGGTATATTGAGACCGGATCTCTGTTTTTATAATGTATTATGTTGTATCAAACGTATGTTAAATTCAATATAATTTATTTAATTAAAGCTTAAACTATTACGAAAAGTTTGCAACCATCCAAATATTATTGCATTCTATGGAATTACAAAAGGTATCCATTTTTCTTATTTTTAAAAAAATATTAATAATTAATTCGAGTATTTATTATAAGTAAAACAGACCAAGATGGGTATTATAACATGGTTTTACAATTTGCTAATGGTGGAAATTTGCGAGAATACTTGGGGTTAAATTTTTTAAGATTACGATGGATAGATAAATTACATATTGCCAAAGAAATCGTGCTTGGTCTTATATTCTTGCATAAAAATAACATTGTTCACCGGGATCTTGTAAGTATATTGAATTGTATAATCATATATAATTATTGTGAGGGTTGATTGATTGCTACTAATCAGATAATTTAATATATATATAGCATTCAAAGAATATTTTAATTCATGAAGGACGACCAAAAATTGCAGATTTTGGACTGTCAAAACAGACAACTGAAGCGTCTAAAACTTCAAACTCAGCCGGTTTAGGAATGCTTGCGTATATAGATCCAAAGTGCTTCGACACCGACACTAATGGATATAAACGTAACAAGAAATCTGATATCTATAGCTTTGGAGTAATCCTTTGGGAAATTTCTAGTGGTAGACCACCATTCCAATCCTTCAATCAGATGATGATGATTGGAGTTATATCCAAAGAAAAAAAAGAAGAACCTATAAAAGGCACACCACCTCAATATGTTGCACTTTACAAGCAATGTTGGAACGCTGATCCTGCCAATCGTCCAGAATCAAATTCAATTCTTAAAACTTTGAATCAACTCATTGCTGACGATGTTGATTTTAAACTACACCCAGGTTTTACGGTAAAGTGATTTATTATTCAATAGGCTCAATTTTACTAAGTTTATATCCAAATATTAATTATTGTTTATTCTATGTTCAGATTAATCTTCCATCTAATGTAAAGAAAGAATTAGAAAATAATGGTGACAGTTCATTAACTCCTATGGGTATTGACATTTAATTTATATCTATATTCTTGCTACGTGCTTGGCATATGGTTGTTCACGTGTTTATCTGGATAATTATTTTAGTGATAGAATCTGTTTATAATCAAACATTCATTACGAGAAGAAGCATTACGCCAGCCTTCACTATGAGAAAATTAAATAAACACATACGCAAATACTTATTTAAGAAAGAACTCCAATCCCTTATTCGAGGAAATGCTTTAGAAATTAATCGTAAAATGAGCATGAAAGCTTTGAAATTTTTAATCAAAAATGGATTAGATCGAGAAAATGAATTTTTAGTTCCGTTGCAGAATGCCATTACTTTAAAAAAAAAGGACATCGATTCAAGAAGGGATATAGAAAAGAACAGTATTAAAGGTGATGCCGAATACATTATAGCTATGTCACGAGAAAAAATGAAGGAATTATATGGGTATAAAATTAAGCATTACATCATTTGTCTAAACATTAATATTGAAGTTTGACAATAATCTATTGTGAACGTTGTCATTATAGTGAATTAGAACTTCGATTCATTAAAACATCAATGGAAGCTCCAAATGTTCAAATTGAACAATCTGGTACGAAATTTTTCTCCATTTATAAAATTTCACAATATGACTATTCATTTTGTATTTTGTTAATTATAGTTGTTGAGCGTATTAATAATAAATATCCTGATATGCAACAAAACATTGAGCTTGTGGTTAAAATTAGCTCTGATGCCTGGAAAAAACTAAAACATCGATACTTCTTTGCAAAATTAATTACTACCAAAATAGATAAAGCAACCCGTTCTGATGAGAATAAAGAAGAGATTGGACATTCTGCCATTAACTTATTGAATTCAATATTTATGGATGAAGAAGATGATGTGCATAAAGTTGTTCAAAAATATACTGAAGCTCAGAGAGGATTTATCAATTTAGTTACTACGTTTACTTCTTTCTTTTATTCTAGTTCATACACGAAAAATGATTCTAGCCATATAAGTGACGCATTAGAGGAAGCCGATTCATTTATTAATAAGATCGATGACACTACTTTTATTCAAAACCTACATACAGAATGTATATTTAATGGCCATGAAGAAATCAGACAAGGAATTATTAATATTTTCTTTTGCGAATATTCAAAATGGAGAAGCGAGTGTTTTATTCCCCACGTGAAAAAATTTTTACCTAGTCCTTTGGGATTAGATAAACAAATAGATTGCAAATTTGACGAAGAATTTGAATTGTTAAAGCAAGAGCTGGAAAAGCGCGAATTTGAAAAAATATGCAAAAAAATTGAAGAAAAGTATCCAATTGGGTATGGTCAATCAATTTTAAACTATACTTAATTCGCATTACTGCCATTTAATTAAATATGCGGCACAATAACTTTACTTAGGCGTAAATTTAAGATAATAGACATCATAGGTAAAATTTCAGAGTTTGCTTTATATTTTTCAAAAAAAAGACCGCAAATGATATTAATCTTTTTTGTTCTTACAAAAGAATCCTATCTCTTTGCATCTTCATTTCATTTTATCTATGAGACTGAAACAACACAACCTGATCAATTGAAAATTACTATTTATGAAACATCGTTGGAAGAATCCGATCTCTTTGAATTACAAAAGAATGAATTCTATGTACCTAAATCTAGATTGTTTACAAATATACACGGAGTTGCAGGAATATCTTTTCAAATTAATTCTGGTGTTTATGAACTAAGGTATATTTATAGTTTCTTTAAGTATTAAATTGCTATCACTTAAAAAATTAATATTCTGTTATAAAATTAGAAAAATTTCTCAATTTGAAAATAAAAAATATTTCATTATCCTTTGGAACAAGAAAAGACGACAACATGAAATCTTTTTTGATACTGCATCACGCCTTAGATCAATATTTAAGGCAAATTTACCAAAGGCGTTTAGGCGGTTAAATAATATAGAGAAGCATTGTATGTTTGCTATTAATGAACCACGGGGCTTGATTGGTATATTCAATAAACAAAGCGGAGTGGTAGGTTATTACGCACTTGACATTTGTTAGAGCATCATTATAATTTAATTTCATGTTTTTTACTCTGCATTTTAGTTGCAAATTTACTCATTTGATGAAGAATATATCAATCTGCTTCCGCGCAATTCAAACATTCAAATACTGCAGTGGTACAACTTTAAAACTCCAGATATAAAGTATTTTTTCTTCATTAAGGATAGCGAAGAATTATGCTTTGTAGAAGTTGGAGGACGAGCGCGTATTTATAACCTTTTTAATGACCAATTTCGTCCAGGAATAGGACAATTTCCAGCCAATGCAGCAAGCATTATGTCTACTCCTGATGGTTTGTGTATTGTTGCTTTCGTGAAAGAAGCGTTACAAATAGAACAACCATTTGATGACGATAATGTGGGACATTATTCTTCTGATATTAATGCCAATATCAATGAAAAATATTATGCATATATTTATTTTTGTACAAGTTTTGAAAGACCTGACGTTAAAGGTATTTGAAATTTATATAATTTATGTCATGATAAGTAAAAATATTATTTACATACGTAACCAATTTCCTTTCAATAGTTATTGAAATGCCTTTAAACATGCAGTTTTTTGAGTATTATCAATTTTCATTAATTCATAAACAAATTCATTTAACAACGCTTGACCTTAAGAATGGTTTATTCTTTTCATCAATTGTAAAAATTACAAAAAGTTACTCTTAAACACAATACATTTCCAACAGTAGTAAAAAAAAAAAAAAAAAAGACTTTCAGTACAGCTATAGATACTTCAAAGCAAGAAATCACAATAATAGCATATATCAACTTAATAAAGAAAAAAACTTAACTTATATAGTCAATTTTGTCAAAAACAATTTCTATACTCAAATATGCAATTTCTTTAGATCTTATCTTATGCAGTACTAATCTGAACTTATAACCAAAGAAACAATAAACATTTTAAGTTTCATACAAGTTTTTGTTTAGAAAATATATAATAAAGTACTATTAGCTTTAAACACTATTGGGCAAAAATTGGTGAATAACGGTAATTTGACAAACGAGCACGTGCCCCGGAGCGGCATGTGTAGCTAATCATTTGCCAAATTACCGTATTCGCCAATTTTGCCCAATACATATGGGCGGGATTTGTGTCATTACTACTAAAAATAATAAGATATTTGACAGTGAAAAGCTTTTTACTGATTGAATGATTTTACCATCAAAATGACCTTCTCAATGAGACAATTCTAATGAGCCCAAAATCGTTGAAATCTGATCATGGGACCCGAAATAATTATAAAGTTGTTTGCTTCGGGTAAAATATGATGGTGTTACTATCGAATCGGGAGAGTGTCAGATTAGGGTGCCGAATTTAGTCAGCGATAGTGAACGAAAGAAGACACAAGATTGGATTATGGAATGTTACAACCGCAGAAAGAGGGGGAAAGTCGAAGGGGTTATTTAAATGTTTTTAAGAGGAGGGGGATCACAGAATTTGAAGATAGCAAAGGAGGATAAATTAATTAAAATGATAAATCGATCAATTAATTAATGGATTAATTGAGATATGGGATCAATCAGCTGATTGATCTAAAGCGTAGTGAGGGTGAAGTAATTAATTCGATGGATTTGTTTAAGAGACTTTTAAGGAAAAGGAGAAATCGTAAAGATGTATTTACGATGAGGTAGAATATTTATTATCAAGGTTTCAGAAAATTACTTTTAATTTAAATGTATTAACTTATTTTTAATTTAAAAATGTATTAACTTGTAAAAATGTATTCATGATTCTGCAAGAATTCAATTAAGATTTTTAATAACAAACCATTTGTTTTTATTAATTTTAATGGATCAAAGTCTGAGAAAAAGCTTTATGAAGGTGAAGAACTCTTAAATACATAAATTTTCAATATATAAATATATTACACTATTTGTTTTAATCTATATAAGCTAACAAAGATGAATTGTTCTAAAAACCAATTCTTTATATTTGTCTCTTGCAAGATGAATAGAAATGTTAATTTTCTAGCTTGATCCATATAACCCAATACGAGATTAAATAGAAAAAAAGCCAATTTAGTCTTGATGGGAATTATACAAATGCAGAGGGCTTTGATTGTTATTTCTTCATTACAGCATTTGATCTTCAAGGGCTAGGTCTTTTTCTCAATAGAAGTTTTGTCAGAACTTGCATCTTAATTCTGCAAGAAACTGTAATACAAGAATCAGAAATCAAAGAAAGGGTGATAGAGTAAAATGGAATGATTTCTAAATAGTTTATTCTAGTGTCTGGTGCATGCATTGGTGTTAAGTGAAGAAGTGATTTTGATCAGCTTATATAATGTAATACTCCTCTCAAAAGAATTCAAGAGACAGATAGATTATAGTATAAAGACTATATCTATGGTGAGATGGCAGGTTGATAATAATATTAGTATATGACTTAGCAGAGAGAATTTAATAAGGCTTTAGTGAAAGAAGCAGAAATACACTTATATATGAGGATATAAGAGATTGGTTACTTTACTACAAATAATTAACAATAATGGATGCAATTCCCTTAACAAACCTACAAAATTCTACTAAGAAAATAAAGTATAGTTTATAACATGTATGAGAACATGTATAAAGCTTTATTAATAAGTGGGAAAATAAAAAATACAGGAGAGAATTCAATTCTACCTAAATATATTAAAGGGAAAACCAAATTCACCTTGCTATAAAGACAAAAGAGTGAGTTTATATACATGAATTGGAAGGTTTAATCAACACTATGGTCCGGTGCAAAAAAGTAGATACAAAAAAATTAAAAGTTATTTTGTCTACATATAAAGGTTCTTCAATTTTTACTATTTATTTATGATTTTTTTATTCCTAATAAAGGAAGACCTTGGCTACTTTTATATATCATTTTATAATAAGTTCATTTTATAATAAATTTTTAAAAAAATCCTATTTTTAAAACAAAATAAAAAATTTTTTTCAAAAAAAATATTTTTGCCATCAATATGCAACTTTATAAGCTTATATGATGCAACTGCATTGCCATACATATGCTAAATATACAATTATAATTTTAAGTGGATTAGTAGTTGTTAAAATATAGATTAAAAAAAATTTATTTTAATAAAGTTTTATATATTACTATAGTAATTTTATATCTAGTAATTATTATTATATATTTAAAAATTTATATTTTAACAACTACTAATTCAATTAAGCTGAAATTTTAACTATACATTTAGCATATATATAACAATACATTTGTACAATATAAACTTACAAAGTTGTAAATTAGTAAAAAAAATAGATTTATTTTTAAAAGAAATTTTTTTGCTTTTTTTAAAAAAAAATTAAATTTTAAAAACATTATTACACAACATATATGTATATAAAAAGATAATAAATTTTATATTAGCTTAGAACTTGGTTTATTTAGTATAAAAAATTATAAATAGATAATTAAAAATTAAAAATTTTTATATATAGATAAATTAATTTTTTAATTTTAGTATATTTATATTTTTGCATTTTACAAATTAAAAAAATAAGTCATTAATAAAAATTTTTACAAAATAAAATTTTTTAATAAAATTTAAATATTTTCTAAACCATGTATAATAAATAAAGTTATTTAAATATTTATATTAAATTTTAGAAAAAATTTTATTATGAATAGATTAGTGTATTTACATTTTTGCACTGGACTATACTAATGTTATTTTATCCTATTCTAAAAACCATCTACTCTAATCAACTATAAATTAAAAGAAAATTCAAAGAAATACTATAAAAAGACTATAAAAATAAAAAGAATATACTATATAAGAAGCTATTGGAATCTTATACAATAGGCACTTAATGAATACTAATAGTGATCATTTGCATATGTCATTATATTGGCATTTTCTAGTATAGCAACAATAAGCAATAAATATTTATAGCAGTAAAAATTGGATAAATAAAAACAACAATCTATAACAATAGCTTTAGAGTTAATTATAGAGTGCTATAATATAAATAGATATAGTAATAGAAAATCATTATAGAAAAGAATAGATAATAAATAAAAAAAATAAAAAATAAATATAAATTATGTGAAAATAGGAATGTTTAGTACACAGGATCATTATATTATTTCTGGTATAAAAAATTTTTTTATCCATGTAGTACGGTAACAATAGGTTAAACATATTGTATTTTACTTGAAATAAACAAAATTTCAATTATTTCATAATCTTATAATTAGTTTCAACTATTTTGGGCTTATTAGAATTATCTTGTCAAGAAGATTATTTTGTAGTAAAAATACTCCAAATGGATTAGTGAGTAAAAGGCTATTCACTATCAAACATTTTAACTATTTTTAGTAGTAACAACATAAATCACCTATATGAATAGGTGCTATCTAGCAATTTATAATCATAATTTATAGAAAGTTATCAGCTAAGAGTTAATTTGAATAAACATGTTTACATTATAACACATAGAAGATAACAAGAAGAAATAATTTCATAATCATATAAATTTTCCAGATAATGTTATTTATTACAAAAAAACAACCTAATTTTTTTTATAGTTGGGTTAGAGTAAAGACATAGTTATAGTAAAATTTGCAAGAAATTTTGTTTTGTTAAAGCTCAAATAATTGTTTTATAAGCAAAATTTAGATATTAGCACAACAAATTGGGTTTAGGCACAGGGGTATGGAGTATGAAATATGTCCTTCTCATGTGATATATGGTACTGGAAGTCTAAACTCAATGTTATATGAAGTGTTTAAATTTTTAAAATAGCTATAACTTCTATCTAAGAGATTTTAAACAAATCTGACTGGTAACAAATCTTATTACTACAAAGAGATGCATTTTGAAAATTGAAATTTTATATATAAATTTCAATTTTAAAATATATCAACTCTTTATAGTAATAGATTTTGAAAGATGTTTATATATATATAGAGCAGATATTAGGGTTCCGAAGTTTGATCCGGGTTTGATTTGAGTTTGATCAAACCCCAAATCAAACCAAACTCAAACTATAAATTTTATAAAGTTTGAGATCAAACCCAAATTCAAATAAAAAATAATCAAATTCAAACCAAACCCAAATACTATACTAAGTTTGATTTGAGTTTGATTTGAAGTTTGCAAACTAGTTTGAGTTTGAATGACATATATATATATTTATATTTTAAATGATAATCAGTCTGTCAACTGGAGAGTGATCATAGGCGAAATGTGGCGTGCTTCCATTTAAAACATTTTTTCTTACTAAGTTAATGATACATATCCACTAATTGAAATTTGTAGAGCTCGTCGAGATGCATCTAACGGTGGTTAGATCATCTAAATCGGCCTGTTGGATGGCGAGAAATCATCAAAAAACGATTGACTGACTATATAAAACTTAGTGATCAGATTACATATGAAAATCACTATAGGCGAAATGTGACGTTCTTCCATCTAAAACATTTTTTCTTACTAAGTTAACGATACATTTCCACTAATTGAAAGTTGTAGAGCTCATCGAGAAGCATCTAACGGTGGTTAGATCATCCAAATTGGCCTAGTGGATGGCAGATATCGTCAAAAAACGATTGGCCGACTATATAAAACTCAAAGATGCAGATTACATATGAAAATCACTACAGGCGAAATGTGGCGTTCTTCCTTCTAAAGCATTTTTCTTACTAAGTTAACGATACTTGTCCACTAATTGAAAGTCGTAGAGCTCGTCGAGACGCACCTAACGGTAGTTAGATCATCCAAATCGGCCCAGTGGATGGCGAGATAACATTGAAAAATGATTGGCCGACTATATAAAATCTCTATATAAACAATATTTGTTTATATAGAGATTTTATATAGTCGGCCAATCATTTTTTGACGATATCTCGCCATCCACTGGGCCGATTTGGATGATCTAACCACCGTTAGGTGCGTCTCGACGAGCTCTACAATTTTAATTAGTGGGTATGTATCGTTAACTTAGTAAGAAAAAAGTTTTAGATGGAAGCACGCCACATTTCGCCTATAGTGATTTTTATATAATCACTCTCTAGTTGACTGGCGGATTATTAATTAAAATATAAAAATATATTTATATTATTCAAACTCAAACTAGTTTGCAAACTTCAAACTCAAATTCAAACCAAACTCAAATTTAACTAAAAAGTTTGCTTCAAATCAAACTCAAATATTTTTTTTAATCATAGTTTGGGTTTGGGTTTGATTTCAAATCAAA
>QKWP01000435.1:246574-285253 GCA_003550325.1 Gigaspora rosea
ACAACAGCTAAAGAACTTAACAATACTAACTCTGACCCCCCATCGGCCGAGACATCGCCAATGGATACAAGCTAATTAGGATAATGGACAGTACAACTAACACTTTTCAAGAAACAGAAACACCAACCCCCTCAGTCTCAACCCCTCAACCAATAACCCCACCTATCTCATTAACAAATACAGAATCTATTACCCACAACCGAGCTAATCCTCTGGCCCTGTCCATATGTACACACAATGTCCGGGGCTTCAACCAAGATCTCAAAAAACAAGTCTGGGAACAATATTGCCTGGAGCACCAAATTCAAATAATTGGCTTAACCGAAACTAGACTATCCTCATGCAATAAATACCTGACATCCAAACCATTCAGGACTGCTCATTATACGTATTTCTGGTCCTGTCTAGAAAATCCAAAGGCTGGGACCGCAATTATGATTAGTAACCACCTTACTCACCACATACACAATATTACCACACACTCAGGCTATGCAATTGCTATAGACATATTCTTCAAGCACGACTTCAAATTCCGCATCATCTCCACGTACCTCCCAAGCGACAACCCCTCGGCACGACTCGATGCTCAGAATGAATTTATTAAATGGATACGACAGGCTACAACACTTAACCTGCTCCCTATAGTCATGGGAGACTTCAATGCCTCCATTGACAACATACACTCAAGTGCCATTAAATACAAACTCTTACAATTTCTATCCTACAACAACATGTATAATCTAGCCACCCACACCCAGAAACAGAACAACACATGGCAGAGTTCGAGATATAGCAGCCAAATAGACAACATATGGGCATATCATCCCATACTGACATATCTTACTTCTTACGAGACTGACGACCCTCATACATGTACCCAAAGTGATCACAAGATCTTAATATCTAGGTGGTCCTTACCATATGCCTACCAAGGCAGAATTAGACACAAGACACGAACTTAAAGAAGGGTCTATAACTACAAATCTATGGACAACAACCGATGGGAGGATTTTACAAACCAGGTCAGCTCGAACCTTGGCTCTCACAACACACCCTTAAACGTTGATACCCCAGAATCCCTCGAGACAACATGGCAGAAAATTCAGCTCAGCATCAACAAGGCTGCTTTGCGGCACATTCCTAACAAAAAGCACACAGTGCGCAACTTTCAACACACATTCTCCCCCACAGCTACACAACTGCACCTGAGCCTCAAAAAACTAGGTGAAATTATCAAAAAGACTAAACACTCACTAAACCAGAACCTGCCTATTCCAGACCACCTCAATTTGGATATCAGCCAACTAAATCAAGCATGTCAACTTCAAATACCCCCATTACCACACACTCACCAACAGTTACCTGACTGGATCAACAAAGCCAACAATGAATGGAAAAACCTATATCACGCCCGTAATATCGAAAACATCAAACAAATTGGTCAACAGATCACAGACTCAATTCAAAAAAGATGCTCTAAGCTCATTACCAAACCCACTTCAATGCTTAACAGCATTCTTGATCGGCATAAAGACCCAGTCAGATTTGACAATATCAAAACAGAGCGAGACGTAATCATAGACCCACCCCTCATTAAAGCACACATACAACAACACTTCGACAACTGGACCACAACCCGAACGATTAATCAAAGCCTATTTGATTCCAAATGGCAATACGAGTATAGCCCTAAACACTCTATCAATCCCAATTGGTACATGACAGCCCTACAAGACTTCAGTCAAGAAGAAATACTCTCCACACTCAACCAGATGCCCAACAATAAAGCATGCGGACCATCAGGAATTAGCTACGAAATGTTAAAACACACAGGTCACAACTGTATACAAGCTATCACATCTCTTTTTAACAGATGTCTCTCATCCCAATCCATACCCAAGCAGTGGAAAGAGGGATATATCTTCCCAATATCCAAAAAACCCATATTTGATGGCAACCTAGCCAACACAAGACCCATAAGCCTTGTAGAGCATATCAAAAAGCTCTATACGAAGCTCCTTAATAATCGTCTTAGCAGTATTCTCTCCACACACAATATTCTGTCACCATTCAACTACGTCGCCTTGCCAGGAAACTCTACTTCCACACCTATTCATATACTCAATAACATCATCGAAGACGCCTCCTGTAACTCCAAGCAACTCTGGCTCCTATCCCAAGATATGAGCAAAGCATACGACTCTGTTAATCTCGAACTCTTACAAAAATCTCTACACAGAATTAGAATGCCCCAACAACTAATTACCATCATTGCTAACCTCCTATCTGATCGTACAAATCAGGTCATTACCAACTTTGGTCTTACCAATCACTACTCTGTCAAGAATGGTATCGACCAAGGGGAAACAATTACCCCACTTCTCTGGAGGATATATTACGACCCCCTGATCTCCCACATTTCTTCGCACTATTTAGGATACAATCTGGCCACATCATGGCAAACTAGCCTCACTCACCCACACAGAAATCATCTCCACACGTCCATATCAGTGCTAGCCTACATGGACGATACTCTATGGATCACTGAATCCAGAGAAGAACTAGAAGAAATTATCAAAACTGCAACCTCATTCTACCAGATGGCAGATATACAAGTCAACCCAAGCAAATCCGTTTTCATTACGAAACACACTGCACCAACCACTATACAATTTCGCAACCACACACTCAACTCGTTTACGATGAGCCAGCCCTTCAAATTTCTAGGCTGTTGGTTTACACTCAACAATAAACAAACTGCCCAAACCAAACTAATACAAGAAGAAGCTCTAAACCTGGCTAATATTGCCGGTACCAAGAACATAACAGACAAACAAATAGCATACGTCATTAACACGGTCATTATCCCAACTATAGAATACCGCCTACACAACATTATACTTTCCCAATCAACATGTAACAAAATCCTAGGCAAATACCTTACCATTGCAAAGCATAAGTCCCACTTATCCCGATCCACCCCTAATAGCACGATGTTAAACCACAACTTATACAACATTCGTAACATATGGGACATACAGTTGCAACACCACATTAGCAATCTTCTGCTCAGACTCAACAACTCCTCTACATTGGGTATAACTACTCGTATCAGATTCCAGCAACTACAAAACAACTTATGGTCCGCGACCAATATTCTACAACACACACAGCCAATAATTGACGGGCCCAACAGACACACAACCAACTTCAAGATCATCCAACTCCTCAATCACATGGGGATTACAGTGCAGGCCAACCCCAACATCCTATGGCCACAAACAATTGAAAACAACTGCACTCCACTCGAAAGGATTCTTAGTAAACATCCCAAATACAGCACCTTCAAGCAGCAACTCAGACATAAACAAATACTATATTTAGAGCAGCTCTGCTCCACAGACAATACAACCCTACTCACATGGCAACACATATCTCCTAGACTCCTATACCTCCCCACTGGCAGAAAACCACTCTGGTTCTCATATCTTGAAGACACTATCTTAGCTGACAATGAGCAGCGAACTATTCTCCCAACTATATCACCCCAAGGCTTTAACCCATTCGCCTACCAGACACCTCACATACCAAAATCCCTTAAACCCTGGATGCTTACACTCCAGAATAATGAAATTATTATTGGGCAGGTCCGGAAAACATTTCGCAAAACTAACACAATCTCTATTACACACTGGCAACATAACATAAACCTAGCTCAAGCCAACCAGTACCCTCTACCACCAATACAGTGTTCCCGCTGCCCAGGCTGCCACCTCAACTCTGACAGAGTTCTCAACTGCTGCACCCTGGAGGTACCAGCAGCTCTCTCTACCCAATTCTTGGGTAGAAGAGCAATCGACAAACAGCTCAAGTTTAACGCAAATTACATAGACCTCATATACTCTTCTGCAATCAAGCAGCCAATAACCATTCCACCTCCCCCTACAATACACATCACAGACACTCTTACCTCGGTCCTTTTTCAGAACAACCCTGCCTCACTAGACCTCCTCCAGATAGCACACGCTAACGCTGGCCAATACGATTTTACCTTTTACACAGACGGTTCCGTTATAGACATTGGGACTAACCAATGCTCGATGGGCATCGGCTGGGTACAAATTCATAGTGACCAGATCATCCACAAGTTCGCAGCCCAACTACAAAACTGGCCCTCATCATACAAAGCAGAGCTCCTTGCTATTCTCTCAGCTGTCTCAACGGTACCACGCAACTCCACTATAGACATCTTCACAGACTCCCAGTCTGTCATTTCCAAATACAACAAGCTTAAATCAATCCCTAAACAATCCTCCAAATACTACAAGTTTAACTCCTGGCCCATTTGGCATACACTCTTGAATGTTACCCAGGCATTCAATATTAAGCTTAATCTGCACAAGGTCAAAGCCCACACAGATAATAGCTTCAATAACCAAGCAGACCTCCTAGCCAGAACCCACTCTGGGACACACAAACTACTTCTCAATCATGCCAATATCCACAACCCCTCCTTCTTCCTGCAGTGGGAGAATCACCCAGTAGAAGGGTCTACTAGACGCTTCATCAAAAACATATGTAAGGCACACATCATCGCAATGTGGTCCTCACAAAATCGCGCCTCAGAATGGGCACATTATTCACATTTCATAGATTGGAACGCCACCTGGCTCTACCTCAACAACAACCAAAAAAGTTCCAACAATTTCACAAATCCCAAACTAAACCACCTTAAATCTTTCAAAATTAAAAACCTTCTTAACAACCTGCCTACCTACTCACACTTTCACAGCATACTCCCTAATATATTCTCCTCCCCTAACTGCTTTCACTGCAACCTCCCCGCATCCTCTACTCACTGGCTAACGTGCCAAAATACTTCTCTTCTCAATTCAATCATTCATTCGGCTATATCAAAAGTTACACAAAGCGCAGATACGGACCTACCACCTCATCAACTATCCGACCTTATAAGTGCAATTTACACACACCCATCTTTCAACCCCACGCCTACATTCCTAGATCCCTACTCTCTTTACTCTACGATTAGGGGACTAGTCCCAGCTCCCCTAATCCAATCATTACAGCCCTTTAACATCCCCTATAAGCAAGCCTCTCAGATTGTCATCAAGATCCTTCTCGAAATATCTGATGAGGTTTACGAACAAATATGGAAACCATATTGTTCCACACTGGCCCAATGGAAGAAGGCTAATAACATTTCACTCAGACACAACTCCCCTCAGCCACTACCGCATCATCCTCCTCGGGCCAAACCCCGTCGACGTAGACAAACAGCACTCTCCTACCACTGCCCCTGTGGGTTCCCTGATCAGCTACATACAAACAACAACACATGCCCGCCATTAGGGCAAGCATCCCGCAAAATCAGTATTTGGTCCACTTTGTGGATCAAATACAGTACCCCCACTAATCACATTCTAACCATTCAAATCTAGGTGAGTCTTGACCACTCGCGTGGGTTTAGGTCGCAGATAAATTAGTCTGAGCTCTTATTCTTGCATATAATTTATATGTAATTGTCACTGTATAATTTAAGTCATTGTGTTCAAACAACCTCTTATATAAGTTACCCAATAAAGATACGAGCAAGGCCTCACCTTTTAAAAAAAAAAAAAAAAAATATTTTTTTTAATCATAGTTTGGGTTTGGGTTTGATTTCAAATCAAATCAAACCCAAATCTGACCTAAAGTTTGATTTGATCTGGGTTTGTAGGAACCCTAGCAGATATGGCTCTACAAAGTTATTAGTCAGATTTTTTAAAATTTATTAGATAAAAGTTATACTATTTAAAAAATTTAAACACTTCTAAGTATAGACTTCTAGCACTATATAAAGTGTATTTTATAGTAATATGGTTAGGTAAAGATAAAAATGTAAATACTAAATCAATATGCAAAGTTTTTACAGTATAAAGTATATAAATTATATGATTTGGAAAGGCATGCTCATAGGTATAAGGAGGATGGATGCCTTAGCTCAAGGTATACAGTACTTTATTAGGCATGCCTAATTTTTTTCCATGCCCTAAATCCTAATAGCAGAGTGTAAATTAGAAATTTTCTTAACTAATATTAAAATCATTTAACATAAATATATAATATCAGGACCCCGAAATATACATAGATAGGTCAGGTATGAGTTTGCTTATTTTTGAGGTTTTTTATGCTGATCTTTTCTATTTATAGTAAGTTTTTGCTTATTTTTAAAGTTTTTTCTGCAGATCTTTTCTATTTATAGTAATTTTTTGCTTATTTTTAAAGTTTTTCTGCAATCTTTTCTTTTTTAGTAACATATAATTAACCTGACCTATCTATGTATATTTCGGGATCCTATAATATCAATAAGCTACTTTTTTAATACATTTCTCAAATTTTTACACTATTCTAAATTTATAACACAATATTTGAGCTTTCAATTTAGAATTAATTGATTTGTAACCATAGGTTACAGAATAAATTTTATAACTGTAAATACTAAGATCAGATGTAACATGACTATTAAACCAAATTTTCTATAAAAATAAAACCGTGTGATTAAGATTAGGGTTAGAGTAAGGCATTGTGTAAGGTTTTTGGGTTAGAGAGAGCTTGAGTTACATTAAAATTACACAAGGAATTTTTCTTGTTAGAAACCAAAAGATAGTTTCATATGTGAAATTTTGATTTAGAAGCAATTTTTGGCAAAATGAATGTTTGTTTTGACTTTTTCAAAATGTGTAATATTACACCTGATCTTAGAATTTGATTGGCTTTGTGGGATGGGTTACAGTAACCATGGTTACAAATGAATTAATCCTTCAATTTAATTGATATGTTATAACTTATGGTTGGACTACAATAATTAATTAGCAATTTGGAGTTTTTAATTTACTATATTCTACCATGAATAATTAACTAATTAAATTTAATAATTTTTTTTTATTTCAATTTTATAAATTTATAAAATTGAAATAAAAGAAATTTTATTAAATTTGATTAGTTAATTATCAAGATGTTTAAGTTTAAAATTTTAAAAAAGGAATGCTTATTTATAATAGGATACAGTAGGCTTAATTCTCAAAATATGTTATATTTTTTTGAAATTTTATTTTTAATGTTTATAGTTGTATTATTTATATTGCATATTTTTTAAAAAATAAATTTAATTATTTTAAGAGAAAAAAAAATATAAATTGTGACTACACTTGTGCACCATAGCCAAATAAACAAACTATTGCCAATAGTTAGGATAAGGGTAGTAATATATATCATGTAATATTTTAGGGTGAAGGGGTCTCTGATATCTTATATTAAATATAGAAGTTTATAATAGCCAATCAAATTTCTTTTATGTAGAAGGGAGGAAGATAGAGGTATAGTAAAATAATATTATATAATATATGTTACTACCCTAAGGATAAATATTAGGAGTTAGAGTTAGAGATGGAGTTAGAGTGAAATTGCAGAAACATTTTTTGTTATTTATGCTATGGGTTACTCTAGTAAAATTGAAAAATAGGGGTACACTAAATGCATGATATTATTCATAAAAATAATGTTCTTGATTAATTTTAAAAGTATTGGGCTTTTTTTAATTATTAAAATCTTAATAGTTATTTAAATATTTTTGTTATAATTGTTTTATATTAATTAAATATTTTTGTTATAATTGTTTTATATTAATTAAATTTGTTACTTTAATTTTTATCTAAAAATGATTACTAGGGAGCTTCCAGAAATCAGCTGATTTCTGGGTGGGTGGGTGGGTCAGCTAAAGTATCAGGTATAATTCCGGCCAAAATTTCATAATTCTGGCCAAAGTTGCAAAATTATTTTTGTTCAAAATTATAGATTTATTAATAATATTTGATAATTATTAACTTTTGAACTACTGAACAAATTTGATGATTCAACTACCAAAATGATTCTCTCAATGAGAGGATTCTAGCAAGGCCAAAATTATTAAAATCCAATCACTGGATCCTGTGATCAGAATAGATTTGTGTTACTATAAAATTTCTATAATTTATTAAATAATTATAACTCATTTATAGCAACACAAATTATTTCGATCTTAGGCCGGTGATTGAATTTTATCGATTTTGGGCTTGTTAGAATCCTCTCATTGAGAGGATCATATTGGTAGTAAAATCATCGAAATTGACCCAGTAGATCAGAAATTATTAACAATTAAAAATTAATTTTTAATTGTTAATAACTTCTGATTTACTAAGCCAATTTCGTTGATTTTACTACCAAAATGATCCTCTTAATGAGAGGATTCTAACAAGCCCAAAATTGATAAAACCCAATCACAGAATCCTAAAATCGAAATAAATTTGTTTTTTTTTAAGGTGAGGCCTTGCTTATATCTTTATTGGGTAATTTATATGAGTAATTACATATAGTATATAAAAACTTAAATTGTACAAGGACAAATACATATAAATTACATGCAAGAATAGAAACTCAAACTAGTTTATCCGCAACCTAAACCTACTAGAGTAGTCAAGACTCACCTAGATTTGGAAATAAATTTGTGTTGGGTTATAATTATTTAATAAATTATAGAACTTTATATAGTAACACGATTCTATTCCAATCACAGGATTTGTAATTGGATTTTAACAATTTTGGGCTTGCTAGAATCCTCACATTGAGAGGATCATTTTAGTAGTAAAATCATCGAAATTGGCCCAGTAGATCAGAAGTTATTAACAATTAAAAATTAATTTTTAATTGTTAATAACTTCTGATCTACCGGGCCAATTTTGATGATTTTACTACCAAATGATCCTCTCAATGAGAGGATTCTAACAAGCCCAAAATCGTTAAAATCCAATCACAGGATTCTAAGATCGAAATAAATTTGTGTTACAATAAATAGGTTATAATTATTTAATAAATTATAAAACTTTTATAGTAACACAAATCTATTCTGATCAGAATCCTGTGATTGGATTTTAACGATTTTGGGCTCACTAGAATTCTCTCATTGAGAGGATCATTTGGTAGTTAAATCATCAAATTTGGTCCAGTAAATCAAAAGTTATTTACTATTAAATGTTATATTTAACTTTTTAATAATTGTAAAATCTGATTGGCCAATTGGGGTATCAGGTGTGGGTGGTGGGTAGGCTCATAGTAAACAAAAATTAGCTGATTTCTGGAAGCTCCTTCACAAAGAGACGAAACTGTATTTGAATATTTTATTATAAAAGATTAAAAGGTTTAGAGTAGCTTTTTTGTAATAGCTATATTAAATTTAGAGTTATAGTTATTAAAATGCGTCAGGTAGGTTTTAGTAGGTCTGCAGATTTCAATAAAGACCTAAAATTTTAGCTTTAGTCCTTCAATAATTATATATCTTATTTAAATTTCATAAATTTAATATAAAAGATACTACTATTTACTCAAAATAACGTGCATCTGTACATTATTTCAAGTACGCACATAGGTCTTATTTTGGGGAGGACCCCGGACATCTCTCATATAGGTCATAACTGGATTTTGGCCAATTTTGATCTAATTTGCTGAAAATGACAAAATCTATTTATTTAAATAACTTTTGATCCAGTGATCAGAATTGAATGAACTTTTTTTTGTTAGATGCGCCTCACTGAGAGCTTCATTTTCAAAAAAAGTTCATTCAAATTGGACTACTGGATGCCAAGATAATTGCCAAAAACTGATTTTTTGCTTTTTAAATTTTGGGGGTTTTTGCTGAAATGCGTAACGTATGACCTCTGTACTACATGTCCAGGGCCTTTTTGGGGTAAAGGTCTTAAATTCTACAAAATTGTGCATTATATATGTGTGATGCATAACAAAACAGTATTTTTTAATTTTATTTATAGCCTTTTTGTTTTAAGTCAGATTTTTAACTAAAAAATTCTTGTTTTTGCTTGTTATCTGAATCCGTTATTTTAACAGATTATTAATTTACTATATAGAGTATCTGTTATTTTGGGGCATTATTTTGAAGCCAACTATGCTATTTTAAAGAAATGCAATTTTTGAAATAATGCCATATATGTTATTTCAAGTAAATATGGTATAAACTTATCTAAATTTCATAAATTTTATAAAATTTACAAATTTAATATAAAAATTACTATATTTTGAATCTTTAATAACATCATTTTCAAATACTGTCAAACTTTCCAAACCCGATATGCATAGTTAATAGGATTTGTATCAGAATTGAGAGATTATCAGATTTGAAATATGATAAATTATTAGATTTATATATCAGAAACTGACTTGGTAGCAGATTTGACTGGTTATCAATTTTTTGACAGGATCTTTTTGGGAGGTTTAACAGTATTTAAATCAGTAAAAATTTACCATTACAATAATTTTATAGTTATTTTATTTATGATTTATTTATGCAATTAACATAACTATTCAATTTATGAATATTTTTTTATTATAATATTTTATAATCATTTTATTAATATAAATTTATTCAATAAGTGTAAAATTATTGTGCTTTAGTGAGTTATCCGAGTCTATTCAACAAATGAAATCCTTTAACTATTATGTTTAAATAAGCTATTCAAATTCTTAATATCTGCCTTCACTTTTAATTTTTATTCAGTTTTATCATATTTATGTTACTTTTTATATATTATAATAAAAAGGATTATAATAAATTGGATTAAAATAAAATCTAGGATCATTTTAGACCATAAATCTATTTAAACTTTTCAACGATAATTTTAAATAAGAATCTGTCCCAAAAATTTTTATCAAACCATATAAATTCTAACATAAATTGAGAAAAATCTAATATCATTTAGTTGATATTTTAAAAATTTTCACTATTATTGGCTGTCTTTAAATAAATTACTAAGTTTATAGCACTTAATTTCATATAATAACTAGTTTTTTTTGCAATGAATATGTATTTGAGCACCTGTGTTTTATTTTGGAACGCACATGTGTGATATTTCAAATTACTTTTATATATAAATATATAATATATATATAGCATTAGCTATCCAACTATGTTCTGATATTATATGAAAAATATAGTAAGTATAAAGATTTTTTGTTAGTAAATATGTTGTAATTGAAACTGATTTTAAGTAAATTCAGAAAATTTTATACAAATTAATCAATTTAAATAATTTTATCATATGTGCATACCAATTTTTCTAGGAAATTCCAAATTTGTTTTCACTTACAAAAAATATAGTTTCTGTTGTGTTATATTAAAAGATGTATAGGCAGAACCCTAAAGAACTCTGATACAACTCAGATCTGAGTTTGTATAATTTTAGTATAAAATAGAGCAAAATTTAAAAAATTTACTATATAAAAATACAATGTTTGATGAATTTTTATACAAAATTTTCTTTTTTAGAATCATTTAAGTTGTATTAGAGTTCTTCTGGGTCCTGTATAGGCCTAGAACATTAGCAAAAATATTGTGCCTCTAATTAAAACAGTTATGTGTAATTATTTATTTTTTTCAGGCTAGTATCACATAAAAGGTCCAATGCTAGATTTTTTTTATAGCACTCAGAGTATTTGTTTTGATGAACCAATTTGAAGTTCTCTTAATGCAAGCAAGCATATCTTAATGCTTTAATAACATAGATTTGAAATGATCTAATTTTAATATTGTATTGTTTTTTACTATTCAGAAAATTGAGATATTAACTGTCGCAGATCATAATTTAAAATGAAATTTACATTCTATACTTAACCTGCTAGCCTTCTAAAACCTATTAATAATTGTATATTATAATTTTTTTAAAACTAACTCTAACCCTAAACCCCTAACCCTAAAAAATGCACTCCAAAAAAATTTAGTTTTTGAGATTTTATACTATCATTTCATTTTAATCTGGATTTCATTATGATCTGTCACATTAACTACCTAATTGTAATACCATATAGATTAAATAGTTAACCAGTTCAAACTCAACTAATCCTTGTATAAACTTGAAAACATGAACAGGAATAATTTATTATTGTAATGACTTAATATTGAAATCATTATAAAAATGCTCTTTAACTATGATAATTAATAGTTTTAACAAAACTCATTGTCTGAAGAACATTACGGTAGAGGCATAGTGATCCAGATGTCTGTATGTGTATGCGCAAATCCTGGTATTTAATTGGTTGATCAGATCAATACAATTATTACTGTATTGGTTCAGGGCCGATGATTTTCTGCGATGATAAATTGTTAATTCCGTCCTTTACAAATTCAAATTCTGCAAAATTTCCGTGCATTAAAATTCATAATTTCTGCGTGAATTCTGCGTTGGTCATTTAAATTCTGTGTTAGTTATATAGAAATATTGAATATTCTGCAATCAATTTGTTGTTGGTCTTTGGCTTATCTATGATATTAAGCAAAAATTTTCGCTCGTATTTCAGGTTTATTTATCGGAACTTTTCAGAAGTTATATTTTTAAAACCCTTGTACCTATAAAAAACTAAATAATTTATAAATCTGGGCAATTCCCTATTCTTAATACATTCCGTATTTACAACCCAATTCTGTGATTTCTGCGGCATTCCATGAAATGCAGAAAATCATCGGCCCTGTGTTGGTTTTTTCTTCGGACTTAAAATGGATTCCATTTACCTAGTATAATTACTCAGAGACAGGTCTCTTAGAAAACTTCCCACGTTTTAGTTAGATTTAATTCACTCTAGATTCATTGAAACAAAATAGAAAGGTTTCTTTACATATTAAGGGTAGAGTACAATGTCAATCATTTTCATATATGATCGTCGTACAAAAAAATTTTTATATAGGGGCAAAAATACGCTGTTATACTATTAAAAATTTTCTGCGCACAAAATCTTTCTTTTGATCATCACCCCTGCTTTTCCATCCCTGTACGATCACGATCCGATCAACTTAAATTGCCCACGATTATGATCGATTATCCCTTCCTTAAATATAATACCTATACCCACCCTACGTTATTACCATATATATCTTTTCTTATTACTATCTATAGGTATCCCAGGGCTGTAAATCGATTCTATAATAATCGTTTTAATCGTTAATCGAATTAGAATGATTCTCATTCTGTATAATCGGTTTTAATCGTTTTTACAAACGATTAAATATTCTGAAATCGATTCTAAGATTTAGAATCGATTCTAAATATATAATCATTTTATATTAAATATTTAAATGCATAAATTTTGATAATTATTCTCTTCGTTTTAAGTGTATGTGTAAAAAATATAATGCTATGTTTATTATTGAAAACAATAGGCTTAAAGTTTAAAAACATAATACGCCTTATAATTTTTAATAAGTTACAACGATGTGATTTCAGATAGCTATAGAGGTTTTGAAAAATAATAAGTTAAATAGTAACAAATACAACCGTTTATATTTTTTATGTGCTTATCAAAAAACCGAGAATATTAAAAATTAGCGACAGTATTAAATAAATATTATAGAATGGCTTAGTACAAATGATAGGCTTATGTGTCTTATTGTATTTAATAACGAACGCAGCATTATATTTTCTTATAAATCTAAAATCAAAGAATTGTATTAAAACATTGTAATAAAAACTAATAATAAAATGGCTGAATACGAATAATAAGCATAAAGATTTTAATTATCGAGTGTACTCTATTTTTTATAATAGTTTTTAAATATATAAATATTCGATACAGATAATTTAATTGAGAGTTTATTTTTTGTTCGTATCAATATGGCTACTACAACAAGAGCTAAACGTTATCAACTTGAAAAACAACAAAATACTTCATTAATTGAAAATAATAAATTAAATGAAGTTGATAGATTAAGAATAATTTGATTTTTAGAGAG
This sequence comes from Gigaspora rosea, assembly GCA_003550325.1. Classification (NCBI taxonomy): domain Eukaryota; kingdom Fungi; phylum Glomeromycota; class Glomeromycetes; order Diversisporales; family Gigasporaceae; genus Gigaspora; species Gigaspora rosea. Next base: position 260,400 of record QKWP01000435.1, read on the forward strand.
AGTTTTTTTTAGCATTCGCTTTTTTCTCCAATTTATTTTTATTTTATATAATTATTCTATTTATTATTTTTTTATACATTAAATAAAAATTAAATTTATATTATTTATAAATAACTTATAGCATTTAACAGTACAAAACGGATTAAAGCTCAATATAACAAATCAAAAGATTCGATCATCGATTCTAAACCGATTTTAGGGATTCGATCATCGATTTTAATTTTTAGAATCGATTTACAGCCCTATGTCCTCCTATAGATATGTATAATTACCAAACCTGATATCCATACTAAAATATCTGTGACGCGTGAAATTAAATTATATTCATGCTTGAACAATACTAAACGCGTGAAGCCTTTAAATATTATCGCAAATCTGCTAGCCCAATGAAGAATTAGAAAGGCAGATTCTTAAATTAATGCTTCGGGTGTAAGTCTTGAATTGGATAAAGACGTGAGGGAGAAGTATAATTGGTGTTGACAGAATTATGTATTAGTAATGACGGAAGGATAATGACCCAAAGGTAAAGTTATAGCTAGTTAACATGTATAAAAGACCAATGTGTTCGCTCTTCTTGAATCTTTAGGTTTATCTGAGTGGATTCCTCCTTTATAATAAAGTCTTCTGAGTGGATTCTGTTTATATCGTATCTGCTGATTATCTGCTGATTTATTTATTTCTATATATCGTATCTGCTGAATATTATATTATTTATATCTGCTGAATATCACATTTGAGTTTAACGATTATTTATTTGATTTATTATTTGATTACATATTCGTTATTACATATACCTCCTTTATTATTATAAACCNTGCTGAATATCACATTTGAGTTTAACGATTATTTATTTGATTTATTATTTGATTACATATTCGTTATTACATATACCTCCTTTATTATTATAAACCCACCCTATCCGATATCCATCTCAGCCCATCCGAATTACCCAATCCTCGTTTACTATCCCGATAGCTCTACCAGCGGGTCTGATATCTCCCAACGAGATAGTAACAAATGGTGCCGATTGTGTGGAGATACGCCGTACTTCAGATTTCGTTATAGAATTTTTTTGTTTTTTTTTCTCGTCCCCAATTTTTTTCTTCAAATTTTTTTTCAAACAATGGACCAACCTGACCTAGCCGACTTACTTTATTTGACCATGATAACATTGGAATTTGTTGTACTCACATGGACACCTAAACGACCTTTCCGATTTAACACTTACAGACCTTCATTTAAATCTAAGACCCTCACATTTCTAACCCATACCAACTCAGGCCAGTACAATTATAACCTAGTGAATGGAAGACCCAAAGGAAAAGCCTATCCCCACCTCCTACGAACAAGACCAGGAAGCCGAATCGATTTCTTTGCTACAATTGTCGCCAGTATGGATATTACGCCATCGAATGTACATTTTCATATGTATCGAAATTTGAGCAAAATTCGGACCCAAATTCCACTGAATCATTGGATATTTATTCCGAGGAACAAGACCTTTATTTTGGTGAAAGTTATTATAAATACAATTCTGATGATGAAGAATCAGAAGAGACAGAAGAAGAATCAGATTCAAAATTTTATGGTTAAGAAGCTTTCCATCAACAATCTTTCGGTGAAACACGACTTCGAAGTTTTGGATGGAGGATAAATGAAGCAAGCCCAACCATGAAATTAAAATTGCTTCGAAATGGTAGATTGAAAGGAAGATCACATTTATCTCGCCGCCCTGCAAATTCATATAGACCAAGGCATCTAGACAAAAATTACACTTAGTATGAATATTCTTTTGGAACCCGCGACCTTTGCTAAAATATTGAGGTCGATGATACTTTGTCAAAGCTAGGAAGATACAATCACGTACCATTTGAGTACTAGGGCAAGAAGAATTCAACTACGTACTCCCTAGTATGGAAAGATCATCAAAATTTTTATGCTCATCTTTTTCGATTCCAATTTCATGACGATATAAAAAGACAATTTGAGAATGATGATAAATTCCAATCCGACATTTTTCGAAGATTCTGTTAGAATTTTGTTAATCAATATATTGAGTTAGTAGGTATTTCAAACTGAAGGAAACCTTTATATTTATTTCCAATCTTTCTTGAAGGAGCTCGAAAATAAAAGAAAGGAGTATGTTATGTTATACTATTAAAAATTTTTTGCGCACAAAATCTTTCTTTTGATCATCACCTGCTTTTCCATCCCTGTATGATCACGATCCGATCAACTTAAATTGCCCACGATTATGATCAATTATCCCTTTCTTAAATATAATACCTATACCCACCCTACGTTATTACCATATTATTTTTTCTTATTACTATCTATAGATATCCCAATTGCCATATATGTCCTCCTATAAATATGTATAATTACCAAACCTGATATCCATACTAAAATATCTGTGACGCATGAAATTAAATTAGATTTATGCTTGAACAATACTGAGCGCGTGAAGCCTTTAAATTTTATCGCAAATCTGCTAGCCCAATGAAGAATTAGAAAGGCAGATTCTTAAATTAATGCTTTGGGTATAAGTCTTGAATTGGATAAAGACGCGAGGGAGAAGTATAATGTATTAGTAATGACGGAAGGATAATAACCCGGAGGTAAAGTTATAGCTAGTTAACATGTATAAAAGACCAATGTGTTCGCTCTTCTTGTATCTTTAGGTTTATCTGAGTGAATTCCTCCTTTATAATAAAGTCTTCTGAGTGGATTCTTTTTATATCATATCTGCTAATTATCTGCTGATTTATTTATTTCTATATATCGTATCTGCTGAATATTATATTATTTATATCTGCTGAATATCACATTTGAGTTTAACGATTATTTATTTGATTTATTATTTGATTACATATTCGTTATTACATATACCTCCTTTATTATTATAAACTCACCCTATCCGATATCCAGCTCAGCCTATCTGAATTACCCAATCCTCGTTTACTATCCTGATAGCTCTACTGGTGGGTCTGATATCTCCCAACCGGATAGTAACAACGCCATTGATAAAGATTTTTGAGAACGTATCCAATTTTGGCCAAAATTTTGTGGCATATAGGTCAAACCCTTCTATTTATGGTAGTGAAACTTTAAAGCCACAAATTATATTAAAAAATCTACTTGTATATATCGTCAATTTTCCTAGAACGATTGAGATTTTTCTAGGTAGTACAATATAAATAACATACAATAACATATGATCATCATCTGATTTCAATTGAATATTATTGTAAAAAAAATTAGTAATGTAATCACTATTAAAATGTAGATCATTGTACTCTACCCTTAAATAGTAAAGAAAATTATTCTATTTTATACATTGCTCTCTTAATTTTGTTATTACAAATGCAATGTGTTTCTTTTTTACTATTATTGTGCAATTTTTTTACCACAATCTATTTGGTTCTGAACAACAAAGTTTAATCAAATAAACTCTATAGTTCATGATATAAAATATATAGAAAAATCACATATTGCTCTAGTTTTGAAGTAAAATATATATATATATATTAGTACTTAAATTAAACAAAATTATTATACTATTATTATAATAAATATGAGTAAACAAAGCCAAAAGATAAAAAAAAAAGATAAAGTTAGAATAAATATTTTCGAGATAAATCATGATTTCATGTACATTTCTATATAAGAAGTAACAAAAACTGGATTTAGAAATGGATATTAGATATAACAATGTTTTACAAAAAAAGAAAACATATTTTCCCCTTGGCTTTACATTGTCGCTATCAACATACATTTCATATCCTACCAATTATAGGTCTACTATGTTTTAATATATCCTAAGTTTAATAAAACAAAAGTTTAAGCTTTATTTTTTACATGGTGTAAGAGTTGAGAATTATACTGTTCTGATTAATTTTTGTAGATGCATCATTTTTTTTAATTGGTCCATTATTTGTTTTAAAACTATAACATAGTAACTTATTGATCACTACTTATTACACAAAACTCATCACAATATCTATAATATGAGTTGTCTAAATGAGTTATTATAACATTAAAACTTTTAATCATACTATAAATTTCGATTTGAATCCGATTTTTATTTTATTAATTGCTTTTTTCTATATCTGCTTTTATAGTTATTTCTTCTCTTTTTAACAATTCTAATATGTTTGATGATATTTTTTATTTTTTTCTTATAAAAAAAATGTTGATTAATAAAAACTTGGTCTTTCTTATTAATAGTTGCATTATATTTTTAACATCTTATTTTAATTTTGTTTTTTATTGAATAATGCTAACAATAGCTTTATTGCTATTATTTCTGTGGTAATGCAAGTTAGTACAAACGTATATAAATTTTAGTAGTATGTATGTTTATAAAATATAAATTTTTTCTACAAGTATAGTTGAATATTTTATGCATACATATTTTTTAATATAAAAATATATGTTAAACTTTTATTATTGCACATTACATTACTGCAATTCATATATTTTGCAAATCAATACTATGATAAAAGTTATAAACTTGATTGTTACTAAACAACTAATGCGTGTTTAAATAAGAATAAATCTTAATTTAACTAGCCCAAACCCAGATTGATTTTTAATTGTTAATTATGTAATTTGATAGCTTCTACTTTTGCTGCTTCCTTCTTAAACTTCATTTTACATTCCAATAATGCCATTTCCTTTCTTCTAGTTCAATATTGTCCATCTGAATTTTATTGCTTTTATTTGTATCAAATTCAATTTTCTACTACAGTTTCATTCACAACCTAATTATTAGCATGTGACATAATTTTTTTTATGCAGTATTAACAGACGATAATTTTCTCATATTTGATTTTTTTGGTTCAGATTTATTTTTTTAAATATTGTGACTATAATTAAAGAATTAAATTATTTTGTATGTCACAGTATATAAATTGTATAAAATAAATAATATTACCTTTACAATTTGATTCATTTTGTTGTTTTTAACTTTACTTTTATCATACTATGAATATGGTAAACCTGAGTTATTATATGCATCTTTAAAATTGAATAATCTTTCATCATATAGTTTTCTACTAAAAAATTTAAAATAATTATAAAAATAATATAAATTAAATAAGAGCATTTCTATTTTTATCTGGGTTAAAGGCCCCAATATATAATTTTATTATACTATATAATATAAATTCATATAATGCATATCATTAGAATTCACCTACCCTAGCCACTAACTAAACAATCTATAGATCTTTAGTTGGTTATATATCAGGTGACTTTAATTCAGATGAAAATAGAATTTTCTATTAAACAATAATTAATTGTAAAAATATATATTACTATAAGATAGCTGACATTAATTTTAATTGCTTTTCTTTTTTGTTAATTAAAGCATGAGCTGCTTTTGCCATATTACAGTAGTATTGTTTTCATATTTCTCCATTCTATTTTTGACATATTTATGTCCATTGATGAAATAATCCATAGAGTTCAATAATATTTGCCCATTTACATAAGTAATTTTTTTAAAAATTAAATTTAAAGTTATTTATTTAAATATTATAAATTAATTTATTTTGCCTTTTGTACTTGATTCATTTGAACATTCAATTTTATTTAAAATAGATTCAATTAATTCTTGAGAAGGAGTATTAAGAATAGATTTTGCTAAATTATAAATTTTTTTTTGAAAAGTGTTAATATAAAATAAAAATTTTTATATTAATGCATTAATATTTGGATTTCTCAAAGTCAAATCAAATTGAATATTAGGCATATTTGAATTTGATCAAATCAGATAAACTCTTGATTTGAATTTGATTTAATCAAATCAAATCGAATCAAATTTATTTGTAAATTTTAAAAATTTTAAAATTTTGGTTACTTTTAAAATTTTCAATTATGCAAAATTTTGCTAAGTTAATTGATGTTTTGTATTAAGTGAAAAATATTCTTCTAATCAAAATAACCCCAGTTTCATAAAACAAAAAAAGACAGTTATCTTAATTAATAAAATTTTGTATAAATAGCTATTATAACTATAGTTTCAATAAAAATTTTCAAATATTTGTTAAATCAAATTGAATATTTTGTCAATTTGAATTTGATTTAATTTGAAATTTCTGTATTTAAATTTGAAATCAAATTGAATCAATCAAATTGCAGAACTCTAATTATATATATATATTATATTTAAAATTTATAAATTACTAACTATCAAAAATGTACAGTACAGGATTTAAAAATGTGCACTAAATGCAATTCCCAATCCTTATATTTGTTTAATTTATATAGAGCAAGACCCAATCCTTTTGTCTGACCAATATATAGATCATCTAATATACATTTCAACATTTTTTATATATATGATATATATATAAAGTTTTATTAGTAAGCTCTTGAATTTCATCAAATAAAGTACCAAATAATTTTTTATAATTATTGGCTGATAACACATTAGTATAGATTCAACAAAAACTCATAACAAAATTTAATAAATAAAATAAATTAATAATATTAAAGATAATACATATTAATAATTTTATTATATAATATATTTACCTAATTTATGTTTTTTATTATATATTAATCTCAAATTTATTTATATTACCTCTAACTCATTTAAAAAACAAATCAATTTGAAAATTTTTTAATTCAATTAATAAATTTTGCTTGTTTTTTTAATATGCAGACTATTAAATTAAATTAGTATTAAGCCATTCTGAATAATGAATAATTTAAATTATTATATCTCATTATGTATAAAAATTAATAACAAATTAAACATACCAGTATGTTGAATATAATTTTTCAATTCTGATTTATTATTTTTAACGAAATGAAAAACATCTAATATTCCTTAACCATAAGGATACAAATTTTTGTAAGCTTTCGAAATAAGAATTTGTAATTTATCATTACTATTTAATGATTGATGAATATCTGAAAATGCTTCAGATTTAAAAAATGCTTTTATTAAATTATCTAAATAATTAATAATTTAAATTAATTAATTTTAAATTAATAAAATATTTAATAAATAAAAATTATATACTTGAGTAAATATTTCTTGAAGTAATTGTATTGTTTTCACTAATTACTTGATTAATTAATGTTTGAAGATTTGCTTTTATATCTGCAGAAATTTTTTAGATAGTGGTAGTGGATAATTGTATGTTTCAATACATACTAATGCAATAAAAGGATGACAGGCTTTAAGATCTTTAGATGTAAATTTATAAAATTTACTGGGCACATTTTTGAATAATTTCACCACAATCAATATTCTATTAGAATAATTATGGGTTTACTAAAATGCACCTAAAGTTTTACACTATGTTACACAAAATACAAAAATAGCCAATCAAAATTTAAGATCAGGTATAATATAAAATTTCATTTTTTTGTTTATTTTTTAATAAAAACATTCATATCACAAAATTTTGCTTATGAAACTACTTTTGAAGCTTTAATAAAAAAATTCCTTACTAAATTTTGTATATACTAATGCTCCAATAAAATCCCAAGCCTCACCCTAACCCCAAAGTAATTAAAATTTATTTTTTGTTTTATAAAAATTTATTTTTTTTTTGTTTTTGTTATACAGATTTGCAAATCAAATTTATCTATAGTGTAAAACACTATAGGTGCATTTTATAATAATTGAAAATAAATAAATATTATTTTAAGAATTTTGATTTTTTCGCATATGCGATACACCTCACCCTATAAGATCTGGTGTAACGTGAAATCAAAACAATAAATTAATTCGTTGGGTAGGGCGATTTAGCAAAGAGATGCTAACCCAAAATTTTGAGAGGAATTTTTTTGTTAGCGCATGAGAGATGATTTCATAGGCAAAATTTCGTGCTATAGCCGATTTTTGAAAAAAAATCGTAATCGCTTCGATTTCACGTTACACCTGATCCTGCATTCTAATTGGTTGATCAAGAGGTGGCGGTACATCGCCATAGCGGTAAATTATAAAACCCTTATTTTAAATATAAATTAAAATAATCTGAATAATTATAAACCAAATTATATCAGGGATGGTAAATGACTTTAAATGACCCAAATGACTCAAATGACAAATTACCAGTAATTGGTCATTTCACGGCCCAAATGACTTAAGAAAGTCATTTAACTCTGGTTAATCGATTATCTAATACCTTTAACCAATTAAAATTGTTTATTGTTCTTCGTAAAATAAAATGTTGCTAGATGCTATCTAATAAAGATTATTACGCATGATAAATAACTGTGAATGATTGCCATTTGTATTTTGGCTAAATGACTAGGTCATTTCCAGGCCGGTTGTAAAACGACATTCTAATCGAATCATTAGATCAGGTATGGAGTGATTAAAAAAAAACACTAGACAAAAAAAATAATGTATTTACTTTTTTTAAAAAAATAAAAAAAAGTTCTTTAATAATAATTTACCGATTGTAAAATGATATAAATCATTTTCAAATTTACGAATGGCATGTTAATTAATAATCGATGTGAATTGAGAAATGATGCGAACATATGTATTATTTATAACATGCATTATACGCGATCGGTAGAATGTCAACTCTATGCAAAATGACCTAATGACCAAATGACCCCGGTTATTTGGAAATGACCATAGTCATTTGGTTATGAGTCATTTCTAAATGACCTAAAATTTGAATGACCTCAAATGAGTGGTCATTTTGAGGTCATTTGAGGTCATTTGAAAAATTGTCAAATGACCAGGTCATTTACCATCCCTGAATTATATATACTGCATTTTTTTCATTTTGATGAATGATGTAATAAAGTTGTACAATATGGCAACTGCTCTTGTATCTAATAAAATTTAATAAATTATATTAATTAAGTATCTAATTTAAATATTATTGACTATACAGTATATTACCTCAGCTTTTCTATACTTTTATAATCAATCTTAATACAGTATAACGATGCCAATGATTACCAATATTATATTTTGAGCAGCTGATAAACTATTGAAATACATTTGGAGATAATTGTGATTTGCATAAAATTGGATTTTCAGAACACATAACCCATTATTATTTTTAAACTATTTTTAGCGGCTAAATATTTTCTAAATTTATACGTATATTAATATTTATATTAAATTTAAATTTATTTACATATATGTATTGGTTTTTGTAACACCATTATCCTGATTTTCAGTAATCTTTTTCCATAATGGGAACTCAACATCAACTTCGTTATGCTCAATATTTATAAGCGAAGGATCAGTAAAACAACATATTTTAATTCCCATACAGTCACGCTCCTCTTTGTGTATTTCAATGTTTTCAAAATAAGGGAGCTTTTAATTAAATAAACACCGCCACCACACATTGAATATTGTATCTAAATAATGTTCATAAATATTAATAATTACTAATTATTATCATTATAATATTAAAAAAAATTGCATTACATTTTTCCATACATGATTTGGATCGGTTCAATCTGCAACATGAAATATAGTTGCAACACCTTCTGGTGAAGTCAACAGATATTCTACAGGCACACTAGAATGAACTATATTTTTTTTATATGTAAACGGGATATAAAACATGTGATTTCAGGGAATTCGTCATCCTCATTAACTAATTCATCATCCTTATTAAATAATTCGTCTTCAAACGGCTCATTTTCTGACAATGATAATTCCTAATAATACAATAAAATTTTAAGCAAAAAATCAAATTCGGTTTTGCTAAAAATATAACGATAATAATAAAAACCAAATTTTTTATACATTCAGGATCTACCGGTACTAGTTCAACTTGAACTTCTTCGGCGTCGGGTAAAGCAGCTTCCATTTTTCAATTGTAATTACAAAAGAAAGAAATCACAATCTAAATAGAAATTTTTATAAAAGGGAATTTCTATTAAATATTAATATCAAATATCAAAGAGTAAATCAATATGTAAGTGTAATACAGTAATGCATAATGTACGATGCATAAATTGAGCAATCATGCGTCCGTCTGAGTACAGTAAAGACTTTTTAAACGTCCATACTAACTTGCGTTACCGTACTGTATTGCTTTACTATAATCTGTGAACTTGAGTTGAACTTAGGCCACGCGATTTAAATATAAACCCATGTGCGTACAATAACAATAAAGTATGTAGATCAATATGTGAACGAATCTGCTTTAACTGACTCCAAATAAGGAATTAAAAAACAATATGATATAATTTTTATCGTCAGGAAATCCTACCAAATACCTTCGAGTTTGAAATTCAATCAGATGATTTTAAACATAGAATTATACGATTTTTAGAATGTATTTATAAATCTGAAATAAGGGTAAATTTATTTACTTCGCCAATTCGTACGTACATCTAATGCGGTTCACATGAAATTGGTGGCGATATCATAAAGATTAGCTCGAATTAATTAAATAATTGGAATAAGAATTAAAAAAGTATCTATATTGATTAATATCAATTATTTTATGTGAATTAAAAAGATACTCTGTATATTTTTCGAATGACAAATTGAATATAAAAAGAGAAAGCTTTTGCCCACTACAAAAAAATAAATAAATTTCTTTCAAAAATCAAAAATTTTCACATTAGAAATTAAAAATTAATCAAAATGTTGAAAATTAAAGTTATTGCTACCTTTATTGCTCTTTTCGCATTCATTTTTACCTTTTTACATGCAACTCCTATTCCTCGTTCTTTTTCTTCTGATGACCCTGCTGTGGCTTTATTAGAAAAAATTAACGGAGTATTTACATTCGATCAAATTGCGCCAAATTCAAGCGCTGCTTATGGAATAATCTTTACAGGCATCGACGAAAATTCTCCTGAAAATTACTTTATAAGCATTGGCGATGGATTTAAAGAATCATTCAAAAAGCTTGCAATAACTATTGACCCACCTCAGGCCGGTCCATGGAATTTAACAGGTCCTGGAAATGTTACTGCATTAGTTGGTCAGAAATTTGCTGTTTTAAAAGATGATACGGTTCTTGATTCAACGATAATCGAAAGATATGCTTGATAAGATACATTAATCAAACATTCAAAAATTTTCTATTATTATACTCGTAAAATGGTTTAATTATTTCTAAAATTTATGTATTGTTAATTTTTCAATTTTCATGCTCTAATAATAATTTGAATTTATTTATTATAATTTTTGTCACAAATTTTTTTTCAAAGTTGAAATTTCAATGTGTAAACAAATTTGAATACTGGTATATAAATAATATTAAGAAAATAAAGAAAAAACACTCTTAATAGGTAAAGTATATATTTTGTGCCTTCATTGAAAAGTTGCTATATTTAGGAATTACATTTTTCCATATGATCTTCATAAAGTTACGCTTTTCGTTTTTAACATGGATTTCAAAATTTCTGTTTGACGATCTGATTTTTTTTTATTAATTTAAATTAAACCTAACATTAAGGCAACTGTAAAATTATTTTTGGTTTGTATTACATGAAATTTTAAACTTGAATCGACCGATTGACCTTCCCCTTTTTGTTTGTTTCTTTTTTTTTTTTTTTACGTTGGTATATGAGATGTTTTCTGGGAATTAGGTCAGTTGAAACCGGATAAAATGACGGGAAAAATTGCTACAAATTGAATGATTGACACAATTTGCACCTAAAAAATATTGAAAATAAGTTTGGCAGGTAATCTAAAAATTTATTGGAATAAATCGTGCTTGATAAAAATTTGTGAGACGACTCTATTGTTTCCAAAATTTTCTTAATTCTTTATTGGGCCACGCAAAGTTGATTTTTCGTTTAGCATTACATGGGATCTGTCGGTCGATCGGATTTTTATTTTTTATTTTTATTTTTTTATTTTTTTTTTAATTTACTGTAAATTAAGTCAAAGGTTATGCAAAGTTAATTTTTTCATTTCACACAACAATGAATCAAAAAATTGTGTTAGCAGTCATATTTTCTCCGTCAGTCCTATCAGACAATTATGGAAATTAAAGTCCCCATCGGGTGACACCGGATGAGAATAGCGAAAAAATAAATGTCAAAAATTGAATAATTGGCACAATTGGCATCTAAAAAAAAAAAAAAATAAAAAAATAAAAAAAAAATTAAAAAATTATAAACAAACACATCCACTGCATTGTGATTGTCTTGTTTAATTTTCGGCGGCAGTTAAGCAGGGGATGACGTTAACTATAAACGGCCTAAGCTTTACAAACTTGCACAAAGCAAGCTTTTTTCAGTTATGTAAATTGCAGGATTTTGCTAAAATGAGGATGATGACTTGAATACGGTATTTTGATAAATAAAAAAATAAATATATAAATCAAAATTAAAAAATAAAAAAAATTAAAAAAAATATAAAAAAAATTTTACAAAATAAATAATTAATTTGGGTTCAAGTGAACCAAATTCAAGGTCATTTGAACCCAATTGGGCTCATTTGAGCCCAATTGGTTCATTTGAACCTAATCGGCTCATTGAACCCAAACCGGGTTCATTTGAACCAATTCGGCTTCATTTAAACCCAAACTGTGTTTATTTGAGCCTTTATTTAAATTTTAAACCCAGGTTAATACCCGGAATAAAATTTGAAATATAACTTCCGGATACTTAGGCCTAAGAGTCAAAAAAATCAGAAACCCATTCCCAGGGCAACGCCCAGGCTCTGAGAGCTAGTTTTTATTTTTAGTTATCATACCTCCGAAAATTCCTGCTGCCCTATAACCAATCCCGAAATGTTCCGATATCCCTTAAACATTTTCCGATTTTAATGCAAACTAATTTATGATGAACTATATTCATTAAAATGCTTGTTTTAAAAGAATTGGGTGAAAAAAAATAATTGAGGGCTTTTGAAAAATTTAATTTGCGTGGCTTTAGGGATAGTTTTAGAACCCTATCAAGAACATTCAAATAGTTTTTTTTAACTCTATCAAGAACAATACTGCCGATTTATCAAGTATAGTATTTTTGCTCAAACGATCGTCTCATAAGCAAAATTTTAAGACATTAGTACGCACAACAGGTATACGTGTGTGTCTAAATTAAAGGTGATTTACGGCATTACAGCATGCCTATATTTTTGATATTTTCGGCATACTGCCTCAAATGACTAAATGCCGAAAATAATTTCGGCTGCCGTAAATAATTTCGGCTGCCGAAAATAATTTCGACTGCCGAAAATAATTTCGACTGCTGAAATTATTTTCGGCCGGTCTAATTATTTTCATTCGCATGTGACCAGTATTTCTTACTATCAGTGTTAAATATACATTAGGGTAACAGTCACACTAAAACCAGGAACGTTATATAAGTAATCTTAAAATTAAAATTTTCTGAAATAGAATATATATATATTATTTACATTATTTTGTTTTCTTTTTAATGATAAATGTAGATCGTGTAAGTACGATTTATACGCCAAATAGACTCAATTAAGCTCAAGTGATTTATTTAAGGAAAAAGAAAAATAAATCAGTTACTGGATGTTTCACATCCAATAACACGCGTCTGTTTTGAATTTAGTCAAAGCCAGGCGCTTTTTTTTAATTGTCATGTAAAAACGATCACCCTGTGATCCTTCAGATTTTTGCCTGTCAAATAAAACTGTTATTGGTTGTTACGCATCCATTAACTATATAATATCATTAATATTGTAATAAATTAATTTTCAAAGTGTTTAAAACCTCATTATTCTTGTGGATTAAATTATATTGTTGATTCTTTTGAAATAAAAATAAAACAATCGACAAATAATAAATAAATGAGACTACATCCGTATTATTCACTTACAAATGCTTGTTGAAAACTTAGTTTGTACAGTAGATAATTATTTTACAGACGATTTATTTAATATATTGTACTGACAATATTTTTATAAATTGCACCAACTTTAAGCCTGAACTTAACTCTAACAACAATGACTAGAATTAATTTGCCTGCAAATTAGCTTTTGGTGAAATAACTTTTTATGAAACGGAATTAATCGATTAAATCTCTGCGAATTAAGTTTCTGTGAAGTAATTATTGGTGAGTGATCGAAACCGAGTGAACCTGATACCATTAAATAAATATTAAATAAAAAACTCAATAAAATCGAATTAATGTATCTATATGTATTCTTGTTCCGCGTCATTTCTAAATTGATGTCGATTCTGAATTGTCATTTTAGAATCGGTATCCGTTTAACAATTATTAAAAAAAAAAAAAAGCAAAAAAAAACTATAAAATTAAAAATATATATACAGTATAAATAAAAAGCGAAGAAAATGAATTAATATATGCTCGCCCAAATAATAAATGCTAGCTAAATTTTCATACATTCATTTTAAAGAAACTACTCTAAAAAAAAAAAATTCAATCACAAAATTTTAATAAAAATTAATAACCTTCTTTAACAGCTTACACAGGACCCCAGACATCTCTCATATGCGTGGGAATTCAAAACTTGATAATTAGTAATTCGTATCAGTTAAACTATTTAAATTATTACATACGTACGTATGTAAACTACATACAAGCAATTTTAATTTATTCAAGATAATGTGAGTTTTGTACCGGAATTAAGAAATTACTATCTTTGGTAGCAAACAGGATATAAGAAACTCGTATCCGAAATGATTGTTACACAAACTATTTATATGGTGAGAGGGGGTAAACTTGACCCTACCGATATCTATAACGGCTATACACTAATAACACTAACTAAATCAACTCAATCCCGACGCTCAAGACTTCTAAACCTTGAACTGGCAGGCAGAAAGAGGCGTGGTGGATTTGGTCCGGGTCTCAAGGTTCGGAGAGTCTTGGAAGGCGGGGATAAACTTGTTCTGAATTACTAGGGACGAATAGAGTCTCTCGATTATATCACGAGACTCTAATATGGGGTCACGGGATTACTTCAATACGAAGTTACGTATCGGGAACGTATCGGTTTATAATATCAACAGTTTATTTGTTATATCGGGGGTACTAACTTATAACACTTCTACTCTAATTTCGAAGGTTATTACTATACAACATTGGACTTTAGGAGCTAACAAAGCTGTCTTGCTCTAAAGACAAGAGACATCGTATTTATACTTTTACATTACTGCGCTAATTCAACTCTTATACTAGTTCTAACTAGTTATGAAAGTGCATTTCGTGCCGAAATGCACGATCTGGCAGAAATGCACGATCTGGCAGAATTGAACTTGTCAAACCAGATGAAACAGGTAATTTCATTTACTATACTAAGAAGCTACAGTACTATATATGTATGGGGCTGTGTTAACTCTTACTAAATATACATGTTGACTATAATAGATGTCTAAAAATAATAATCGGGATAGAATAATGACATAAAAAGAAAATCGGCAAGACTTTACACCTTCACAATGGGCAATTGAAATTTGATATACGATAGTAGTTTAAAACTGGCAATTTCATCATCCGTTTAACCCTAATAAGTTAAACTCAAGATACCCCCATTTATAAGTAAAATTTCTTCTTTTTTGAGTGTTTCTAGTAGAAATCATTTTTAATCGCTTTCAATCGCTTTCCCCAGAAAGCTTTCATAAGAACAAAGGTAGGGCGTTTGGTGTTTGGCTAAGTTTATTGAGTTTTAACTACGTTTATGAAGCCAAACAATAGATTTATAAATTGTTAAACCATGAGTGCTATACTAATCTAGGATGGCATGTCACTATGTCCAATTTGTTTCAATTTTTTTTGGACATATGTCCAATTGAAAATGGACATATGTCCAAAAAAAATTGGAACCAATTGGACATAGTGACGTGCCATCCCTGATACTAACATAAAACTTTATACATTTATTCAACATGCTACACAATATAAATACTTTAACACGGTTTATTTTACCTGAACTACGACACATATATGTATTATATATCAAACAAAAAAAATTATCTCTAATATGTTGTATTACAGTAGTATAGACTATAGAGTAGTAACATGTTAGATGTAACGCATTTTCAGTAATTTCTAATGGTTGAAACATAGAATAAAATTACTTTAGTATTAAAAAAATGCTTTGCTTTCATTTATTTTTTCGTGTATTTCGCGTATCAAGAGAATTTTTAATTGATTTGATTGGTTAATAATCACGTTTGGATCTACATTAATTAGCCAATCACACAAATGTTAAAACCCGTGATTTTCTGTAAAAATACGAGTTTCTTATATGCTGTAGCAAACAGGTATAATTGATATAAGAGAACAGAATGGTGATACGGGCCGATGTCAAATTCTCGGGCCGACCTGGCTGCTAAAATTAATTAGCCCAGTGTTACGATCGGTTGGGAGAGCTTGATGCAATTGGGTCGGTTTAGTTTGATCGTGAACAAAAGCAAATGGTTTAAACTAACACACATAATGACGGTATAAGAGTTCTCTTTATTAATATAAATCAATACATTGAGCTATTACAATAATACTAAATAATTAATATAGATCAATACATTGAGCTATTACAATAATACTAAATAATTAATAAAATCAATACATTGAGCTATTACAATAATACTAAATAATTAATATAAATCAATACATTGAGCTATTACAATAATACTAAATAATATCCACAATCGTTAACTACTTGTCTACCACTTCTAAGCAGAAAATACACCTTTATATATTTTAATTCATATGGGACTTTAATCCTTCGATTGGGTTTTATCCATCGCTTGGGTCTCAATCCCTTGCTTGGGGTTTCAATCCCTCGCTTGGGGTTTCAATCTCTCGAATACGCCATGATCATCTAAACTGTCCAAATAAGAAATACATAAAATGATAAAAATAAAAATATAATATGAAACTAAATAAGGAAAGGAGACAAATGAAAAATTTGATTGTAACACCAGTCTACCGGGCCGTTAATATTGTTAAAAAATCTTTCAGTCAAACAATAATGCAAAATAGGCTTATAATTTGATCTTCTCAATATGAAAATATATGAAATAGTTAGAATTACACCACAATACTTGTGCAATATTTCGATTACTAAAAAATTACACTATGTAGATGCTTGAGATAATGATAGTAGTTGATCTCAAAAAATCGACTTTAGTTCGATCAACACATCATAAGCACACATACATACAATATAATGTAACATAAATTACAAATCATAGGAAGAGTGTATGTTGATGCATATATATGGAGTATCTACTATATCTGCGAAAAAGAAGTGGTTATAAGGAGGCCCGATGGGTCCTCTTATGGCCAGTGATATACCGGATTATTTTCTCATTGTTGGTGATAATATGGTGTTTACTAACTTATAATCGACAATAAGTGCTTTAATCAGCGAAAAGAACATGCAATCAGAACTTCTAATTGACTAGTTGAATTTATAAATATCGACTAGAAAAGTCGACTATTCGATTTTGGTCTTATCGACTGCAAGCACTAACTTGAGAATGTTCTACGCGTGATTTAACTAATTATTATAAGTTTTACAATGAAATTTTATCAGGCGAAAAAAAATTAACTATATCCCAGCTGCGCTGACCTGCAGGGATATGGGTCAAGGGCCGACCCGCCCGTCCGCCCGGCCGTTGGGCCGAGGTCAGCCCGTATCACTAGAACAGAAACGTAAGTATGAATTTATAATGAAAAAAAATGTAGTAACAGAGAATAGTCGATAATTATTATTGAAGAATAATGTGTTTTAAAACATTCAGCAGTCGACATTATTTTGGTTGCCGAAAATATTTTAGGCAGTCGAAAATATTTTAGGCAGCCGAAAATATTTTAGGCAGCCGAAAATATTTTAGGCCGCCGAAATATTTTAGGCAATCGAAAATATTTTAGGCACCGAAAATATTTTAGCCAGCAGAAAATATTTACAGTTTAGACTGCCTAAAATATTTTCGGCATTACGGCATTACGGCAAGCCAAAAACAATTTAGATCCAACATGTATAACTACAGGTAATGATCATCTGTGGTGTAAATTAGAAATCTTCATTTTTGAATTTACTATTGACATTAGTTAATTAATAGTCAATTAATAATAAGTAACTGCGCGACGTTGTCACGCAAAACCAGGAACGGAAAGTGGATTTTCAGCGAGTTACAGGTTAAACCAGTTTTGGCATAAGTTTCTGTTTTTTTTTTTGCATGCGATACATTAGATCAAGCCCCATAGAGTATGTACAAATATAGAAATACATTCAGAAGTCACAAGGATAGATTAACCAATCAGATACAAAAGAGACACAGCATTTCAAATGCCTGTAAACCATACACTACGTACTTTGTACTCCGTTCCTGGTATTGACATAAATTGAGAAATTATGAGAACTTATATATATAAATATCATACCTGTGATTAAATTAATTTAATGTTTTTAATTGAATATGCGCTAAAAGGATTCGGAATCACCTTTTTAAGTTAGTTCGAAGTTCTTTACCGATTTGAATGGATTTAAAATTTCATTTCAACATAAGTACGTATATTTTAGTATCAACTTACATTGCTTCTTAATCTACCAAGGTTCTATTCTGACATACAACATATACACATGCAACGAATATTTTTATCATTATTATGGGTAGGGCCGATGAATTATTAAGAAATTAATACAGCATGATTCAGAAATATAAATACAATCAATTCATATATTCAAATAGTTCATTGTTTCTGCCATGCCAAGAAACACGGCGATTATAAAACAATTTGGGAGGCAAAAAATCCAAGAAAATTAAATAATCAAAAAAGCAGTTTATACTATAACGTTTTCAAAATCGTGAAACATTCGATTACTTGTTTAGCTCAAAATAGGTCGTAAATATCAGATGATCAAACAGTAAATGTGAGTTTTGGAAATCAATAAACATTTGCGATTTTACGAGCGCTGTTCTATCTTGTTATAGGTAGTGACAAGTGGATCAAAAATCAATAATACAGAAATAGAATGGTATAACGGCAATCAAGATCAGCAATTATGCGACGATTATATACGTACGTATGAGAAAATAAATTACAAAAGAGGTTAGGGATTTGTTTTTACAAAGAGCTTCTTCTAATTCTTTTGCTATCGTAAAATCAAGATGATTACTGCTAATATTTAAGGAGATTAGAGATATATTTTTACCAAGAGCCTCTAATAGAGCTTTCCCTCCCTCTGAGCAAATATTATTTAAAGATTTAAAGTAGTAAGAGTGGTGTTTTTGCAAAGAGCTTCTGCAAATGCCTTTCCTCCTTCACATTTAATAAAATTCGCGCGAAAATTTAAAGAAGTCAAAGTATTGTTTTCACAAAGAGCCTCTGTTAATGATTTTACTCCCTCAGAACTAAATTGATTACTCTCAAGATTTAGAGATGTCAGTGTTGTGTTTTTACGAAGAATCTCTGCCAATGCTTTCTCATTTTCAAGACCAAGTTTATTAAGTCGATTAAGAGTTAAAGAGGTTAAAGTGATGTTTCTACAAAAGGCTGCTGCTAATCCTTTTACTCCCTCTAAATTAATGAAATATGGTTGAAGAGTCAAAGAAGTTAGAGTAGTATTCTCGCAAAGTGCATTTGTTAATGCTCTTAGTCCATTGAATCCAAAAAGTTCGTGTTTGAGAACCAAAGAAGTTAAAGCAGTATTCTTGCAAAGTGCTTTTGCAAATTCTTCCCCTCCATCTGAATCAAAATCACTTCCCCAAATTTCTAAAAAAGTCAGAGTGTTGTTTACACAAAGAGCCTTTGCTAATACATCTAGACGTTGATCACCAAAAAAAACTAAAGAAGTCAGAGTAGTGTTCTTGCAAAGTGCCTCTGCTAATACACGATTTCCTTCAAAGTCAAGGTTATTTCCTAAAAGTTTTAAAGAAGTCATAGTAGTGTTTTCATTGATAATCTCAATTACTTCAGAACCAAAGGGTTCTTGATTGATATTATTAATACTTAGAGAGACAATAGTGGTGTTTCTGCAAAGGTCTTTAATTATTTTGTCTTGAATAATTCCATCAAATTTGATCGATAAATTTTTAAGTTTCTTACTTGTTCGTAAAAACATTGCGACCAAAGAACATTTAACAGCATTTATAAATTCTATATCCTCTTCTAAAAAAAAATTGTAGACTCCATCATAAAAACAATCGCCAACAGATATAGTAAAGCTTGTGTACTCAAATAATGGCTTTACATAATTTGTTGGAATAATTTCAAAAGGGATTATTGTTTGTTCTTCATCGTTCAATGTTAAAAGACATATTCTTAAAATACTGAAGTTGTTGAAATGGACTGTTGGTTCGCTCCATAATATTGGTACAACAATTCTACACCATTGACGGTTTACGAGAAAGTATGAGAATAAACTTCCATAATCAGTCCGAAAGTTGTTAAAGATTTCAAAAAGGCATTCGTTCGGTAATGTGTTCATTTTAGAAGGATTGATGATACGTAATGGCAAGATGTAAACATTATACATAAATAACCGTTAATGTTACACATGGCCACTAGTGCATTACTAATCAAATTTCAAAAATCGCAAAAATCAAACTATTCCTTGTGAAATATGTTATAAGTAAACTGAGCATTAAACCAATCTTTCGACCTCAAATTCAATCAATTATCAGTATGTGCAAAAAAACCTACTCATAAGCTCTGAGAAGCTAAGTACTACTTCATATTATGTAATAACTAAACTACGCACTTTTGTTATTGAAATGGAAAATCAAATTGTATTTTCATGCTCGTTATGTTCGAGCAAAAATTTAAGAATGTCAAAGGGTTACATTTTGCATTAGATTAGAACTCACAAATTGATTAACGATCATAATTCATTATACACTAATCTCTCGCATATTAATAGTGTCTTTTGTCAGGCTAAAGCTACAAGAATCTATAAGGACTAAGTCGATATGAAGCACTAATCCATCCTAACAATAATATTTCTCAAAGTGGTTTAATACCTCCACCACTTGAAGCAAATTAAAAAAAAAAATTAGTCTTTTTAATTCTAGAAAATTTAAAAGTCGGTGCCAACAACGGGACAACATCAAGTTTGGGAGTCTTGTAGGGTGGGGTTTTTTTATGCCAATATTAAGCGGTATTCACCAAGCAGTGAATGTTATTATCGTATATTTAGCATATCAAACAAGGTCAAATCTTTAAAGATCGGAATTGGGATTATCGTGAATATAAAAATCAACAAACAACCTGGGTTATTTTATTATCTCAAGATACAAATAAAGTACAACCGAAAATGGGGATATTCGATGGAGGCATAACCAAATAAAATATGATGTAAATCGTGTTTTCAGAAGCAGGCTGCATATTTTAACGTTTTGCAATAGATCAAATTTATTATAATAATGTAATAATATTACCGGTAGCAATAAAAGTTTATTTTAATACAAACCGAATTTGGTTATCAAAGAAATAGTAATTTTATTCGTTAATATCAAAACTTCATTAATTCTGAATTCATATAAGCTATTAAGAAAATTTCGAATGCTAGAATTATAAAAGATTCAATTCCTACTTAATAAAATTTGTATTTGTTAATCTCAAAAGTTTATTTTTGAATTGAATCTAAATATGGTCGATGGAATGTAAGTCAAGTACAAATTATATATAATAAGATTGAAAATTTCTCTATAGGAATTCTAACTATTATATTCTATTGAAAGTTATAGAAAAAATTTAATATCAACTAGAATTAAGAGGCTTTCCTTATAACGAATTTCCAAACAAATTTATTGTCAAATTAAATTAACATTGCTAAATATTAAAATTTATCATAATAATTCATGTATTTTAATGACTGATTTTTAAACTAAAAATCAAAACAATTATGGTATACTATTTAAAATTGTAATTTCTTAAATAAAATAATTAGTACCGATCTTTTTTAAAAAGCAATGCTACCTTCAAAAATATCAGGTAAAGTCGTTCTGCATTGATGTATGTTTACAACATAATTACAACCTTTTTTTACAATTACAAAAAACTTGACAGCAGCAATAGTCTTTTAAACAACCATCTTTTTAAAACACTGTTTTATAAATCATGATTAGAAGTTATATATCAAAAGATATTTTGATACAAAAAAAGTTGATTTTTATTCTCAAGAAACAAATCATTAAAGTACAAATGATGAGAACAATTATCTAAAATTTATGGATTAAGTAAAAGAAATATTTATCACTATAGATAATGGATTAGAAATAAAATTTATTTTCATTAAAAAAATTACTACGTTGTACCTTCAAAATGCAAGTTGCATAAACATATAAATATAATTTTGAGAATTTACTCGAGGTTTCTATATGCTTATCTATTTTTGAAAATTTTGGGTATTATACAACCTGTTAATATACACTTTTGAGAGTGCATTTGTTTAATCTGTTCTGGTTTAAATGGGTGGCAATCATATCGCTGACAATCACTTCACAGACATCAACCTACACTGACAATCATTTTACTGACAAGCTTTTTTTACCGGCACAAAATTCGCTGACACTTGATTTACTGACAAGTTCCTTTTCACTGACAAGTTGATTTTACCGACACACACTTCACTGACAGTTACATTTACTGACAAAATCAACTTACCGACAAGCTCATTTTACTGAAAAAAGAATATACTGACAAGCTTATTCTACTGACAATACAATTCATCGACAATATGATTTGCAGACAATAGAATTACTGACAATACAACTCGTTGATATATGAGACCACAGCAATGTAATAAACTACTAAGAATAATTATGTATTATGCAATTTATTAATAATGACAATAAAAATTGCACATTTTATTACAGTAATGACGATAATAATAATTATTGTCACAGCTAATGCTGAAGTTATGACCTATTTTGATATAAAATTTGAAAATTTTCTTTGGATGTTTTTTTTATCTTTGTCTTATAGGGTTAGGGTAGGGTTTGGGTATAGATTTTATATTTATAGAGTATATGTGGATTTTAGCAGGGCTTATAGTTTCAAATCATGACCCTATAACTTCAGCATCAACTGTGATACTTAAGGCATCTGGTGAAATGTTTGTTAGTGAATTGTTTGTCAGTGAATTGTATTGTTGGTAGAATAATCTTGTCAGTAAATTCTATTTTCGGTAAAATGAGCTTGTCGGTAAGTTGATTTTGTCAGTAAAATTAACTGTCGGTGAAGTGTATGTTGGTAAAATCAACGTGTAGGTGAAAGCATACTTGTCAGCAAATCAAGTGTTGGCGAGTTATTTGTCAGTAAAAAAAGCTTGTCAGTAAAATGGTTGTTGGTATAGTGTTATGTCTGTGAAGTAATTGTCAGTAAAATAATACGAATTTGGTTTAATCTTATTTGTTTCAAAACATTGTTTTTAATTTCATTTTTATCTCAAACCAATGATGATATTTCAATAATTTCTGTAGTAGTAATTATGGTTGTTATTTGTGTAACATATTTTGTGGAAAGTAATTTGGTTGAACTTTCTAAAAAAAATATTGTGAAACAATATAAACATTTATGTGAATTGTGTACGTTGCAAAGGGTGAAAATTTACCATTCATCAAAATTTTCACTATGATACACTATTAACACTAACTAAAATTAACAAAGCTACTCTACCTAAACTCTAATAATAGTAAAAATCAGATGTAACATAAAATTTTTGTTGTTTTGCTATTTTATTTAAAAAAATACCTTCTAAATCAGGAAATTTTATGTATAGATATTAATCAATATATAACAGTTAATCGTTTTATATCAATTAAAAAATAATGATATATATCGATTAACCGGTTAAAAATCGATATATATCTTAATCGATATATATCAATTTTATATTAAATCGTTATATATCTACAAATTGATTATAATCATAATTATTTGAAACGATATATAACGATTAACAGATCTTTAACGATTACATAGTGTTTTGAACTACGTTACAAAAATTTCATCCCAGATCACGGGTAAAAAAAAATAAAAAAAAAGTAAAATTTCAAAAAAAAGTAGGTTGAAAAAAAGAGAAAGACAATAAAAAAAACTGGCATAAGAAAAAAAAAACTTAAAAAAAAGCCGTTTTTGAACGATTTTTACTTCTCTCTCCCTTTACACCTCTCCCTTTTTTTCCTCTTTTTTTTTAATATTTCGAATACTTTCGAAATATTTTGGGATCAGTAGATCTGTAACCTGGATCATATCAAAAACGCATTTGACTAATATTTTCGCAAAATAAATCACGCAACTTTTTACTTTGCAAATATAAAACTAAAAAAAATGAAATCATCAGCAGACGAAATGTTTCGATGATTTTGAGGATTGTACCACAAGATCAGATTAGATCTTTGTTTATTGTTTTTTGTTTATAATTTAGATCTTCTATTAATTTTATATTGTTTCTTTGTTTTTCTTTTGTTTTTTTTTGGTTTCGTTTCATTTTTTTTAGTTTCGGTTTGTTTTTTTTTATTTACATTTTTTTTATTTTTAATTATTTTTACTTTATTTTTACACTTTACCACTAGCACTTTGCAAGAAATCCAATAACTTTCCAGCACTTTGTACAAGCCAACTCGGCCTTTCGACACTTTGCAAGAGCACACAACCCTTTCTCTAGCAATTTCGAATGTTCAAGAATGCAAGTTTTCACAAGGTTTTGTTTTATTTATTTTTTCGTTTTATGTTTTTTGTTTTTGTTTATTTTTATTAATTTATTTTATTCTGGCACTTTGCGAAAACCTTCAACGATTTCTGAATTGCAAAGCACAAACTCGAAATAGAGATTTGGGGCTTTGTTTATTTTTTTATTTAGTTTGCTTACATTTTTGTTTTTTGTTTGTTTTCTTTTTTTTTTATTCAGAACTTTGCAAGAAAACCACTTAACTTTTCTGGTACTTCAATTTTAACATCTCGGGCACTTTGCAGGAAGTTATGAATATGGACGAATA